>JAXGGA010000626.1:0-205354 GCA_038373865.1 Uloborus plumipes
GCACTCGCAACGGATGTTCTAGTTTAAGAAAAATAGAAATACTTTAATTCTGAAAAATGAATACAATACCCAATATTTTAAATTATATTTTCTTTCTCAAATCCCCGAGCATTACCACTGGGAGGGGGTGAGCCGGGCGACATCCTCTAAAGTGCTACATTAAAATTTATTTAAGAGTGTATAAAAAATATAAACACTTAAATTATGAATTTCCCCAACATTTTTAAACATATTTTAGCTATCAAAAACATCAGTCTTTCTACGGGGCATTTGAGCCGGCTGACACGCTTACGAGAGTTGGGGAGGGGGGGGGGGCACTCAAAATACATTTAAGAGTTTTGAAAAGTTTAATACTGAAATACTGAAATGCAATGTCATGGGGAGAAGCGTTTGCGTATAGAAAGACATACCCCTTGATGATGACACCCACAATGCATTCAGAAGTTTCATACTGAGCTGGAGCAATAGTTTTCAAATTTTTGTTTTTGTAGCGTTTTATTTACAAAATATTATTATCTTCTGATATATGTTTGTAGTGTAAGGGCAAAATATGGCATCAAAGAAAATGGGAGTGCGTTTACTGATGAACGCACGTTGGAAATTGTACTCTTAACTTCAACTGTTCTTGTTAAATGATACCAGATAAAGGATGCAGTCAAACAACCTACTGCAGCATGAAGTACGAAAGTGAACGAGATGGAGAGAAAAATCTTTTTATAGAGCTAAGAGAGACAAAAAAACTGGTAGCTAATGTGAAATTAGAATACCAGCGAGCGACCGCATATGGGAACGGTACAACTCGTAAATTTTAATTTACAAGTTGTACCGTTCAATTAATAAAAGTTCAAGCAATAAGTCGAATAGAAAACTTGCATGCCAACGTCACCATCGATTTTCCTTATTCTTAATTTCTTTTGATATAAAAATAAGTCATAGAAAATAAGAGCGCCAGAAGAAATGGAAGTAATGGAAAAAATTTCTATTTTCATAGATTCTATTTTGAAACAACCGTCCAGAATTTGGCAACGAAATGCAGTAAATAAAGCGCAATTCAATGGTCTTTAGTTACGGTGTTTAAGCGGATCACATTAAGTTATGTTTTTAAATTAAGTTTTTGCCATTATAATTCTGTTAGGGTCTAACAGTTGTACAATTTGACATAAAGTTACAATTTTAAGGTATCTAATATAAATATTGATTTTCCAGTTCGAAAATATAATTAAGATATATTTTCCATTCAGCTATCGTGCCGCCATCTAGTGAAAGTAATTAAAACGAGTTTGGTTGCTCTTCAGAGTTGGAAAAAATTATCAAACTTTGTTTGCGATCCTCGTTGAAATAAACCAAGGCAGGAAAATTCTTGTATTTTTAGCAAATATTCATAAGGGATGAAATAGTATTCTATTGAAAAATTTATTTTCTAATATAAGTCAAAATAAAAACGCTTTAAATTGTCCCATGCTATTCTATTTTATATAGAGAAATGCTGGGCAAGTTAAGGCTGAGCACATGGGCATTTGACACGGGGCGGGGGTGTTTTCACAAATTAATTTTAACAAATTTCAAAGATATCAAATTTGTTGCTTAAAACTGAAAAAAAAACTGAAGTATTTTCAAAAAATACTTTTTAACTCTGTAAATCCCAAAGCCCAGCTAAAAATAATCTGCAAAAAATCTGCAGAAATAAATTTATTTTGAAGATTTATTAAAGATTTCTGCAGATTTTCAGAGGAGGGAAAAAATCTGCATTTTGTCTTCAATAAAATCTGTAGAAAATCCACAGAAATATTATCCTTTTTAGTTTTCTCTTAATATTGTGCAGATTTTTTGAAGGTTTAAAAAATCTGTATTTTGTCTTCAATTTGATTAACAGAAAATCAACACACACGAAAAAAAAAAAAAAAAAAAAAAAAAAAAAAAAAAGCTTTCTCTTAGTATTTTCAAACATTTTCACAATAAATTCTTTTTAATAGCCTCCAAATATTTTGAAGATTTTTATGGTCAGCAAAACATTTAATTTGCCTACATTTTAAAATTATATTAGATTTCTATTACGAAAAGCTAAAATGGGTAGTTTCATGATTATTTTCTTTGCAAAGTAAAAGAAGTGGCAAAAAAAAAAAAAAAAATACTTCACAATAACAAAACTGTAAACAAAATTTTGATCCTAAAAAGATCTTTTTAAAATTTCCATAGCGATTGATAAATTTCAACAAGATTGTAAGCAGTAATGTGAAAGTAGTAGTAGTTAAATATGTAAATTAATGTACTATGCTAAATTATATTCTTATCATTTACTTTCTACAGTGGAAATTTTTACTTCACCAAAATAAATGAGATATAAATGCAAAATGTTTTTTGGGACAGTTTTCAAAGACTACATGTTTTCTTCAACAATCAACATCCCGTGGTCATAACCGTTAACTGGCCATGTGCAGTTAACCGCGTGTGCACTCAACGCCAACAATTTGAATTTTGAATCGTTGAGTATTGAAAGAATTAGGTTCGAAAATGGCTCAAATCGCCGAGAAATTTAAAAGTTTATATGTACTAATCCATTTTTATGAAGAGAATCGCTATTCTATCCTACCTTTAAAAGATTGTTTGCCTGCTGATTGCTGCAGTTTTCAGCGAGAGGACTTTTTAATCAAAGAATGGGACCAAAGCCGAACCCTAGAAATATTATGGGACCGGAACTTCTATCCTGCAAATTTTTTGCAATTCGGAAGTAAGTACTAACAATATTTTGATACTTTTTTGCATTTGATGAGTTTTTTTTATGTTTCTTAATCTGGTGCAATCTTCTTTTAGATTCCCACTAAAAGTACTGGCCAAAACTGGTAGCCTTTTTACTTGCCAAAGCAACCCTTGTTCGCCGATTATTGCTTTGTTGTTTTGTTTTGTCGCGAGTTTTTTACTATTTTCAGGGCTCCCACTGGCCCTAAAAAGCCCCTATAAAGGCCTTTTTTTTAAGATATGTTTGTAGGGGCCCCTCTAAAGGCCGTATTTAGTATTCAAAGGCCCTAAAAATTAACCAAACGGCTAATTTTTTTAATGCAAATGCAACCAAAAAATATTTAACTCATAATAATCAGTCCCACATTCTATTTCATTAATAAATAATGTTTTAGCTTAGACACTATCGTTCAGTTTTATGAAAGTGCGTTCCAAACTAATTTTTTTGAATTTATCGATTTAGACAATACTGTTTAGCAGTAAAATCGGTCCGTATTGGACTTCGAAAATAAAATTCTGTGATAAATAGTGAATATTTTTTAATTAGCAATAAATAAATAAATATTTTTTTTTTTTTTTTTTACAAAATTACAATAGTTTTCAATAAGTTGCACATTAGTTTTCACAAAAGTCTGAACTGTTTTTCACCAAATTCCAAAAAACAAAACCCTGGTAAAAAAAAATCCTGGATTGATCCCTGGTAATTAAAAACAGGCTACTTCTAATTTTTTAAAAATTGTTTGAATCAGTTTACTATAAATATACATATATATATATATATAGCTATAAAACATATTACTACTTTTCTATATATGTAAGCAATTTTATAGGTTTTGTAAAAAATCTTTCAAATTTGAACACTTTCTTTAAAAAATCTGTAGAAAATTGGTGCAATGAATCTGCAGAAAATTAGAGCACATTTGGAACAAGCTTTCTGAGGAAAATCAGCAGAAAATCAGAGCATATTTGGAACAAGCTTTCTGCATAAAATGTGCAGAAAATCTCTGTAAAAAATCTGCAGAAAATCAGAGCAAATTTAGAACGAGCTTTCTTCGGAAAATCTGCAGATAAAAACTGCAAATTTTCTGCGGAAAGCTTGTTCCAAATATGCTCTGATTTTCTGCAGATTTTTTTAAAAGATTTTCTGCAGATTTTTTTTGGCTGGGAGCCATTACAGACCACTATGTATTTTTATATTATACACAATTACTGCATTTACAACCTATACAATACATTTTTTGATATTTACATCTTATTAAAACCGAGCAACATTTATGACAACTTATAATATATGCTAGTAAGAAAGGGAAAATACTACAATGTGTTAGGAAACACCAAATTTAACTTGAATGTGGTAAAAATGACAAATGGAAAAATATTTTACAACTGCACAATATTATAGCGTGTCGAAATTGAAGGAGCATCAAATAAAGTTTGTGTCTAGTGTTCTAAAAAATCATTGCCTAGTTCTGAGCATAATTTTTATGAAATTTAATTAACTATACGATTTTTGCAGTACAGTATAATACTAATTTGTAGCACAAAACAAAAATATCTTCCATTGCTGTTCTGACACAGATATCGGTTTCATAGAGACAAATTCAATCACAATAGTAAATATAAGCATAAAATCTTTAAAAACGAACTTTTTAAACTGTGTTTTCTGATTTTATTGAGTTTTCAAAAAGTCATTTATTTACGGGTAATTATCTGTAAACTCGTCATTTTTCACGTGAAATCTGTACGGGCATGTGTTTTTGAAAAGTTTGTATAATTATTATACTATTGCTCAGAAAACGAATCTATTACTTTGGTTTGAAAGAGGGCCAATTGCGTTTTTCTGATAAATCATAATAGTGGGTAAGTCCCCTGCCTAGTATAACTATGCAGGGGACTGTACCAGGTGATTGTGATTTTGCTCTTTGTTTCGTAACATCTGCAAAACTATTGGAACATAATCAGTTACGAGACTATTTATAGATTCAGGCACAAATCGTGGACATAACTAATATGTTTCATAATTAAACTAATCGACATTAATATAATCACTTCCCAGAGACTGTTTTCTCAACGACCCTGATGCATACTTTCATCACAAATGAGGCTCTCAAACTAAACAAAGAATCATTTCAACACCGTTCTTTGCAATTTCAGCAAATTCACACTAATTGCTTTAAACTTCATTACAAAAAGCATTTGCAAGATTAACAGATTTTTTCTATTAGAGCTTTGAATTTGTGGCAGGGGACTGTTTGAAAAATCTCCGGACAGAATTTACATGGCAATTATAAGATTTAGAAATACGTAATTAGACCTTATTTCATAAAAAGGATTTTGTTGCATTATTCTATTTTTAGATATTAATGGCCAAATTTATGTACCGTTAATATGTTTTTTGAAATATTGTCTCTAAGTGTTAAACTATTGGATTGGGACAGCCAGGGGACTCTGATTTTGGTGCTTAGATAATTTCTAGAAAAAAAATTAAATTGTTATCGCTTCAAATACAATTGGGCTACAAAGTATTAATGCTTTAATTATATTAAGCGCGATAATTACTTTATTGCACTTTATTATTTTAAAAATATCCGTCTGGACAGCCAATTACGAGTTTAGAGAGAATCGCCCTTACACCAAGTTCTCGAATTGAAGAATAGGATAACAGCAACCTGACTACAGGTTCTTACACAGATAAAAATAATAAATGCCTTTAAAATAAGAAAGATAAATATATGTATCAAAATGTTGGCCGTTCGTAATAATAAATTATGAGTGGTTTTCATTTAAACGTTAGGCACGTGCTTGTCATCACGTGTCAGCCCCGTTACCTGCGCAGGAAATGGAAGGAGTGGAAGGTGCAGCACGGAGGAGTCTTCCTCATAGCTGACTCGAAAAAAAAAAAAAAAGAGAGAGAGATACATCATGTGCGAAATGAGCGTTGCGTGCGAACAGATTTGGCAAGCTCCACAATCTGAGTGCATCTTGAAAGAACAAGCAGATTGTGGAAGTTTGTTTTGCCCTTTTTAAAATAAAAGAAGTATTTTCTCTTATCTGTCATATCTTTCTTTTCTTCTCTCCTCCCCTCAATGTTTCTCTTGCAAATCTCTCTTGGTTGTTAGTTCTCTCGTAGAGTAAAATCGGACAGATCTCAACCTGTCGGACTCTGCTGTCAGTTAATTAGGGTTGGCACTTGGGATGATGTAGTGGGTGAAACTAAGAAAATATACATGGCGGCACTTGTTTCAGGGGATTAAGTGGCTTGTGAAGTTGCTGTTGTGAAATTTATAATGTTTCTTCTTCCTATTAATTTGCAATATTTCTTCTTGGCTTTTTATTACATCTGTTGTAACACTTAACTCGTACATGGGATTGAATTATATTCCTTAAAGAATTCCTAATTAAACCTCCGCTAAAAATATGGCGCAGTACAAATCGTGTAACTTTGCACGTTTATCACTTATGTTCACTTTTCTTTTCTTTTTGTTTTTAGCTTTTTCTTGGTATTACTACATTATTTTTCACGATGGACTTTTCTAAAGACTCAATTTTTTTTAAATTAAAGTTTCAAATTATATTAAAACTACCGCTTAATCAGTAATTACCGTTTTTCATGTTAAAATCGAAAAGCATTGTTTTACTTAACAAAATCCATTTGCAGAAATCAAAATATTTAATCATGTAAGTTTGATTACGTTATTTTATTACTGTTTAACTTTAAATGATTTGTTATTTTAAGTTAAAAGATTACGAATATTTTTTCCTGGGTTTTTTTTTTCTTTTTCGTTTCCCATAATTTAGGCAATTTTATTTTAAAAAAAAATTAATACAAGCAAATTGAAACACTTCACTTAACATGTCTAACTCTGTCTTCTAACGTTGATTTGGTATTAGCTTCTCTTCCTATTTTATTGTTTTGAACTTCAATGCCACGTGACTCCATCAGTTTGTTATGAATTATTTTTAAAAAACATGGCAGTTGTCAAAGATTTTGTTACCACTTTATCTCTAATTTTTGTTTCTATTATAAAAGTAACTCCGCTGTATTATTGATAAATGTTTTTACGTTAAATGTATTCTTTATTTTACATTTTAATTCATTTCATCCAGTAGAAAAAAAATAGATCTGTTTGCTTCAAAAAATGTGCTCTCGTACACGAATTTAGTTTAATTATCATTATTTATTTATTTATTTATTTTTAATTTTCTTCACTTGACTGTTTAATTATTATTAGTAAGATAAAACGGTTCTTTTAACTATTTTTAAAAATTTTCTACCATTTCTTTAAAATGCTGTAACGAAATTCAATCCTTGCTTTTAAAATATTTTGTAGGACTTTTTTAAGTAATTTGTAATTTTGTAAAAGAAATTACAAAAACAGAGTAATAGTGGCACGCTGATAACTACGGAAAACTGTAGGTCTTTTCATAGTTTGCAATTTTGTCATTAACTTTATATAACACATTTCGCCTTTGTTTTGTTTTCGACGTTTCAAATTGTTGTTTTCTGTTTTTTTTCGCACACGTATACGCATGCGTGCATTAAAAAATATACTAGACAAATAACCAACAACTTAATTACAACTTGCAATATAAGACAGGAAACTTTTTTTATGCTGTGTGCTTGAAGCCTCGTGTTTTTTAAGTGAAGTAAGTCAGCCTATGTTTCTTAATGTAATAGAAGATTTGGATAAAATGCATCAGTTGAAACAAACAGTATAATTTTCGATATTATAAGAACGTAGGAATCGGTCCCTTTATTTAACCTCTTCCCGACTTTTCCCGAGCTGGACTCGGGCAAGCGAAATGTTCCATTCTGGCTCATCCCGAGTGTAGCTCGGGTACTCTGAAAATTAACACTGCACAACCAGTCTTTCCCGAATTATTTCACATGTCTCTTTTATGGTTTCGGATGCTTTTATTTACTATTGTTGCTACTAAATGGCAGCACTATAAGGTGTTTTGAGCTGTAGATTTAAGATAAGAGTAGGCGCCAACTCCAAAGTATAATAATTATTTAAATAGATATTTTTACATTTATTTTTAGGAAATGTTGAATGCGAATGATGCTATCATGTTTAAAAAGATATGTATGTATGAAAATAAGCATAAAAAATTGACATTTTTTGATCCGTAATCCCGAAATAAAATAAGCCTGGAAGGGGTTAAGAGAAACACTTTCAGGGAGACGCTTTAGTCAAGTGTATCATTATTTCATGAAACACTATTTTTTTACTTTCATTTATTTACTCTGTTTTTGCCAGAAAGTCAAAAAGTAGAAAAAATAACATTAAAATATAGTTTAATACTTGAATCGATATCTGGAATAAAAAATATAACCTTTATATATGCCTAATGAACAAAAATACAATTCTATATTACGATATTTTCTCCTTTTGCATTTGATCACAGGATGTTTATATTTGCTATCAAGAATCTCTGAAAACAGGCTCCAAATAGTTTCTAAATTGTGCTTAATGTTAAAAAAAAAGTACATACTGTTCTTCAACTCTTTTTTTTTTTTTTTGATCAATAACTCATTTCGCGTGTACAATTTTTTAATGGAAAAAAAATAGAAACATATATAAATGGGAAAAACGCTCTCAGAAAACAAATTATGCAATTGATATATCCTAACAAAGTTAACCAAAAGCATATATAAAAAAAAACTTGCACAAACAAAAAAGTTCTATAAGCATCACTTTCACAGGCATTTTCCCCAAAGGTGTGTATCAGCTAAGCGCTAAGCAATCTCTCGATTGCATTTTCAAAAGAATAAGTAAGCCACTAATGACACAAAAATGGCTTTGTCAGCGTACATTCCATTAAAATTCGCTCGTTTCAATCAGATGCTCCAAGATGGGGGATCACGAGAGGTCACTGTGACCGCATGAAATTACCTCATTCGGAAAATTTTGCTTTTCACATACATAATTCCCATCATCTGATGAAATAATTTACGAACTTTTTTCAGTAACGCCTAATGTTCTTACGTCATTATACATACATGCTCGTATTTTATCATTTGGTAAAATTAAAAATTTTATTTGGTGAATTGATAATTTGCATCTTCCCAAAAGCCTCTCTAAAAGTGTACTTCAATCATTGAAAATCAAAAATGAACCTCAGTGTTTTAACCAAAAGTATATTCATTCTTTATATTTGAAAGAAAAAATTAGTATCGTGAAAAGTAAGAAAAAGAAGAGAACTGGAATTTTTAAGCTTTGCATATGAGTGTTTATTTTTTAATACGAAACATTGAACCTTCTAAATATGTTCAAAATCAAAATATTATGTATGTCTTCTCCTATTTCATCCTTAAAAAGTTTTTTTTATATATAACAACAGTAATCTAACATAATAAAACAATAAATACAATAATTATTATTTTTATGTCATTAGTCACTTATGTTCTTTGCTGTTTTGTATTTCAATATTCTAAAATGAATTTCATTCATCTAAATAATGACAAGAAGTAATTCATGCCTTGAAAAACGTTCTTAGCCATGTACTCGTACATGATATCTCATAATGAATGTGGCAGCATCAATGTGTTAATCCAAAGCAAATATGCGAAAATAGTGCATACTTATGCTTCTGGGTTACTTTTGAATGCAAGATAGTTTTGAGATTCCACAGCTAAATAGCGGTCAATAAAAAAAAGAAGAAAGAAAGAAAGAAAAATAAAACAAAATACGTATTTACAATAATTTTGCTTTTTAGTTGCTTTGAAGTTGTAATGTTTTTTTTTTTTTTTTTTTTTTTTTTGCATAAAGGAGACGTTTTGCTTTTTGAGTAAGTATACCCAATTCCAATTTCTCCAAAAAATATGTTTCTTTCAATTTTTAGCAAGTTTAAAGCACTGCAGTACGCATTTCTTTAATTTAAACGCAGTTCATTCAGAACTCATTTTAGTTCGCATTCAAACAACTGGAACACTTTTCTGAGATAAAGTGGTCCAAAACAGTTCATAACATAGAGTGGAAATTTGCAGTCTACATAATTACTGCTTTCTGGAAAACTAGTATGACAAATAATATACAAAAAAAGAAAAAAAAAGAGACTCAACAGGATAAAATTAAATATTCTTTAAAACAAGAACAAAGAAAAAATCGCGATTTTGCCCTATAAAATATATTTTAAAAAATACTTATCTGAATAGTAGAATAAATTACCGTGCGTTAGCTGCAGAATCAGTTTTAGTAAACAGATGCAGGAACATCTCATAACGAAATTTTGAAAGAGAAAATTATGTTTCTAACAGCAATATTTTTTTTCGCTCATATTCCTATACATTCAAAACGTGAATGTATGAACGTGATGAAAACGTGAATGAAAAGATCATAGTTTTGGTCCATAAAATACTTTTATTTAAAAAAAAATATTATAATAAAATAAATAATTTTATGAAAGTATAAATAGTAAAATAATTTGTCTTGCGTTTGATGCAAAATTAAGTTTGTGAGACAGATACAGGGTCACCTCATAACGGAGAACATGAACAGGTAGGCACTCAATTTTGGAACCATTTCTAACCGTAATCGAATCGTTTTTTCTTCAAAATCCCTACATGTTCAAAAAAGAAAGAAATCGTGATTTTGACCTGTAATTTTTTTTTGTTTTTCTTAGTTAGAAAAGCCGTATCTAAATACTGTAGTAGAAAAATTTGTCGTACGTAAGCTACAGACTCAGTTTTAGTAGACAGATGCAGGAACAGAATTTTGAAAGTGCAAATTCTGTTTCAAACAATAATCGTACTATTTATATGCTTTAATATTCATGCACATTTGAAACGTGAAGGAAATAAAATCGTGATTTTTTTGCATGGAATAATTTTATTTAAAATAATAATACTAAATAATAAAATAATAATACAAATTTTAAAAATAAATCAAAAAGTAAATTGATTTGCCAGCCTATGATGCAAGATCAAGTTAGCGGGACGGATACAGGATCTCCTCATAACGGAAAGGACGGTACTTAATTTCGAAACAGAAAATTCCGTTTCTAACCGTAATCGAATTACTTATAGGCTTTTAAATCCCTACATGTCCAAAAAACAATCCCTGCACAGTAAAAAATAAATAAACAGACACAATGAACCGTACGCGGACAGACGGATAAGACTACAATGCAGCAAGGTCCCGGACATCACTGCAGTGCAGCTGTAAGGACAAGTGCCAGAAAATCCCCTCCCGGTTCTGATACCCACTCCCCTTAAAATTGTACTCTTGCCAAAACTATGTCCGTCCCCATCCACTAACTCGCGCTCTCTTTTGCTCCACAATTTTTTCCTCTCTCCCTCACTCTACAGCAGCGGTGTGATCTCTCCTCTCTCCTCATCTTTTTGCTCCGTTGATGAAGAAATCGTCTTTTTTTTTTTTTGACTTTTTTTTAAAGAAATTTGTGAATTTAAAAAAAAAATAGACCTGAGTTCCGTGTCGGATAAGTCTGTTGGTGTAATCTGCCTCAAATATTTTGCTTGAAATTTTCGTTTCTGACAAATGCGTTTGTAAATTCCTATCGGTTCAAGCATCCTAGCTCACGTAGATCAATATCTGGTTATCTATTGGTTTAACAGTTGACGCTTACACTGCAAAAAATGAACTGTTGTTTTTACAGTATAATACTGGCAGCCGAGGTTTCAATTTAAAACTGTAAAATGAACAGTAATAAAATGTAAAACTAGCAATTTTGCAGTTTGTTACTGTAAAGTTAGAAATTTTACAGTTTATTGCCGTAAAATTTAGCTGTATTATACTGTAAAAATAACAGTATAATGCTAGCAGCAGAGTTTTACAGTTTTTACAGTTTATTACTATAAAATTAGCTGTATTATACTGTAAAAACAACATTCATCTTTTACAGTGTACTTTCTGCTTAGATTATTCAATAGTTATTTTCAATACTTCCATTTTATTGCTTTTCTGATCCCCCCCCCCCTGTTTTTCACAACTTGTAATTAATGACCTACGTCAAAAACATTATGCACAAATAACAACTCAGCTGCAATTTAAAAGCTTTTTAATTCAACAAATTTAGGTCCTCAATTCTTCCTTGGTGAGCTGGTTTATAACATGCCTTGTGTTTATCATCTTAAATTTCCTTTTAATAAAATAACAAATGACGCTGAGTAATAACGTTAAAAAAATTACTGATAATTTATGAGGGATATGTAAGCTCAGAATTTATTCTTGCCAATATTGACTTCGTTTTTTTTTTTTTTTAAGTTAGATGACTTGGTCGTTTTAATTTATGTCTTAGCTATATCGATTGATTTCTCCGTTGCGCAACGCATAAATAAATAAATCAAATATTTTGCAATTATTAAAAAAATTGAGGCTGAAAACAAATTAACTGACATCCTTCCCTGTGTTAGTCGACTCGGCTGTTCAATTACTTATTTCAGTTTTTATCGCTTACTATTAGAAAAACTGAGCTAATCAAAGATAAAACTGAAAGAGATCAAAAAACTAAACACTTAATTATGCATTAAAATGAGTAATTATTAATTAAAAGCTCGGTGAAAATCTTGACTTAGTCAAATCCTGAAGGGTTATGTTTCCTAATAACTTGGATAACTCAATTTTTCAGCATGAATGGCGTCGGGTAATCGTTCCACAGTTAGATCGTTACTGGATTTTTAGCTGATATGAGAGAGGTATTGAATAACTGCATTACGACACGCTTACGTATTTACAAGCTTGCAATCAAAACTTCGTGCTAATTTTGAATATAATTTAAAACAAAACAAAAAAAAAGAAAAAGGAAAAAAGCGGAAAGACAGAAACACTGTAAAAGCACTGCATTTAAGCATAATTCTAAATTTACTAACCTCTTCAGTCCCAGTTGAAGGTACATATGTATATTTGGTTATGAAGCAAATTATAGCGAAAAAAACTATGCATTATAAAATCTAAGATTGTTGTAGCCCTTATTTTTCATGAATCTCAAATTTTTTTTTCTAGGTTTAACAGAACTTTAAAAACTTGAAATTCTAATTTTCATTCATGTTTAAAAAAATCAGGACTGAGGCTAAAACCATCAACAATAGTGATAAGCGAGAATCCTTTTTGATTTTTATGTGCGAAAATGAAAACCATTGCAGCACTGTTCTCGGTTTTCCGTTGCTTCCTGTTTTGGTTTCTCAGACCAGAAGTTGATCGGCTATTTCCATTTTTCTCTTTTGTGGTTGGTTTTGTCCGTTGGGACCCAGTGCTAGTTTGTGTTGAGAAATTTTCAGTTTACTTTTGCCTTGCTGTCCACTCACTGTTGTATGATATTTGTTTTTTGTATTTGGTCTAAATATTTTCTTAAAACCTTTACATTTAAAATTAACAATTGAGATAATCACAAGGAACAGGAGATCTCTACTATTTTACATGTGTTGGGGAATTCATATCCTAAAAACAAAATTTTAATTTAAACTAATTTAACCGCGCAAAATCAGAAGAAAACTTGCCCTAACACTAAAGAACTTTAAATATATAACACACATTATTCAGGTTCGATAAATAATTATATTACTTAGCTGTATATGATATATACACTTGTTCAGGCGTAAAGAAGACAGTTGTGAACTCATAGAGTTTTATTTCGCTAAAATACAACATTTGAAAATCTGGCCTCATGCATCTTGCATGACAAGCAAATGGCTCTCTCAGTTGGCAAGTGACGCGGGCTTTTAAGGCAACAAACGGGTACTTCGTTACAGCGCCACCTGCCAAAGCATCAGTTCAAAATAAATATGCAAGTTATAAAATACATAATTAAATAGTATAGTTCAAAACTTACTCAGTTCGAGCAGTTCCAACAACATGGATAACAGAGAAATGCTTTATGAGATGCCATTTTTCTTTTCTTTTATTTATTTTATTATCTTTTCTTTTATTTATTTATTTATTTACTTGTTTATTTGCAGACATAGGAAAGAAATCTAATCCAGAAGAGCAGTTTTATCTCTTTATAGTGAATGGAAATTAGATTAACCTGTAAATTGCAATGTACGAATTTAATTTATATTTGTTTTAATAGTCATGTTTTTCCTCTAAAACGATTATCGCATATTATACACTGAAGTGACAAAAGTCATGGGATAGCAATATGCAAATTTTCAGTTGGCAGTAGCATCGCATAGAACAGGTATAAATGCACAGTGCTTTTACAGAGCTTTCATTTCTGTTCAAGTTATTCATGTGAAGAGGTTTTAACGTGATGATGACCGCACGACGTGAATTAACATACTTTGAACGCGGAATGTTAGTTGGAGCTAGACGCATGGGTCATGCCATTTCGGAAATCGTTAGAGAATTCAACATTCCCAGATCCACTGTGTCAAGAGTGTGCCGAGAGTATGAAATTTCAGGCATAACATCCCACCATGGACAGCGCAGTGGTCGACCGCCTGCACTTAAAGATCGAGACCGGCGACGTCTGCAAAGAGTCGTAAATTCTAACAGACAAGCAACACTGCGTCAAATCACCGTAGAAATCAATGTGGGACGTACAATGGACGTGTCTGCTAGAACTGTGCGGAGAAATTTGGATTTCTTGGGCTATTGAGCATTTATGGGACACCATCGAGAGGTCTGTTCGTGCCCAAAATCCTGCCCCATCAACGCTTTCACAATTATGGACGTCTATCGAGACAGCATGGCTCAATATTCCTGCAGAAGACTTCCAACGACTTGTTGAGTCCATGCCACGTCGAGTTGTTGCACTTCGCCGGGCAAAAGGAGGGCCGACACGATATTAAGAGGTATCCCATGACTTTTGTCACTTCAGTGTAAATGTATTTTGTTTACATTCCCCTATTAAAGCATTAGTTTTCGAGTATTGACGATTATCACATTATTAGGGTAGAAGTTTGAAGTATTGAATGGTCTGTAGCCCTTTTTGCTTATAAGGAACAATACCGGAAAAAAAATCCCTCTTCTTAATTGTTTAAGATGTAAATTAGACAAGTGCGATATTTTTCAGGAATAATGTTCAGGAAAAACTAAAACGAGGTTAAAAAAATCAGGTTTTGTCATCACATTAAAATAATTATCGTTGAAATTTAGAATGCACCCCACCCCCGTTTTTCTTTTTAATTTTCGCTTTAACACTTAAACTAATGCAGTAACGATTTCGTAATTCGATTCAGCCTTTTCTTTCCAATAAAATTACTAAAAAAATCCGCAATATCAAAAGTAAAATTAACTATCGAGGGGAATTTGAGATGAAGCACTAAATAATGATTTAAATGAAGGAAAGCCTTTAAAAAATTCGAGATTTTATGTGGAAGTTTGCACTAAAATTGGAATAAAAAAAGAACTACCAGTCAGATTGTTTTCTAATTGGTCTCTTAATGTGCCCAATGAGGACACAAAAAAGTTCTGAAATTTTAGTCAAATCAGACGGGTAGTTTTCGAGTTTATAAAGGAGATACATAGGTACATACATTCATTTTGATAAATATGGATTTATTGGACACTGGGCGCACAGAAGTACTTGCGCTCCTATGAGCTGCATGTCTAAAAGAAATAAAGGCTCACGCTGTGAAGAATAAGAAAACAAAATGAAAAAAACATTGCATGTGGCATCTCATTTCTTGAACAAAAAAAACTTCTCTCGCATGATGTATGTTTATTTCAGTTATATTCACAGAGGTATAATTAAGATCAAGAAATAAATATATAAATATGCTCATAATATAGCATTAATGTATATTTATATGTCTGGTTATGCGCCATCCCGGTGCAATAAAGTGATAAGCTATTGTTAAAAGAATCAGTTTCTTTGAATTTGCAATTTTAATTCGCAGCTCCAATAAACTATAGAGGGCTTTGCTGCCACTCTCTAGTGGTGGCTAAGAAGGTATAACAAATATAAGTCGGCATGAAGAAAATAAATACCTTTGTGCGATAGATTTGAAGTTTAAATCCAACGTTAACGATGCACAAATATACAGGTATACTGCAGATACGTGTTTCGGGGCTACAAGGAGCCCATTTTTCAATGCAAGAAGTGTGAGCTTTAGGATGAAGAATCATCCGATAAAAGTTCTTGCATTGAAAAAGGGGCTCCTTGTAGCCCCGAAACACGTGTCTGCAGTATACCTGTATATTTGTGCATCGTTAACGTTGGATTTAAACTTCAAATAAGTCGGCATGTTTGAATCGCTTTTAAGTATGGCAATTTCTGTTCGTATGTATGATTTTTTTTTTTTTTTTTTTCAATTCTTTTGAAATTGATTTTTTATGTCCTGTGGCTGTTCTGGCTCATGTAGAAAGCGATGAGAGAAATCAAGAAGTGTTATTTAACATTAGAAGTCAATGCAAATAACATAGTAGTTATTCTCAGGCAGACGTTTCTTCAGAGGTTAGTGGTAGGGGGTGACACGAGCAGGGGTCAAGCGCCCTAGCTGTATAAAATAATTTCAAGTAGCAATAAAAAGTTTTAGCAATAAAAGTAAAACGAATTTGTGCAAGAAGCAATAATTTCATCATAAGTTAATTATCGTTGCGTAAAGTTAAAAGATAATCCGCTTCAAATCATACACGTAAGCATTATTATTCTAAATACCAAAAAATTACCATTAATTTGTTAAGCTTGATTTGATTTTGGAATAATCTGAAGAACAGATATTTGTTTACGGATAAGAAAATCGTACTTTTATAATAAGGAAAAAAAATTTAGTTTTATTTACTTCTAAACTGTAACAGTCTCTACATATTTCCCATGTGTTTTGTAGGAAAGCAAACATGCTTTGAAATTTTAGACAAAACATGGATATTCTTTTCCGTTTTTGCTACTTTTTTCCTTATTTATTTTATTTAACTAAAATATGCTACGAAAGATAATTTTAGAATTCTCTTTCAACAATGCTCTCTGTAAAATGCTAAAAATTAACTGTTCTGCAAAAAATCTGCCAATGAAAACCCTAATAATAATTTGGATTCCGTTTAAAATTACTCTGATATTTTAACTATCGAATTATTTTTAAAGTTTAAACCTTTTAAGAATGTGCACCGACAACTAGAAACTTCTAAATTGCTTTACATTTTAAAATGAAAAATTGTAAAAAAAAATTCTAAAAATTTGATGGCTAATAAGACTGACGCTAATGCGAATACGTGTTGTTGAAAATGAAGATTTTTTTTTAAATAATGAAACTCACTTACTTGTTACAAAACTCCAAATGTTAACTCGGGCTGGAATATATCAATATTCTTTAACTCAGTGAAATAAAAAGAAAACAAAAAGAAAAAAGGAAGCATTACACTACAGACCCTGTAATAGTTAACAAGAGAAAAAAAAAACACGGAGAACAAACACAGCACAAAAATAGGAATTAAGATTATTTATAGTTCGAAGATATAAAAATGGCACGAAAGATAAAATTGTATCAAAGTGCTGTGTTGGAAGTCGACTGTAATTAATTGATTTCATGGCAATATTTGATAAATCAAGAAAAGAAGAAAATACACATAATAAACTGTTTGTGCACACATAGTAGGGTAGACAGACCAGTGAATGACCACTTAAGCAAAATTTCATTTTTAAAAAATCGTAGTAATTTTAAATACTGTAATATTTTGTTCGTGATAGTTTAAATAGTTTTATTGATCTATGTAAATACGTAAAAAAAAATGATGGAACTTCAAAGGTACCGCTTCCGGCTTTTTGGGGTGTTCGAAGGTAAAATGGCGCAAAGACCCAGTGAATGACCACCTCTGACCCAGTGACTGACCACCTCTGACCCAGTGAATGACCACCTTAAATTTTGAGTTAGAGATATATCTCGCATAACTCAAAAACTGTGTGGCGTAGAACATTGAAATTTCGCATATGAACTTTGAGTGGGGTCTAGTTATGCGCCTAACCTTTTGGTTACATTCGAATGTTCCCAAAGGGGTCTTTTACCCCTGTTTGGGGTAAATATGTTAATTTCAATGCAGAATTAAGGGATGTTGTAATTTAGCAACCTCATGTTGATAGATCGCTTTACTTCTGGTCGCCAATTTTTCGTCGCCAACTTGGCGACATATCGCCACGTTGGCGACAAAATTGGCAAATAAAATGACTTTTTTTTTTTTCGAATTTGTTTTTAATTTGGCTCTTTCGGCGATGTTGAGTGAAGTATTCACTGAATAATGTTAAAATTGTAGATATTTAAAAGATGAATACTGCAAAACAGCTCTTACATTAGTCTGAGACAAAGTGGTGGTTGTAACTGTTTGAAGTGTTTACTTTATCACTCTGTGGCACTATTATATTGTATGTTTGTTCTTCACACACATTCCATGCATTTTTATGCAATTTTAGATCACAGACGCTAATAAAATTACATCAATTTTCTTTACATTTGAAAGAACTATTCTCCACGTTTACCATTTCTTTATATGTGCTGGAAATGTCTAAAATGCTACGCACAAAAGTTATTTGACCTCGTGACCCTGTCATCAAAATATTTTTTGTAAAAACTGAGTGTATGTATGTATCAATCTATGTTTTTCTTACTTCTCCCGAAAGCCAGTGAACTGAACATCGAACCAAGTATCGAAAGATTCGTAATTTTTAAGTTCATATGTTTGGCTACTTTACATAATTGTCTGAATTTATTAAGCAGTTCTTTTTATTAAAATGTAAATTCTTAAGCACGTCTGCGTGGGCAAGAGCAAATTCGAACGGAAGAAACAAGGGAGAATTTGGCACAGTGCTAAATTCTCCCTCTAGTTCTTCCCTTCCAAAACCAAGCTTTCTCTAATTCTCAACCCCTCTTTTTGTCAAAAATTTTCAGCACAAAAGCAGCTTGTAGACGGGAATGTCAAGCACGGAAAGCGAATAGCTTAGGTAGTTTTTCGACACTCGGTCCGAAGGAAAACGTCAATCTCAAAAAAGGCTCTTAGCGAGCCTCTTCTAATATAAAATACATCGGTTCAAGAGGCCACCATGCTGACCACCGTGAAGCCCCCGAAGTACATTGTTGAGAATGAAATTGTTCTAGTCGTGTGCTTCACTGAAAACCCGAAGTACGCTGCCGAAGGCGGTGTGCATCAACCTGCGCAAGCGGATTGCACAAGCCGCCTTGGTGGCAGGTAAGGTTTTAAAATCTGCCGAAATGTTTTCGAAAAGATTCCAAATTTAGCGAGTTTCAGTGTAAAACGGCAAAAATCTTTTATGTGATTTGTAGATAGTCGTCGTGCATATGCAAACGGTTAAAATGCGTGATCAATTTCTCGCCAAGTCTTTGAATTTAACTCTATCTCGACAATGGGCTGACGAGGGCAAATAAATCCCCCCCCCCCCCCCAATGATGTCTTGATATGTTCTTTCGATTGCTAACAATTTAAACTTTTTGCATTATTATACCATTCGCATGATGGTTCCCTAGGCAACCGTACCTAAATATCGATTTTTGTCTGAATGCTGGCATTACTTCTAGAGAGATGACAGTCAAAAACGTGACGAATGGATTAAAAACAGGAAGCGAGCATACATTTTTTGAAAAAATGTCGAACAACTCAGTGGCCGTTCAGAGGGGTTGGGGGGGGAGGGGGTTGTCACTGCAAGGGGAAATTTTAACATTAGGTCCACTGGCCAAAATATCCGTGCCACGAAAAATTGGCCGTTAAGAGGGGTCTCCGCTCAGTATAGAGGTGGCCGCTCTAAGAGGTTTTCTGTGTGCTCAGCTGTTAATGTGCAAGATGAATTAAAGCAATGAAAACCGCAGTAGTTTTCTTTAACTTTTCAAAACAACATTAAAACCCCAGTGAATAAACAGCTGTTCATTCACTGGCTTTTCAGAGTTTTTCTGACCCAGTGAGTGACCACGCCATAAATCTAAAATCTACACATTCTATAAAGATTGAAACAATTAAAATCATAGCCTGAATATACATACTAAATGATTCCTTTGTATAATTTAAAAAATTTAATTTATAAATACAATTAATACGAATCAAAGTAGTTGTATACATAAAACCATCCTTATTATTTTGGAACAGAAAAAGAAATGGCGCACGGCTGTAAACATTCTATAATTTTTTACTAGAAAAATACATGACCAAAATAACCAATCAGGTATCAGATAGCTCAGAATTTGAAGGAAGAAAACTATTGAAGCCAATTTATCTAAAAAAAAATAATTTAGAACCTTATTTTTTAAGAAATACTGCGAAGTGGTCATTCACTGGCTTTTCAGAGTTTTTCTGACCCAGTGAGTGACCACCCCATAAATCTAAAATCTACACATTCTATAAAGATTGAAACAATTAAAATCATAGCCTGAATATACATACTAAATGATTCCTTTGTATAATTAAAAAAATTTAATTTATAAATACAATTAATACGAATCAAAGTAGTTGTATACATAAAACCATCCTTATTATTTTGGAACAGAAAAAGAAATGGCGCACGGCTGTAAACATTCTATAATTTTTTACTACAAAAATACATGACCAAAATTACCAATCAGGTATCAGATAGCTCAGAAATTGAAGGAAGAAAGCTATTGAAGCCAATTTATCTAAAAAATAATAATTTAGAACCTTATTTTTTAAGAAATACTGCGAAGTGGTCATTCACTGGGTGGTGGTCACTCACTGGTCGGAATACCCTATGCCAGTGTTTCACCTCAAACGATATACACGCAGTATGTTTTAACTTTTTTGATAGTTTCGCAAGTCACCGCAAGGTCACGCTCTCTTGTTGCGAAATAAATTAATTTCCTTAATTTTTAAAGCAGACGATAGCTTGTTAAAAATTGAAGATGTTTTAGGGCGGAATTCAAGTGAAACACGGATGATCGCAACTCACCAATGCAATCGCAAATTCCAAAATTTGGATTTAAGTGAAACGTTACAATCGCTACGAGATGCCATTCTATCGTAATTCGACTTCCAGTAGCGATTGCAATTTTGGTTTATTGCGATCGTCTCGAAGCGATTGCAATGGTGTTTCACTTGAATTCGGCCCTTAGAACAATTGCTCTTGATTTAGGCAAAAATTCAAGTGAAACACGGACGATCGCAACTCACCAATGCAATCGCATATTCCCAAATTTGGATACGTTACAATCGCTACGAGATACAATTCTAATGCAATTCGACTTCCAGTAGCGATTGCAATTTGCGATCGTTTCGAAGCGATTGCAATGGTGTTTCACTTGAATTCCGCCCTTAGGCAGGAATTCAAGTGAAACACGGACGATCGCAACTCACCAATGCAATCGCAAATTCCCAAATTTGGATTCAAGTGAAACGTTAAAATTGCTACGAGATGCGATTCTATAGTAATTCGACTTCCAGGAGCGATTGCAATTTTGGTCTATTGCCATCGCCTTGAAGCGATTGCAATGGTGTTTCACTTGAATTCGGCCCTAAAATAAAATTCATAAAATCAAATACATGAGGTAGAGAAATCTGATAACGAAAATATAAATGAATAATTTGTCGTTCTAAGTTTATTTACCTTATGTTTTTCTTTTTCTGTGATTAAAAATTGAGCTATGACATAACCTTTTATTCTCAGTGAAAAAAATTATAAAAGCACTAATATAGAGGTAAATGTTTTATACCTTTTAAATATTTATTAATACGAAAATGCCCCGGTAAAATTTAAATTAATTTAAGTCAACTTATAGACAGCAGGTAAACGTCAATGAACACGAAATGTGTCCCATTACGTTAATATTTTAATTTCATTTGGATTATGATTTAGTATTTGTGTAAGTAAAGCAGGGATATATTCGGGGGGGGGGAGGGAGCCGTAGCCTGCATTATTTACAATATTTTAAACTCAGTGAAAAACGTACGTCATGAATATATTACCAATTAAGATGAAATTCTAAACATAATTAAAATCCTAAGACTATTCTTATACAATTACGGGTTTTAGACAAATGAATTATAGGTTTTATGGTTAAGTCTAAGAAATTTGATACATCAAGTATTGAACTGAAATTGAAGATACTATGAGCTGCTTCGATCAAATTCGCCAGATATTCAAATGAATATTTAGAATGCGAAACTAGTAGCTCTAAATATAAACGGCAGATTAAATTTAAAATACTATTCCCTTTGTGATTGGTAAATAGTAAGTAACACAATCCAAATCCCACCAAATAGTAAGTTATACAATAGTAAGTTACACATTGAATGAAAAAGATTCAAAAGTGTTTACTGTAGTTTCTGCGAACAATTTTTACTACTTGTGAAGAGTAAACTTCAAGAGAGCTAAATTATTGGGGAAAATATCGCAGCTCTTGTAATAAATATTTTCATTACATTTTTTCATGCATAAATCTTGTTTTTCTCTCAGATTCTTTGGTCTGATTGTTATTATTTCTGTTATTGTTTTTGGAACATCATTTAGCCGAAAATGATAAAATACGGTAATAATGCAATACACTGCCAACTCGCTTATTTTCACAAATGAACTGCAGTTTCGTGCTATTATGCACTCATCAGCATGGAATAGTTAAGTAACCGAGTTGGTATACGGTAATTATCTCAGTAATTATTTTTTAATTGTATCTCACACAAGATTTGTTTTTACACAGTGGCGTAAATAGCACACCCGAACCTAAACGCCGTGTACAGGGACGTCATTTCAAGTTTTTCCAGGGGGGGGGGGCAAAAATCCAAACAAAATGTAATTTCATCGGAAAACACAAAAAACCACGCCCACTTATATGTAAACACATTGATTTCTGAAAGCCTGGGGGGGGGGGGCAATTGACCCACCTGCCCTCCTAAATGACGGCCTGGCCGTGTAGCTATAATTATTAATGTAAAAATACACTGCATTCTTATAATTGACCATGGTCATCACATTTGACATTTCCTCACTCTTTTTACTTTGTAAATTATTTATATATTTAAACATTGTGAATATTTTTCAAGACCAACATTTTTTATAAAGTCCTTACATATATCTATCTCCATAAAATGTTTTATCTTATTTCATTAATTTAATGTTTCACAACTTTGTAAGCTCAAAATGACTGTATTCATAAGAATGATCCAAATATTAAGTTTTCAACATTGCGATGTGTGTGTGTAGGGGGGGGGGTGTTGGTGTTGGTGGTGGTGTGTGTGCTGGTGGTGGTGGTGGTTTGTGTGCTGGTGGTGGTGGTCGTGTGTGTGTGTGTGCTGGTGGTCGTGTGTGTGTGTGTGCTGGTGGTCGTGTGTGTATGAAGAACATGTGCGCCAATACCAGAAGGAGCAGGGGTCGGTGAGCGTCAGCAGAAGCGTAAATATAGGCACCCACCCGGTGGCAGACTCATAGTCCAATCTAAAAAAGGAACCACACTACTACTGAGGTCGAAAATGAAAATAAATGTAAATTTGTATTGCTCAAAAAAAATATTATGTATAAATCTTTAATTGTTTTTATTTAATCAAATATTTTTTGTCAGTGCATGACGTCATAAACATACTGTATTTCAAAAAGTCATGTGGGCGAGAAAAACAAGTGTCTTAATTTTACACGAAACCTAACAGTATCATTAGTAGTACTGTGTTATAATGCTAGTTCTAGTTAACTGAAGACAATAAAATTAATTAATTTTCAAACTTCATGTATTTGCAACTATTTCTCAGATTAAGGCTATTTTTAGTGGTCACAGACTCGGTTTCTCAAATGCTTTTTAAAATAAAAAAACAACTGTTGCTTATACGGATGTTACTTAGTTTTCCCCTTACTTTTGTTTGCAATATATGCCCTCCTTTCATTAATAGTTTATCTCCTCAAATGTGTGTCAAGATTATAGACAACCGTTAGTTTTTGCTATCTTATTTCGACAACACGAAAAGCAATTACTCGTATTTTGGAGGCACAGCAAGAGCCTCAGATTTTACCCTCCCCCAAACTCCAATGCAGCAGCTTCGTAAAGGTTCCGGAGAAGTGGAAGAATTAGCCCCAAAATACATTCTTAATATTTTTCAGATTAAGGCTGTATTTTAGGGTCACAGACTCAGAGATTTAATCTATGAGACTCTCTTAAATGCTTTCTTTTCTAAATAAATAAGCAGCTGTTGCTTCTAAAAATATTATTTAGTTTTCCCTTACTTTTGTTTGTAATATATGCCCTCCTTTCATTAATATTCTATCTGTAATCAAATCTGTGTCAAGACTATCAGCAGCCGTTAGTTTTTACTACCCTTTTTCGGCAACACGAAAAGCAATTAATTTGGAGCCCCAGCAAGAGCTTCGGATCTTCCCTCCCCCAAAACTCCAGTGCAGCAGCTTCGTTAAGATTCCAGAGAAGTGGGAAAAATTGCCCCAAAATACAGCCTTAATATTTATCCGATTAAAGCTGTGTTTTGGGGGTCACAGACTTAGTCTCTCAAATGATTTCTTTTTTAAATAAATAAACAACTGTTGCTTATGAACATGTTATTTAGTTTTCCCTTACTTTTGTTTGAGATATATGCCCTCCTTTCATTAATAGTTTATCTCATCAAATTTGTGTCAAGATTATCGACAGCCGTTAGTTTTTGCTACCTTATTTCGGCAACACGAAAAGCAATTATTTCGGAGGCACAGCAAGAGCCTCGGATTTTGCCCTCCCCCACACTCCAGTGCAGCAGCTTCGTTAAGATTCCGGAGAAGTGGCAGAACTGAGTTAGCCCTGTTTACTTTTGATAGCCCTATAAACGCGACTCTTGGAATAAGGGTGAGGCTTGCATGCCAACTCCATTCCTTTCTTCTGTTTTTTTCTTTTTCTTCCTCTGAGCGCATTTGCTGCGCAAAATGACTCGCAGAGGAGCGGACGACGACGACGTACGATATCTGAGAGAGGGCTGAGAAAATTCTGCCTCACTGCAGCCGGGATGCTTTCACGCCAGCATCGGAGCTTCTCGGGAGAGAGAGAGGGCCGGTGTAGTAGATTTGGCGAGACATGAACGAATTGGCGCATTTAAATAAAATAGGTCTTTTTTTTTTTTTTTCTTGAGCAGTGACGTATTCTGCACAAAAGTCGAATTTGCACTTTTTAACAAAATTGAGTCATTGTCACTAAGTGGTTCTTTATTACTTATTTTATCTAAGTGCAATGTTTATGGTCATTTGAGGAAGCCAAATGTTTGTAAAAAAATCTTGAAAAATTGCTTCCTGAAATAAATACATGGAGGCGCAAAACTTTAAAGAACAATATGTCAGTTTGAGATCGTCTGCAGGTGCCACTTTTGCGCTTAGCACGGCAGTATTGCTATTTCATCTCATTTTCAACTTTCGTCAGTGCCACATCCACGAGGGGGGGTGCTAAGGGGCTTAAACCCCTCGCAGAAGCATGAAAATGAACCCCCTTTGATAAAACCAAGCTACTTTAAATGCGGGTTTTTTTTTTTTTTTTTTTTTTTCAAAATGAAAGAAATATTATTATTTATTATAGGAAAAATTCCAAATAAGTTAAGATTTTAGTAACCTTGCTGAGGCATCTATAGTGTCGGTACACGATGTAAAGCGTCCTCTCTGTGAAACATGAACTGTTGTTTTTACAGTATAATACTGGCTGCCGATGTTTCAAGTTAAAAGTGTAAAATACACAGCTGTAAAATTAGCAATTTTGCAGTTTCTTACTGTAAAGTTAAGAATTTTGCAGTTTCTTGAGGTAAAATTTAGCGGTATTATAGTGTATAAACAACAGTATAATACTGGCAGCAGAGGTTCCAGTTTAAAACTGGGAAATGCGCGGTAATAAACTATAAAATTTGCAGCTGTACAGTGTATTCCTGTAATATTAGCAATTTTGCAGTTTAGTATTGTAAAATGAGAAATTTACAGTTTATTACTGTAAAATGAGCAATTTTTACTGTCTATTGATGTAAAATTAGCTGTATTGTACTATAAATACAACATTCATTTTTTAAAGTGCTTTCGTGCAGCAATTATGTACTATGAACGGACCTCTAACGCCATTAAACTCGTTGCCTGTGCTCCTAACCATCCTACGTGATTTTAGATATCCTCAATCTGTGACAAATCATTGAAACGAGTAAGCCAGAGAAGGAAATAATGTGGCCAAATAAGTCATGTAACCGTGTGTGATGGAACGTTGTCGTGTGGAAAAATGACTTCTGCAAACCCCGCCGTAAGTACCAACACATGTAATTGAATCATGTTACGAACGTACCTCTGAGCTGTCAAGTTTTTTTTTAAATCAATATTACCATACCTCGGTGGCCTAGAGGTAGAGTCTTCTCCTCATAAACAAGAGGTCGCGGGTTCGAGAACCGCCCTGCTCTGTGCCGTAAATATGTCCTTTGCTTGTCAGGAGGCAAAGTGCATAATACGCAGTCCTCATGTATGTCAAAGCGGATGATTTCTGTATTTAAAAAAAAAAAAAAAAAACAATATTAGGGATACAGTGTGTCGTGTGCAATGACACCCCTTAACGTTTCTATAGCTATTGATGTTATGTGCAACTCAAAACTAATGCAGAATAAGGACTATGTTGTCGGTTCTTTCCGGAATAGTGTCGTGTTCGATGAGAATGGATTACCACCGAATGGATTCAGATCGTCTTCAGTGACGAGTTTAGATTCAGTTTGGGGAAAGGATGACACTCGTCTACGTGCTTCAAAGCTTTAACAATGTCTTAGCTTTTCAGCATCACACCACACCCACAGCTTTGGTGATTTTATGTCATCGCATGAGACTCACGGTCATCCTTGGTATTGATTCACAACACCACGACATCCCGTGATACGTTCGTATGAGCTTCAGTCATATGCGTCTGATTCTTATGGCAGGGCTTAAAAGAGCCATTTTTAGCAGAACATCGATCGTTCACATACAGAAAAGGAGTCAATGGATTTCGAGCAACACGTTATCATCCGGTTTTTCCGCAGATCTAGGATATTTGGAATCACTTGAGATAGTTAGGTGTACATCCTACGAGTTTAATGGAATTAATAACTCGTTTACAGTAATTAATGACAAACGAGTATTTTAAACCTTAAAGCTCGCCTGTATCATGTATCCACTCTAGAGGTTGTTCAGCAAAGTGCTAAAGCCTTCATTCATCTGAGATAAGTGATAATTTTTCTTTCAGTTTATAATCACTCTATTACATCAATGTTGTCCATACTAGTATAAAATTTCGCTTCAATCTGACAGCTTTTTCTTGTTGTGTCGATATTTCATTAAAGAGTATTAGATGAGGGCATCAATTAGGTACTATTAGAATGGAAAAAACAATAACAGTAACTTTGTATTTAAAATTTTTTTTATTTTAGTAATGTGCATATGATTTTGATATGTTTAAAGGCTCAGAAAGGAATATTGTCATTTAAGTTTAATGTTTTTATTTGCATCAGCAAATACTATATACATCCTAAAGCTCACACATCGCTGCATTAAAAAAGGGGCTCCTTGAAGCCAAGAAACACGTGTCTATAGATATTTATAATTTTTGTGCGATAAACATTGATTTCCTATTTTCTTTTCAAGTGCGAACATATTTGTTCAATTCTTAGAACTATATTGATAGTTAATGTTTTCCTTTTTGGAATTTGGTCGCGAGTTTCTACGGAGCCTGAACTTTTAATTGTGTATCTGGAAGGGCGGAGGAATGGAAAGGTCTCTATGTTTTTCAATTAATTAATTAATTCTTAGGGCTATTTAGTTTTATTTTATTTCTATTCATTTATTTAATATATATTTCTTGTTAGTTTTTCATTATTGTGTGGCTAAGGACAAAGAAATGTTGAGATGCCTTCCAGTTTTGTGTAATGAACTCGGTTAAGTCAACTAAACGGTGTGTTTATTAAGTTTTTTTTTTTTTCACGCAAAAGTTTAAATTTAAATTTCTTATTTTTGCCAATGGAAAATTGAAGCTTGAAGCGCTTTACTTTTTACTTAAAAGAAAACTGCACACAATCTTATTTTCGATTAAAATTCTTTATTTAAATGGGCTTGTCTTTATTATTTTATTATTATTATTATTATTATTATCAATTGCTTTCTGAAGTTTTAATTTCTTGGGAACGAACAAAAAAATCCAAACGTTGTTCTTTTTAACCAAGACAAATCGCTGCAAATGGTTAATTTTTCGAAAAGGTCTTTATTTTGACATTAGAAGAAGCTGCAATTGCAAATGCTTTTAAATAGAGTGAATGTTTTGCTTAGTGAACAGAAATAAAATCATATTCCATGATTTTTATATGGCTGCTTCCTACAACAGTAGCATATGGCAAACGAATGATAAAGTTGGAAGTTACTTTATTCGATTTCGCGGCATTAACGGTATGAATTTTACTTACTTTCGACTTCTACGAGGAGCAAAATGAAATATTTTGACTAATTTTTGTACTGTGAGGGGAAATTAAAATTTAAATATCAATTATATTTACAAGGACTTTTGCTATTTATTCACTTAAATGTGGGGCTTTTGAAATATTGCTTTTTGACATCTTTGCCTGGATCAATATAGTATAACTAAAATAGACACATTGACAACACAGGCTAAACTAGTATTCGGAAAATTTTCAAACAATAAATATATACGTAAATATATAAAATGCTACAAAAAATAGTTATTCAAAAATGTTTATAGTTTTACCCATGTATTCAAGTATAATTGCCAATATTCTTATAATAAACCTTGCTTTGAATCTCTGCAGCTCTTAAACTTCTGCTTTACAAATAAAATATAAACACTTGAATTTAATGTGTCTTAAAACATTCAGAGTGCATTAACAGTATTTTACGTATGCGATAAATGCACACACTATAAATAGTATTGTGTATCAACGCTATTTAGTTTTACTGTATTTATTAAATGTATTTAATACGGAATATTTCTGCATTTGAATTTGTGAATGTTAAGTTTGTGTAAGTATAGAAAATTATGGTACACACAGGGTAAGAATGAATGCTTAAATAGTCATATTCACATTTATGAGAAGTTTCTTATTTATAATTATTTGAAATTTTAGATGTATAATGGAGTACTTAGTTTTTCCGTTAAATTTAAGTTATCTAGTATGGTTATCAAATGTTTCATTTGGACAGTAAAGCAACAACGCGTCAGTAATTCCGTCACTCAGACTGTGCTTTGCTGTCTGTTTTAAATTTTTCACACTTCATACTACGCAAGTGCAATGTGAGGCGTAGGGGAAAGATGTCACATATTTTTGTTCTTTTTTTTTTTTTTTTTTTTTTTTTTGTCTACAAACATTTTTATATACGAATTTCGTAAGTAAGAATGTTATTTGCATGGTACCACTGTTTAGATATTGTTTCTTACCAAAATTTAAAAAATAATTTTCTAGTTTCAAAAAATTTATCCGTTTGTGACAGCCTACTACTTTCAAGTGTTGTTTGTCACATAAATTTTAACTATACATTACATTTGAGCATATTCGTAATGGGAGAACAACACCTAATTAAATTTTCCACGGTACATATCCATGTGAGATCCGAACCAGCTGCCATTGTGAATGAACATGAAAGTAAATGCATAGAAAAAATAAAGAAAAACGTAACCATTCAACTAAAAGCATATTTTCAGAGAACTACGAATCTTGTTTCCAGAGTTTGTACTGCCGTGAACAAAAGTATGTACTTATGTAGGGCCGGAGATGACTATTTTGAGTACTATTACAGGCATGTTTGTTTTTTATTATTCGTTCCGATGTAGTAGCTCCAGTTCTGAAATTTAATAGACACGTCTTGTAAAGACTGGATTTCTTAAGAAGTGAAAGCTTATGAACAGAACAATTACAGTAACTAACAGCTGAAACTTTTTTTCAAATTGCTTTACAGTCAAATCGACAGGGATTATTAATGACACAATAAAAAATAATTTGTAGTTGCTAAAAAAAAATACTCACAAGATATAAATTTCGTTTTTCAATTTTTGCAACAACCAATGCCTTTACACCCACTCACTAACAGTGTTGACTCGCCACTGACAGTAAAGAGTGCAACTGCGAACAATTCTTCAAATCCATAAAAACTTTGTATGCGAAGGTAAAAAACATGTGAAAACCAACTAGTGTGACTACTAACCCCTACCTCCCCTTCCCAAGCTACGAAATTTTTATTGCTGTTGATAGCAGTTGGAACCATTTGCAGATAAAATAAAAAGTCTCAATTTCAAAATTTAAAACTTCGTTTATGTTCTATTTTCGGCTAACCTTTCAAAATTCTAGAAGTTTTACTTGATTAGCTTCTCATTTTTTGGCTTTTTTTCCTACTTTAACAAATGTCTGGCGCAGTATAGCTTATTAAGGCTCTTGGGCCATAAAAAACCATAAAACCAACCAAATAAAACGTCTTTAATTATTTAAGCAATACAACTTTTTTTTTCACATAAAATGTTATGAAACCAAATGTTACGTACTGATAATAATTGAAATTACACTGCAGATTAATTAAATTTTATTTCAATCATGATATATGTAAGTTACATTACGCTCAAATACTGTCCAAGTTTTTCCAATCTCACTGTTAATTTTGCAATTGTTTTCTCTGAACGAAACAACTACAACAGATGATATAGCTTTTTTAAATTGAAAATTTAAGTGATAAAATATAATTACAAAAAATTCAAAAAAAAATTGGTAGAACAGAAAATAGAAACTTGCCAATTTTGAGGCAGTTTAACTAAAGAATTATTTACATTTTCTTTTCAACAAACTCTTAGGTTAGCTAATTATCACAGAAATACTGTTTCAAATTACATTAGAAACATTTCCCGACCTTTACTTTCTGAATGCTCTCAAACATTACTTAAAATATTCTAAGATCAGAAAATAAAAGCGTATATTGATTATAAATTTCAAATAAAAAATTATTGCTGTACTTGTATTATTTAAATGTTTCATTCGATTTTTTGTAGAAAGAAATTTGTAGAAATAGAGCTAAATCTATTTAACTTTTAGCCAAAAGAGGTTCCAAAATTCTTCTACAGGGGCAGGTTTCATTATTAGTTGAACTGCTACATATATATATATACATCGAATATAAAAGTCAGCATCAAACTGTACACCTTAAAGGTTTGTAATAAGTTCAAATTATAACAGTGTTTCTAGATTTATTATTAAAAATTCATATAGTTCTAAAAAGTCAATAAAATACGCATTTTTCTGGGTCCAGGGCAGCAAAGTTTTATAGTATACATTTTCAAGAAAGGTTATAATACAACCAGTTATTATAAAATCAGTTTATTATAAATTCATTAACCAGAGAACACGAGGGATTATGAATGACTACAACATTTTCAATGCATTTTTATGTTTGTAGAAGAGAACATTGGTGTGTGGCAACATTGTTCATTGGAGTTTACACTGCTAAAAGTAAATACTGGTAAAAGTACATGACTCGCTATGGCACACTTGAAGGTGCCATTTGGTTCCATGTCGCACCCTACTGGTATCTTATGGTACCCCATGGGTGCTACATTGCACCCCAAGTGTATCATAGGAAGCCAAAAGGCCACTTCAAGGGTGACACATGGAGTCAAGTGACACCCTTCAATTGGTACCGTAAAGTCGGGTTACTTGGACCCACAAGGAGGTTACTTGAGCCCACAGTAAAATGATAAAATCTGGGTTTGGTACTAGCATTAGAGACTGCAGAGTGCTTCTACCTAGAGGAGAAACGAGGAACTACGTGCAAGTCTTCAGCTAATAAGTACCAAACCTAGATTTTATCATTTTACTGTAATGGGCTCAAGTAACCCCTTAGGGTCCAAGTAACCCGACTTTACGGTAACGCTGATGCTACAACGTTTACCCTCAAAGATGCCTTGTGCAACTTACACTTTTAACATTGTACTGTACGTTGGCATGCCCTTTCAGCAAAATTCTAGCTACGCCCCTTCATGGTAAAAAATATTTTGTTCATGATAATTCAATTACGAGTTTATGTAGCAGTTTTTCGGTTGCAATATTATATAATCTAAAGTACCTATCTACCTTATACAAAACACTTAAGAGCCGTTTTTTTTTAAGAATCAGGCAGTCAAAAAACTTGACATTTTTAATTTTGCTGAAAATTTCAGAATATGGTCTTTATTTAAAATTATTAAACACGTGTGTTTTTTTTTTTTTTATTTTTTCAAAAAAAAAAAAAAAATTCTTTCCGTTTTGGGAGGTCAAAGTTTGACTTTGCTCTGTTTTTCAATAAAAACATGCCAACGTAGATAAGCCAATACTTTTTGTTTTAAGAGTGAACCGTGGAACTGACAATTATTTTGTGTTCTACTATATCCCCACTAACTGTAAGTACATAAATATTTGTGGACGACTCTTGGCGCAAATGTCAGAGGTCACTCAAAAATGTACGAAAAATAGTTTTTTAATGCAACTTTGACCAACCAAATCTTCTTGTGGAAACGGTGCACCACGGTAGTGTATATATCAGTAAATACCCACTAAAGATCCAAAAACATAAAGTTATGTCTGGTTGACATTTTGTACATCGAAATATTTGACTTTAAAATTGCAGAAATCGCAAAATCACGTGACTTTGAGGGTCATTATCTCCTTGCACCATGAATGACCAGCTACAAAACTAGTTGGAGTAGAAGCCTTTCTTGTCCCAGAAACACAATCCGTTAACAAACCTATGGCTACTCTTTCAGTTTTTGCATAATTCAGCTCTAAACTTTGAAAAATGAGTTTTTCGGCGTTAAGAAAAAAGGCCAATTACCTGTTTTAAAATATGTATTGCTATTTTTTGTAGCACTATTATATCCCAACTTTCTAACTAGCTGAAATGGCATCTAAAGATGGTTATACAGTTGAAACCAAATTGAAAATGAATTCTGGAAAATATTCAGTATACGTCAGAAACCATATATTTTTATTTGTCCAGGCGACGCTTTTTTGTTACATCTCTTTACTCCGTTCGGTTCCAACATGGTAAGCAATTTATGTACCTCTTGTCGTTCTAGTTGCTGTAAAACAGGAAAGCAATTCATCTTAACTCTGATATAAAGTAATATATCCTGTCATATCAAGTTTATAATGCTAGAAGAATATTTTGAAATGGATAATAAACATAATCCCAAAAAAACCTTACTGTTCAGTTGTGCCCTCTTGGTCGATGTTGTGAATGTCATCAAAAATTTCCAGACCTGCACCGAGGGGCTTTAATGTACCAAGATTTTTAAGAAGTGACATTCTGCTAAAGAGGCTTCTGATTTGTGAAAAAGTTGAGTTTTTCATGACATTTCAGCTAGTTAGGAAGTTGGGATATAAAAGTGCTACAAATAATAGCAATACATATTTTAAAACACGTAATTGGCCTTTTTTCTTAACCCCGAAAAACACTCAGTTTTCAAAGTTTAGAGCCGAATTATGCAAAAATTGAAAGAGTAGCCATAGGTTTGTTAACGGATTGTGTTTCTGGGACAAGAAAGGCTTCTACTCCAATTAGTTTTGTATCTGGTCACTCATGGTGCAAGGAGATAATGACCCTCAAAGTCACGTGATTTTGCGATTTCTGCAATTTCAGAGTCAAATATTTCGATGTGCAAAATATCAACCACACATATCTTTATGTTTTTGGATGCTACTCTTTGGTGGCTATTTACTGATATATACACTACCGTGGTGCACCGTTTCCAAAAGAAGATTTGGTCGGTCAAAGTTGCATTAAAAAACTATTTTTCGTATAACTTTGAGTGACATCTGACTTTTGCGCCAAGAGTCGTCCACAAATATTTATGTACTTACAGTTAGTGGGGATATAGTAGAACACAAAATAATTGTCAGTTCCGCGGTTCACTCCTAAAGCAAAAAGTATTGGCTTATCTACGTTGGCATGTTCTTATTGAAAAAAGAGCTAACAAGTCTTGTAAGTCCAACTTTGACCTCCCAAAACGGAAAGAAAAAAAAATTTTTGAAAAAATAAAAAACACGTGTTTAATAATTTAAAATAAAGACCATATTCTGAAATTTTCAGCAAAATAAAAAATGTCAAGTTTTTTGACTGCCTGATTCTTAAAAAAAAACGGCTCTTAAATAATATAAATTCACAAAATACCTGAAAAAAATAATTACCTCAAATCTAAATATCTGAAAGATGGAAAGCAAGAGTGCTTTTTCGAATATTGATTTTATAGATTTGAAAGCTCGTAAATTGGTAATAGTTCATTACTTTTTTCTTTCTGTGAGACATATCAGCTCATCTCGACAAGCTTTCTGTCTTGCAATGCTTAGCTGAACTCTCGATTTCGTGAACAATACCATTTTCTATTTAATTTTATGAAACTATTAATTTTCAGAAAATGATATAGTTAAAGAAATAGAAGGACACAGTTTGGATCAAAAATTTTGGAATTATTACAGAGATTTTACCACTACTACTTTTTGGCAACTACTGCAATATTTTTCTTTCATTTTTTTCCATTAATTTACGTCTGTGGCATCATTTAAATAAGCAAAAGAGATATTTATTACTACACGTAAATCTCATTTTCGTTGCAATGAATAACTTATTTTCCTATATTAATTATACTTTCAACACACTTTATTACTGTATTTTGAATTAATTTTTGAACAATAAAAACGTTAAAAAATTGGAAACATAAATTCAAATGTACATAGTATGTATCTAGTATTTATAATTTCTTGGGGTGAATGCAACTTGTTGGCCAATACAATTCTATTTTTTTCATACTGCTATTAAGAAAACTCAAAACATTTTACCGATTTTTGGGCTATGTGAAAATTGATTTATATGTTATTAAACTAGCATTTTTAAACTTTACTTAAACAGAAGCATTTATGTCTTCTAAACAAAAGTGACACATTCTATGTTTTCTGAATTTGCAGTCATCAAATTGCAGACATCAGTCGACGGTTTTAAATATTTTTCACTAAAATTGAACTAAAAAGTAAATGATCGGCTATTCAATCGTTTCAAATATTTTGCTGTATTTCAATTAATCTTTCAAATGAATTTTTGTTGACTTTGTTAAACTAAGTTTTTTTTCCTTAATTTTAAATTAACTTTCATTATTTATTTTAATTTATTTTAGCAATTTAATCAAAATTATGAGGTCGAAAATAAATTGCCAAAACTTGAATATTTTTCGCCCTTTTATGGTGGCAAATCATTCTTGCTTACTTGATTGCTGACATTCTGTTCATATTTCTGAACTTTGCAGTGATCGTAGACTACTACTATTTTACACTAAGATTCAAAGCAACGTATTGATAATTATTTGACAGAACGACATTTACTAAACACATGTCGTTTAAACAATGGTTTGACAGAAAAAGAAAGGATTTTTGCTTACCTATCGAGAAAAAATAGTTACGATGGAACTCAAGATCCCATTACTCTAAATTCTTAAGTCCTTAATTTACCGGTGTGAACAGTGAAACGCCACACTAAGTAGTTATTTTGTTTATTTATTTTAATGATGTACATAAATAGACCAATTCTGCCTCTGACATCAGGGACGTAATTTCAAGTTTTTCCGGGGGGGGGCGGCAAAGGGTGCAAACACAATGCAATTTCATCAGAAAACAGCAAAAACCACGCCCCCTTATATGTTAATACATTCACTTCCCAAAGCCGGGGGGGAGGGGTGGTTGGGCAATTGATCCCCCCCTGCACCCCCTAAATGACGGGCCTGTCAGACATCTTTACTTCGATTTTTTTATTGGCAATAATTTTATTTATGCATTCAACATAGGTTTGACTACTACTTTTTACTGCTATTGATCCCATACCAATAATTTCCTGGTAGATGGATACAATCAAATCTCTTTTTAAAGGGATTTGTTCATTTTATTTAATCATTTAGTTTATTTTTTATTAGTTTGTTACATATTTATTTTATTTTTATTTATTTAATTAGCTTTTTCTTCCTTATTAATTATTTTATTTTATTTTTTTATTTATTAATTTAGTTCTTTTTCAAAAATGTTTTACATTTTTTGGCATTTAGGCATTTTACGAACTTAAATTTATGCTTCTAGAATTATTTTATTGTGTATTTAGACAATTCTATAGCATTATTGAATTATGTGCATATTAATTGAATTATAACGAACTTTCTTTCTAATCATTTATCTTATTCTTCCCATTTATATTTCCGCATAACAATAGGAGATACAAAACAAAATACAAGAAACAAAATACAAGAAAAAAATATTCATTAAAAGGTTGTTGTTTTTCTAAGCTACGGAGCATTTAAATTGCATGTTTTGCTGTCAACCATATATTATTCTACCAAAATTGAGTAAAATTCATTTTCTATACATATTTTGAATACCACACAAGATTGTAATGAATATTTTAAACACTCAGATCAATAGATTTTGAGATATTTAAAATTAATTGAAGGGAGCTTCTTCGTTTTTCATTCCATTCAAACTAAATGAATCTAAATGTAAACATCATTTTCTTAATTAATAAAACTTATTCATAATTATGAATCAATTTAGAAGATATTTTGACTTCCGCATATAAATATTTTTTTAATCTAATCAAGTCATCATGAAAAAGTTTCATTTGTGTCTTTCAGTCTAAATTAAATGCATACACATTTTTCGACATTCACTATTATGCAAATGATGCCACATTCAGTCGTATCTCTCCCTCGGAAGAGCGTGAAGCCAAAAAACAAGGTCTCTCAAAAATATGTCGATAAACCTGCATCGATATAGAGTTCAGTAATATTGGCGTTCGTCTTGGCGAGGACACAAATGAATGGTCGGCAACCCTGTCCCGGTTAGGGAAAAAAGGGGGCAAGAGCAGAATCGCTGCCGAAATCCTCATCAGTGCAAGCCGAGGATAGCGAGGGTGCAAACCGGGATGCGTCGCTCCCGGAATCGATGGAAAATTCCTCTGCCTCGGCAGAAGGATAATAATAACTCGTCCCGGATATCGGGATACTCGGGGGGCAGGACCCCTCTGGGGTGGCGATCCCTCAGTCTCTGATAGCGCGTCCGATCGGATTTTCTTACTCTTGTTGTGTTTCTCGAATGGGATATATAGTATATGTGTCGTTATCACCCGCCTCATAGGTCTTTATAGAGTCGTTGTCAGGACAATGGCGGCCGCGATAGGGGACCGCCGGGTCAGCGCGTTTGACCTGCCGATCAGCTGAGGGCCCGGCCGCCACCATTTCGAAGCTCCACCTCGTCGAGAAGTGGGGGGTCACCCCCGTGCTCCGGCCGCGGCGGGGGGCTGGGCTCCTGGCCCCTCCCCCGCCGCCGGCCTTGCGGCGGGCCAGCAGCGGCGACAAGGACTGGTCCGCGTCCAGCCGCGACGACCTGGTGTCCGCCGTCCAGGTCCGGGCCGGCCCGCAGGTCTTGTCCGCGTCCTCATCCTCTCTGGTCGTTCTCTCCTCCAGGTCCCTGCCGAAGCTGCACGGCGACGACGGCGGTGCCAACGCGGGCGGTGGCGGACCCGAGGGGGGCGGGGGGGCCGGGGCGCTGTCCCTGCCCCCGCTCTGCAACTTCGAGCCCATCCCGCACGACCACGACTACTGCGAGCGGGTGGTCATCAACGTCAGTGGCCTGAGGTTCGAGACCCAGCTGCGGACGCTGAACCAGTTCCCCGACACGCTGCTCGGGGATCCGGCCCGGCGGATCCGCTACTTCGACCCGCTGCGGAATGAGTACTTCTTCGACCGGAACCGCCCCAGCTTCGACGCCATCCTCTACTACTACCAGAGTGGAGGCCGGTTGAGGAGGCCGGTGAACGTGCCACTGGATGTCTTCGCCGAGGAGATCAAGTTCTACGAACTGGGGGAGATGGCCTTCAACAAGTTCCGCGAGGACGAGGGGTTCATCAAAGAGGAGGAGAGACCCTTGCCCAAGCACGAGCTGAAGCGCAAGCTCTGGCTTCTATTCGAGTACCCCGAGAGCTCGCAGGGGGCTCGTGTGATCGCCATCGTCTCTGTGGTCGTGATTCTGCTGTCGATCTTTATCTTCTGCTTGGAGACGTTGCCCGAGTTCAAGCACTACCGCCTCTTCAACACCACCAACAACATGACGCGCGTCATCGAGGACGAGGTCCCCAGGACCACGGACCCTTTCTTCATCATCGAGACCTGCTGCATCATCTGGTTCACGTTCGAGCTGCTCGTCCGATTCCTTGCCTGCCCATCCAAAATGTCCTTCTGCCGGGACGCCATGAACAGCATCGACCTGATGGCCATCATACCCTATTTCATCACCCTGGCCACGGTGGTCTCGGGCCAGAGGCCCCAGGAACGACCCATCAACGAGCGGGGTAACAACCAGGCCATGTCGCTCGCCATTCTCCGGGTGATCCGACTGGTGAGGGTCTTCCGAATCTTCAAACTGTCCCGGCACTCCAAAGGACTGCAGATCTTGGGTCGGACTCTGAAGGCCAGCATGCGGGAGCTGGGCTTACTGATCTTCTTCCTCTTCATCGGCGTGATCCTCTTCTCTAGCGCCGTCTACTACGCCGAAGCGGACTCTGAGCGGTCCTTCTTCAAGAGCATACCGGACGCTTTCTGGTGGGCAGTGGTCACCATGACCACAGTCGGATACGGGGACATGCGACCTGTGGGTGTCTGGGGAAAGCTGGTGGGCTCGCTGTGCGCCATCGCCGGCGTGCTCACCATCGCCCTGCCAGTGCCCGTCATAGTCTCCAACTTCAACTACTTCTACCACCGTGAGACGGACCAGGAGGAGATGCAGTCTCAGAACTTCAACCACGTCACGAGCTGCCCCTACCTGCCGGGCACTGTGGGGGCCAAGCTGAAGCGGGACTCGGCCAGCGAGTCTGCCTCCGACATCATGGAGCTGGAGGAAGGAATGCTGCTGAGCGTCGAGAACCACCACCAGCTCATGCTGGGCAACTACCACCAACAGCTCAAGAAGCCCAACTGCAACCCCCTCCACAACAACAACGTCAATGCCGTCTCCATTGAAACCGATGTTTGAAGTAGTGCTTGGTTGGCAGCTGCGCAAATGTCCTCCTACAGAGCAGCCTTTATATACACGTATCCTTTTTTCTTTGTTGCTCTTCTCACAATCATCCTCTCACTCTCTCTCCAAGCATCTCGAATGCATTTTCTGTGGAAATACCTGGCCAGGAATTCCAACTGCGAGGTAAGAGTTTTTTAATTTGTACTTTCTGTGCTTTATTTGTTAAATAATTACCTGTGTGCATGTCCAATGCATGTGTCCAAACATCAAGAGATATTTATTTCGTCATTTTAATTAATATTCAGTTTGTGAATGGATGTAGTTTTTATGAGTGTGATATATGAAGTTAACATATGTTTGCTAATGTTTTCAAATGTTTTGGATACATTTTGTACTGTAAGTTTAGATATTCATATTTGTCCATTTTTCTTTTCTTTTTTTTTTCGGAAAAGGAAATTCTTGCAAAGCTTTATGTGAATATTCATATTACAAATTGTCGTACTGCGATTATGTGAAGAAGTTACTTTGAAAGACAAATTAAATAATGAATTCGATAGAAAATGTAAAATAAAAAAATAAAAAATATTATTTAAGAAGCAGCATAGAATGCAGAATATTCTAATGTAGGAGAAGTATGTGTATATATTTTATATAATTAGTGAGACTCATTACCACTAGTCGAAATTAATGAAAGTTTTATTGGTAAAACGCAAGTTACATTTATAAAGCAAATTAATTTTAGCTAACACTCGCCAAAATGCAGTTAACTTGTTTTTCATCGAGAGGCAGTTTCGTGTTCATAAATTATTTTAATTAGCATTTTCTTAGCTAATAAACATCAATTGAACGTTTAATGTGTTTCACTTCCCTGCAATATGGCACAATTTAAAGATTTAAATTCAACATTATTAAAATCCGAAATATTGTGCAACTTGAAGATATATAAATGACAAAATGAGGCTTAACGCAGGTTGAGCATAAACTTAGCCTAGGTAATAATGATTCTGAGGTGAGAAAGACTAGTGTTTTCAGTTTTTTTTTTTTTTTTTTTTTATACTGAGGAGAGAGTTGTATTAAAAAGTAAAAACTAATCTTTCTCCCTCTTCTTACTATCAATCTATATTACAATACAAGTTCTTTTTTTTTTAGTTCCTCTGGGGGTAATCGGTTTTTCATTTGTTTAGTGGTTTTAGCAATTAAGTAGATACTTTTAATAGGTATTTTCGTACTTTAATGGTATCGTATACTCTTCGAAGTGCTTTAAGGACATTTCTTGAATCTGATTTGCTGGCCCTAAGTACACCAAATTTATAATAGTTGATCTAAGAGCTTTTAAATAGACCTCAAGCCTTTTATATAGAATTTTTTTTTCTAGATGATTGTTGTTTTAAAGAAAGGCAATAAATGCTCCCAAAACCGAAGTTAAGAGCGCAATGTAATTTTAATGAATTATATCGATCCTAGTTTGTTATGAAGAACACAAATTTAGATTCTTCAAAAACATAGTTTTATTGTGTTGTTCGAACGTCAACCAGTTGAATAAACTGACTGAATTCTTCTACTCTTAAATTGACTCTTGGTCAAGACTCAATATATACCCCGCAAAAAGAAAAAAAATTCAAATACTTTTGACCAATTTCTAGCTAACTTTTATGCAATATGGCTCCTTGAATCTGACTATGGCCACAGTTTTTATCCATCATGTCCTATGTTTTGAGAGTAGCGTCCCCCCTCCCCCTATTTTTTTTATACTTTTTAACAGTTTTTAGGTCATTATTTTATTTGGAGGGGAGGGAAGCAGTATATTAAAAATTACATTTTTCTGAAAGAGCTAAGGAGGTGAGTTTAAAAGAAAAACTTGTGTAGCAAATTGCGGGTTCATAGAGATACATTCCCCTAAAAAATATTTCAAAAAAATTAAAACTATATTTTTTTTTCTTGGGAGAGAAAACATTGTAAAGAAAACGTTTTCTTTACAATGTTTTCTCTAATTTTTCGGTGCAAAACCAGGGTATCAGACCCCCTCCTAAGGACCTCATGTCCTAAAAAAAAATCACAAGCTGTTTTATTTTCTTTGAAACACCACTCGTTGCGTTTCGAGTCGTACCCGAAGATCTTCAGTAAAGAAAACTCCCGCGTTATTTATACATGCTCATACAAGAGATTCACAGGTATAATCAAGATTAAAAGTGAAATTAAGTATGTTTAAAACATATAGTGTTAATGTATATTTGTGTTTCCGAGGAAGCACCGCCCCCATTGTTTTTGATTTCTTGTCATAGTAATAAGCAATGTGGGCGGTGCATTTTCCAGAAACATAAACTTCACTCATTAATGCCTTGCGTCCCTTTTTAGAGACGGTCCAAAAAAGGGTATGAATTTTCCCAAAATGACCATTTCAACCAAATAATAGTGGTCAATTAGTACCTTGGTATTGTTTCAATTCGTCATTAACCGATTGCAGCACATAACCATTGTAAAGTGTGTTCTGTAGTAGTTTTAATGTGATCTTTATCAAAAATGACATCGGTCACAATCTCAAGAAAAAAAGCTAAGTTTTCAAAGTGATTCCCAGCTTCCCAGTTTATGTTAATTGCTGATTTTATTTCTTCTTATAAAATGTTTTTTTAAATATTCTATCGTAGGCAGAAAAAAAAATAGTAAAAAAAGCATGTACCCTCTGGGGTCTATCGTAACTTTAAAGGGACGATTTTTCTTTCCTTAATTAAAAAAATATTTTTTACATAATATTTGTTTTATTATTTTTCCTGTTCATTAAACACTTTTTGTAACCAGTATACAAAATATCTTTAGAAAACAATGTGAGGCATTAATGGGTTAATATTATATAATAAACTTTAATATTACGTAATTTCGTTTTTAATCTTAATTATATCTGTAAATGTAACTTGAATAAATGTTACGGGAACTTACGTCATGACTTGTATGCAGCACATGGTATATCCAAGATTATTATTATTATTTTTTTAATTTTACATATTGAAAATTTTTTGAAGCATCCGTTTCATAGGAATGTTACCAATATTCTAGTTTTACACTGAAAAATAAGCGAAAAAACTGTAAGGCAAACCCCTAGCAGAAAAAAATGATGGTTTTTGAAGTTTTTAAAAAATTTTAGAGGAAATATTCCCAACTTGCTACAAATTTTCATGCAATTGAATTTTTCACCTCTTTAGCCCCTGATTAGGATGTTTTATAGTTAATACTGTTATCCCTTTCCTTCCAAATCAAAATAATGCCTGACAAATAAAACTTCTAAAACTGAAAAAACATAGGCGTGCCATTGCAAAAAATGATGATATAAAACGAAGGTCCTATTTGGATTCAGGGGCGTCATTTTACGTAAAAATCAGCAAGCATTTTGCCACAAGTATTTTGAAGGGTTTTTTGCTGCCCCAAAGAAACAGACATGCTTTTTAATTTTCTGTCCTAGCCACACTATGCAAAAGATCAAGCAGCCACTTCAAAATAGAAAGTGAAAACTGAATACTCTGAAGCAAAACGCGTTTATTTTACAATTTTATTAGTTTTTTGACATGATACCACTATTACTTTTTGTTTAGTTATAAAATTTACGTTCGATTTGTTTGAACTATCAGGAAAATTTTGCTGTTTCGAAACATTCATTTTGACGAAATTCGTATAGATGATATTTAAAATAACTTCAGTGTTCGTAACTTTTTAAAGTTTGTTTTTTTAGTTTTATTTCCACCCTTTAAAATATTTGTTGCTCTAGTCCAGTAGAGTCCATCCTACGGCCAACAAAGTCGACCCTGGGTGCCGTTGTTATATTCAATGTTGCCAATCCAAAACCACAATTAAGTCACAAATTTCCGAATTAGGAGTTAATTTTCATAAATTGGTTTCTGAAAAACGGACGCAATTAATAAAAAAATTATTTAGTAATAATACCATCCACATTGTAAGAAATAGATGTCGTTTTTACAGTATAATGCAGCTAGTTTTACAGTAATAAACTGTAAAATTGCTAGTTTCACAGCTTATTACTGTGCATTTTAGTTCTAAACTAGAACCTCTGCTGCCAGTATTATACTGTTTTTTTTACAGTATCATACAGCTGTTTTGTAGTAATATTGCTAATTTTACAGTAGGGGCATTTCACGGTATTTGTGACATAGGGGTGTCCGTAACAAAACTTTTTTAAAGTTTAAAATTTTTATATATATTGAAAAAGTACATTCTAAAGTATATGAATATCATATTTTCATAGTTCACTTTATATTATGTTTGTAATTAGACTCAGAACATTGAAAATGCAATTTTCACTGTTACGGACTCTACATTCAATTTTTCTTTAAAAACTAAACTTTTATTATTGTTACGGACTGTACAGTCATCATTTTCGCAATCCATATTTTTTTATAGAGAGCACTTTTTGATTAAAATTGTTAGCTATATTAAAGGTGAGCCTTTACTTTATCCGTCTCAAGTACCAGTTTTATCTTAAAAATTGGTTTAAGCCAGATTTAAAGAAAAATTCAATGTAGAGTCCGTAAAAGTGAAAATTGCATTTTCAATGTTCTGAGTGCAATTATAAAGTGGACTATGAAAACAATATGATATTCATATACTTTAGAATGTACTTTTTCAATATATATAAAAAGTTTTAACTTTTAAAAAGTTTTGTTACGGACACCCTATGTCACAAATACCGTGAAATACCTCAGTAATAAACTAAAATTGCTAGTTTTCCAGAGATAACTTGTAAAATAGCTAGTTTTACAGTATATTATTGCGCTTTTACAGAGTTTTAAACTAGAACCTATGCTGCGAGTATTATACTGCAAGAACAACAGTTTATTTTTGCAGTGTATTTTTAGTTTGTAATTTTCTTTACTTTTCCAGATTTCATACATTTTATTTAGAAAAAAATCGTATATTTTAAAAATGTTATATGCTTTTGGTCCGCTTGAATCATCCAAATCTGAGGTGCTGTCCTCGGGTAAAAAATGATTGGGCACCACTGCTCTAATGAAAGGGCAATATTTTAAGTATAGCCATATATATGAGTTACGATATGAAACAATATTAGGATCTGTAGCATCTGAAAAGCAGTTAAGTATTTTTTATGAGATAAGTAGTGATATAATTTCAAAAGTCTACCTCGGTTTCTATAGAATTAACAGAAAGTAGGGTAATATTTGAAATCATAGCCAAAAAAAATGTCCCTCCCAGAAATATTTTATGAGCGAGATTAGTAATTACAAATATATTACTGAGAAATAAGCCTCTCGTCTTAAACAAATATTTGTTCAAGATACAACAGAATCCAATTCCTCTAGTTTTGAATATTTTTATACATTTTTTAATTATTATTGTTATTTGCACAGTCATTATTTTTATTTACACTGGAAAAAAAGGTGCTGTTTTAACAGTATAATACTGGCAGCAGAGGTTCCAGTTTAAAACTGTAAAAGCACAGTAATAAACTGTAAAAGTAGCTATTTTACATTTTATTACTGTAAAACTAGCAATTTTAAAATTTATTACTGTAATATTACAAATTTTGCCATAAAATTAGCTGTATTATATTGTAAAAACATCAGTATAATACTGGCAGCAGAGGTTCCAGCTCAAAACTGTAAAATACACTGTAATAAAGTTAGCAATGTTGCAGTTTATTACTGATGTAAACTAGCAATTTTACAGTTTATTATGGTAAAATTAACAATTCTACAGTTTATTATGGTAAACTTAGCAATTTTATTGTTTATTATGGTAAAATTAGCAATTTTACAGTTTATTGCTATAAAATTATTATAAAATTAGCGCATTGTATTGTAAACACAACATCTATTTTTTACAGGGTATTTTTGAAATGTAAGAAAATAAGCTTTTTTTTTAAATGTAAAATGCACTTCATTATTGATTTATTTGCCTTTTACCTGACATCAGTTCTAACTCTAAACGGACGCACATATTACTTGACTGCAGTTGAAAGTGTCTAATAATATAGCAATAAGGAACACAGGCCTGCGATGAAAAAATACAAGAGAATTAATTTCTGCATTTTATATACTTTATGGTGCTGATTTTAGGAAAAATAATAAACAAATTTTGACATGTAAGGATTTTTGTAAAATTGATTTTTATTTTTGCTGAAATCTTCCATCGAACGCATTATCTAAAACTATTAATCTGTCAAAAGAGTTTTTTCCTCCATTTTTAATATATGGAAAATATCATTTTCTTGGTGGTGCGTAATGATTCTTCAGCAATCAATTAATATTATTTGACCAAAATGGTAGAAAAGGGTTCAAAAATACCACATATTAGTCATTCCGGAGGAAAAAATGGCTATATCTCATAAATACATTTTTACAAGAAAAAAGTAGTATGTATTATCAAAATCAAAATGGTACGGTACAAAATTGTTTGACTTCTTAATTTCATACGGAATGACCCCGTAATAGTATAGGAGATAAAAAAATTCTATGTCCTCTTGAGTTAAAACTTAAAGAATAAAAATACAAGTAAATTATTAAACAAAAATTGAAATTTTTTTAGTAGGGAGGGATAGTATGAATATTGATAGAAAAAAATGGCTTAGTTTATCTACCTTTTTTGACCCCCCCCCCTCCCACCACACACACACACACACACACACGCGCGCGCGCGCGCGCACATAAATTTTGAGGGAATGAATATAATTCGAATGAGCATTTTTTTGCTAGAAATATTTTTATCAAGACATTTCATATCTATAACTCATTTTATACTTTCAACAATTTTTCATTGAACTTTATACGCTTCAAAATAATAATAATAATAATTCAAATTATACATTAAAACGTAGTCACATAAAAATGCGACTGAAACGCAAATTTTACTCCAACAAACTTCGTTGAAAAGAACTCTTGAAGAGAATTGACAAAAAAATGTTTTATTTTTTATTTTTTTAGTTATATTAAAGGCGTTTTTAGGGCAGTTAAGTTTAAGGAGGCCTTTTTATCTCGGTAAGAATTTGAAATCTTTTTTCTAAAAAACTACCATCATTAAAAAGTATTTTTAGCTTCGAAAAATTAGGAAAATTTTAGTGCTTCTGAGTACGCTCTTAGTTGTTCATTTCAAAAAATATAAAAGAAAAACATTTTATTAAAATCCAAATGCATCTTGAAATAGGCGAATTTTCGATGTTGATTTAGGCCCAAGAAACTTCAATTTATTTTATTTTGATAGAAACGGTTATTGATGAGCAAAATCTTTACTAAGTAAGGTGTACTATTTTTATTAAGTAAAGTAAAGTTTTTAATTATACTCTTTCTTCGTTTTGTTTTTGACAGGGATTAAAGAGTAAAGGTAAATCATTTTTAAATAAACGTTTTAATATTAATGAAACAATTAATCATGGTTTTTTTTTTTCGAAACGATGAAAAAATTAAAGTATCAGGGAAGAACATTTCATCTGAAGTTTGATTCCTTAGAAAATTTCGTATACTGTTAAACTGTTGTGTGCTTTGTGCTTAAATGCTGTGTGTATTGAAAATGCACAAGAATCTTCTAGAGATCATTTGTCTCGCAAGAAAGCACACAGTATTAAGAGAATAAAAACCACAGAAGCTTTTAAAAAGAAATTTAGATTGAACTCAAATAAAAGAAATATATATAGGTAAGCCCAGAAAAATTAGGGAAAGTCTCCGTAGTTAAAAAATACACTTAAGACTTTGCCATATAACAGAAATAATAAACCCAAGACAGATATAACTTTGACAGAAAAGCTGAAATTCTATAATTTGAGAGAGCACTGACTAGTTAAGTTGAGCACAATAAAAAAAAAAAAAAACTGCAAAATTTTCTTTGTGCAATATTATCTGGAATAAAACTTGTTAAATGTACCAAGCTAAAAATAATCTGCAGAAAATTTTTACATATTATTATTTTTTTTATTTTATATTATTTACTAGCCGGGTACCCGGCTCTGCCCGGGTTTCTGTGGGTGTAGGGTGGTTTAGTGAAACTCATTCATAAATTTCCCAACACTAAAGTGCATATCTATAAACATAATGGCTACTTCTGTATTTCCAAATATTGCTCGTTAAATAAGTCCCCTTATTAGTTTCTATCCTCGTGACAACATTGGTGAGGTGAAAACATCTTATGTACCTAATTTAGAAATTTTTTTGGCTATAAACACTTTCTATTCTCTAACTATTGCCAAAATCAATTTTTTTTATTTCACCCGTTAGCGATTGTTGGCTCAAATAAATATAAAAATCCTTAGAAAGCAATAAATTCATACTTAATCAGAGAAGCCTTGGTTCAAACTTTTCAATATGATTACGATCAATATTATTGCTGCATGGCACCAAATTTTTGCAACAAAGGGTTGAAAATTTAATCATTTAATGGGGAAATGACATAAAATTAACTGTTTTCCGTAATAACTTTTTTAAACTAAGCTTCTTAGAAATACATTATAGCTTATCCTGCTCCCTGTTACTGTAGCTATCTACGGTGAAAAAATGGTTAAAATCGGTTCAGTAGTTTGGAAGATTACCCCGGACATACGTTTTCAAAAGTAGTCTTTTATGTATATAGATTTATTTTCTTTTCAGTTTTTTAAAAGATTTTGCAGACTTTCAGAAGACAAAATAATCTACATTTTGGGCTCAATATAATACTAAAAATTCACAAAAATAAAAAAAAAAAAAACTTTCAGTTTTCTCTAAATTGTTCAGGTTTTTTGAAGCATGTTCCAAATATGCTTCAATTTTCCGAAGACATTTAACAGCTTTTCAGCAGATAGTTTTCATGGCTGGGTAGCGTTGAGTAAATCATCTAATTCTTCTATTAATCTTAAATCTTTGTCCGAAGCTAATTTTAGATTTTTCCTGCTAGAGCTCTTAAAGAGATTTCTAATTTAGAACTCCAGAAAAACTCCCAAAGGCTAAAAATTTCTTCCGAAAACATAATTAAAAAATAATAACAAATAGATTAATTGATAGAATAGTATGCCGAGATTGTTTTTATTAATTAGCAAATATAGCAGGAAACTGGGTGAATTGTACAAATTCTTATAGAAAAAGAGTCAAGTTTTTGCAAATAAAACGTTTTGGGCAGAAACTGAAAGTAAAATGGTGACTTTAATTTCTATACTGCAGATTAAAACTTTTTTTAAAGTGGTAATTTTTAGAATGCAGAAATATATATTAAAACCTTTATGAAAAAGTTAAATAACAATCTAGTAAAAAGTCTAGTGTATTTCAAGCGGCATATGTAAACAAGTGGTTTGGGCTGCTGTCCTTCACCAATAAGACCCAGGTTCGATTACAGGTATAAGTATTAAAAAAAAACTCTCCTCTCGAATAATACAGCTAATTTTACAGTAAAATTGCTAATTTTACAGTTTATTACCGTGAATTTCACAGTTTTAAATTGGATCATCTGCTGCTAGTAATCTTATGTTGTTTTTACAGTATAATTCCATCATATTTTACGGCAAAAAAACTGCAAAATTGCTAACTTTGCAGTAAGAAACTGTAAAATTGCTAGTTTTACGGTCTATTACTGCGCATTTTACAGTTTTAAATTGGAACCTCTGCTGCCAGTTTTATACTGCAAAAACAAAAGTTCATTTTTTGCATTGCAAGCTGTGCGAAAAAATAAGCTGTTGTTTTTACAGTGTAATACTGTCAGCAGAGGTTCCAGTTTTAAACTGTAGAGTCACAATAACAAACTGCATAACTATCTAGTTCACTGTTTATCACTGTAAAACTAGTAATTTTACAGTTTGTTGATGTAAAATTAGCAATATTATCATAAAATTAGCTGTATTTTACTGTAAAAACAACAGTATAATACTGGCAGAAGAGGTTCCAGTTTAAAAATGTAAAATGCACTGTAATAAACTGCGAAACTATTCATTTTACATTTTAATGCTGTAAACTAGCAATTTTAGTCTACTACTGTAAAATTAGCTGTATTATACTGTAAAAACATCTATTTTTTTCAGCGTGCGGCAATACTAAAGTGTTAAGTAAAAAGTTCGAAGTGGATACGGTGGAGAGCTAAAATATGAATTAAATGTAATCAATCAAGTTTTTAAATTCTCATAATTTTTGAATATAAACAACTTTAAGTCATTTAACTTGACAAGCATGTGTATAAGTATTCAAGTTTTTGAGACTTGCCTCTTTTCAGTGATCCATCACAGTGTTTTTAAATATTTTTCACTTATGCGAAGCACTTCAACGCAGTTATTTAATGCTTCAATGAATACATAATGCGTAATATTTAATTAAGGAATAAAAACTTACAATTTTATCTTTAATTTAATCCCCATTTTTAATGCTTTTTTACATGATATACATTCATCATATTTTAGTTTTCGTATAATACGTATAGGCTCAATCATGATTAAATATTTAAATTGTATTATTTATACATTTAATGAAATACCTGATATCGGTATATTTAATTAAGATTATTTACTGATGTCGTCTGCTGATATAAACAGTATTAGAAAATAGTTTTCAATATACATTCAATTTAGAACACTGAGATAGTTTTAAATTTTAGTTATTTTAAATGTTTTTTAATCAATCAGAAAACATACTTATTTTTCCTCCTAAATTCAACCTTTAGCAGTGTTCTAAGTAGAATTATAATTTATTGTTCTTGTTTAACGTTAACTTTGATAAATAGTAACGGCATATACTTTTCTGAATAAACTATTACACTTCTGCCCTAGAAAATTGGTGAAATTTGGAAAGAACGATTTGAAAAAACCTACTATTTGAAAATCTTCCGAGGTGATTTAATCTATACATTTCTTAGGTATTTTTCTACTTTTGCAAACGACGTAAGGAATATTACTTTGATTTCTTTTATCTAATGTTTAGATCATTGTACCTGAAGGTTTTTTTTTTTTCTTTTTTTCCCCAAACTGTTTCCAGATGTCTATAAAACATTCACTAGGTACTATGTAGCCGTTTCTCCTCAAAGCAATTTGAAAACAATTCTCTCCTTGCCTAAAAATAACTCACATTTCCAGCTACTGAAATCACTCCTAACTTATTAGAAGAAAATGGTAGAAAAATTTATAGAATCCAAAAATATGACGTGTTTTCAAAGTTTCACTGGATTTTATTCATAAAAATCTAACAAATGCATCACACAGATAAGAATAGTTTAAAACACAATACAACATCGTCAGTGACTGTTTCACTTTTGAAAACTATTTTGATCACATTGTCTTAAAAACTTCATTTTCATTGTTTGACGACCTATTCATTTGCATTTTGGAATCATTTTTACAATAAATTCAAACACCTTTTTCATTGTCCAGTTTATTCACCGCTTCGTTTCATAAGATTCTTGATTAATCGTATTTTATACTGTTCAAAAACTTGAAAGGTCGAAGATTAGTATTTTAAAATTTGTCTTCATCATATACAATTGTGACCGTTATTGAGCACACTTTTGGAACTGTTTTGTAGAAAATATTACGTTTCGTAAAATACTGCATTATAAAATTAATTTAAAACGAGTTATTAAATCCTGAGTTCAATTCAATGAAATAAACATTTATAATGCACAGAAAAAGTTATAAGAATTTTAATTTGATTATGTAAAAGAAGTCTTATTTCAGCCGAACAAAGGCAAATAATGGCTTGTTACAACTGTAAAAATATCTTCAGCTTCTGCTGGTCGATTCTAACATTTGATTAGCTCTCAGAACAAGAAGAGTGATTAGCCAGGAAAATTACAAACTGCGTGCAACAAACCCACAGCCCTGCAAAAACATCCAGAGATTGTAGTTTCGTCCTCATTATTTACTCATCAGTCTGGAATATCCAATAACCGAACCATTCGTTTGAACTGAACTATTTGTTTACCAAAATATTGTGGAAAAATAATCGGAAAGATTAAGAATAATCTGTGACGTACCGGAAAAAACACCGTGTTTTCGATGCAATGAAGTAGATAAATAGAGAGAGATAGGTAGATAAATAGACAAATAGCAAGATGGATCGACAGATAGATAGATAGATAGAGATAGGTAGATAAATAGATAGATACAGATAGTTAGGTAGATAGATCTATTGATGGATGGAAGGATAGATAGATAGATAGATAGATAGATAGATAGATAGATAGATAGATAGATAGATAGATAGATAGATAGATAGATAGACAGAGAGATAGATAAATAGGTAAACAGATAGATAAATATCTACTTATATTAAAAACTGAGTATCTTTCTAACTATCTTTCTAACTATCTTTCTTTCTAACTATCTTTCTATGTCACGCTTCTTTCTCCTGAACGCCAATGAACTGAAAGTCGAACCAGGTACCGATAGATAGGTAATTTTTCAAGCTTCATTAGTTTCAATCTATATAATTATACGATTTTAATTAGCGAAGATATCAATTAATAAGTAGTCAAGTTTAAAGCGATTAAGCCTAATAAATGATTAAATATGAAATCCATTCTTGCATTGCAAAACGTGGTTGCCATGCCATGAAACAATAATAAAAATGAAAATGAGAATTTTGAATGAAGGCTTAACTAAATCAAACACGAAACTCATAAGCGGGCGACTTACATAGTATTTTTATCGCTAGCTACTTGTAATATTTTGAAACATTCATTTGTTGAAGAGCCATCTACTTATATTAAAAACTGAGTATCAATGTCTGCTTTTTCTCCTTTAGCGAGCTGAACCAAGGGCGGATCCAGCTTCTGGTTAAGGAGGGGGTCATTTTCGGAAAGGGGGGGTCAAAGTGCAATTTTTGTGCAAAAATGGGGTGGTTTGGCAGTTTTTTCGTAAAATAAGTCCCAAAAATGCAATTTTTTGCTATATTTGGTCGGTTAAGGGGGGGGGGTCATGATCCCCATGACCCCACTCTGGATCCGCGCCTGAGCTGAACTTACTGAAACTTTCCTCACCATCTTGAAGGCGCGAAGCATCTCAATAATTCGAATGATTTTTTTTATACAGGAAAAAAGTAAAGGCGTGAAGCGCCTGTTAGCGAGCCGCCTTGGCGGGGAGTAGTTTCTTGACATTTTCCTCACTACTTTCAGGGCACGAAGTGCCCGTGCAACGCCGGGCCACGTTCGTGGTACGTCTTGAAATCGAATGAACATTAAATTATATCAAATAAAACTTCAGAATGAGGTAAAAGTTAGAGAGGGGGGACGTTATGCATCAACATGCCGCAGGAAGCTAATCTAGCTGCCCTGGCAGCTAGTATAGATATAAATAGATGTATTGGCATAAAGAAATTAATTGAAGTCATTTTATTCCACATCCAAAATTATTCAAGCAGCAGCTGAAGGTGGCAATTCAATGTATCGTGAGTTTCAGCACTTTTTATCCAATAAAACCTGAACCAACAGTTGGTTAATATTTTGTTTGCTGATTGTGAAACCACATTTAACTGCTTTCTAAATGTTATCAGTTCGTAACAATGATAATTCCCCAAAAAATCAGTAAGAAATAAATGTAAATCATGTGAGATGCCCATTTAGTAGTGCAACAGTTTTCAAACATTATACGGTTTTTCACTCTGATAAGGATATATTAACCCATTATTGCTTGACTTTTTTTTCCAAAGATATTTTGTATACTGGTTATAAATGGTGTTTAATGAACAGGAAAAATAATTTTAAAAATGTCATGTAAAAAATAATTGTTATTTAAGAAAGAAAAATCGTCCCTAAAAAGGGACGCTAGGCACTAGAGGGTACATACTTTTTTTACCTTTTTTTTTTTTTTTTGGTCTTCGATATAATATTTAAAAAGACATTTTATAAGAAGAAATAAAAGCAGCAATTAACCTAAAATGGGAAATAGATACAGAGAACAAGGAAATATTGGTGTTGTTGAGTATGAAAGTCAGCAAAACATTTGTTGTGCAAACCTACATTGCATGTGCTGCATTTCCAATAAGCTTTTTTACCTCCATGGGCACATCTTACCTGAGTCTTATTTAAAGCAATATAACGACTTTCCTCATGATACCTTTTTCAATTCGGTCCTCTTGAGCTCAATGCATTCCGTACAGCGGCTTCTAAAATAAAAATGAAGAGCGGCAACCACAATTTTTTAGATTAGATCAAAAACCAGTAACTCCTGATATTTTTATGCATGGGATCTATTCCCCCATGCAACGATTGTACTGAGCAACCATATTTGATTCATTAATTTCAATTACTTTCTTTTCGCTATTGAACATTCGCTTAGCCTTTGCTATAGGATAAACTCCATGAAGATTCGATGCAATAGTTACGACATTTGTATTATTCCGCCAAACCAACGTAATAGTATTTTACCTGTCATCGACTTTTTTTTTCAAAACTTCCTCTCTTTTCCTTTTTGAACAACGTTACTTTAGTTAATCGGAATTTTTCAATCCGATTCTTGCAAAAACCTTTCTGAGACAAATTATCAAGTAGGAGCGAAAGAGAAGTAAATAAATTGTCACAGTAAAGATAAAAATTGTCATGCTCAGGGAATTCTGAAATTAAAACTGCAACCACTGCCCCCCCCCTCTTCCCAAACAACAAAAGCATATATGTAATCCTTGAATTCTTTTGTTAAAGAAGTGCTAAGTTTCTGAAACAGCTTAGGGCTTCTTCAACAGTCAAACTAAACAATAAAAAACGCCTAAATGCATGATGAAAAAGTAATTAAATAAAATATAAAAGAAAATTGTAATTCAATTTCTACATTAATTAAATTTAATTAGATTTCTTTAAAAAAAATATTATCTATTTTTCAGTCTAAAAACATTTTCTAACTTATTTTGAGATAAATTATATATTCTAAGAAGGAAATCAGCCACGGTTTAACAATGCAGCCTATGGTGCCTAGCGTCCCTTTTTAGAGGCGTTCTTAAATTGCTATAAAATCCATAAAAAAATTAAAATTTACGAAATTGCAAAAAAAGGTAAACTAAAACATCGATCAAAGTAGCACATATATCAAGAACAGATAGATTTACTTGTAAATAATTTTTAAAATAACTTTGAAAACTCAGCTTTTTTTCTTGAGATTGTGAACGATGTAATTCTTGATAAAGATCATAATCAGACGGCTACCGAACACACTTTACAATGGTTATGTGTTGCAATCTGTTAATAATGAAGTGAAACAATACCAAAGTAATAATTGATTACAAATATGCTTTTTATTTATTTTTTTTAATGTTCATTTTTGGAAAATTCAGGCACACTTTTTGGACCGTCCCTAAAAAGGGACGCTATGCATTAATAGGTTAATATGAAAGTAGATACAGTGATAGATATGCATGCATGGACAGATATAGAAAATGTTTTCTTGAAATCAAGAGAAAATAGAGAGAGAGAGATAAATATAGAGACACCTAAATGAATAGATATAGGGATACAGAGAGATAAAGCGATGAGCTATATATAAATATATGTTCAAAACGTATAGATGCTCATTGAAATAACGTAAAAAAGTGAATGTCATAAAAATCGGTTTGCGCAAAAAAAAAGGATCTACCCTTCGAAATGGCTAGCATACTCATAATTATGTTAGAATGAACAGATTAAATTAAAGACACGTGTTTCTCAGTTACGAGAAATGTTTTCTAATTGCAAAAAGTGTGAAGTTGGGAATGAAAAGTCATTCAAAAAATATTTATTTTTCCATGCATTTAATATTCGGTAATTAACTTTACGTACATCAAAGCAAATTGTGCACTTTATTGTTAAGCTAATTGAGAGAGACTAGGTACAACATAAATCTGTCATATATTGCATTTTGTTTATGTATACTGTCTGATTTTCGTAGATAAAATCTTCTGCGTATTTACGCATGCGTCAGGTACCTTCTCTGATCTTACCAAAATGGGGATGATAGATAAGATAAAAATAAGGGGAAGAATAAGAAACATTTCGAGCCGTATCAAACAACGTGGAACGATGCTAATTGCAAATACATAGTTTAGTTGAATGTGTCAAAAGGACAGCAAATACAAGTTTTAAATTGAAAACTTCGGAAAGTTCCCACTCACATCCCATCACCCCTTTTGTAAGTGGAATAGTTCGTGAAGGCTAGGTGAGACTTTCAAAGACGGACAGTAATTTATTCTTTATTGATTTACTTATTTATTGAAAAGTCAGAAAGCTTGAATAATCACACTTAAAACGATGTAATCAGTAAGGTAAATGTTTTAAAATTATCTTTATTTATTCACTGAATGTAACGAGCAATTTACACTACCTCAAATCCTTGACAAACACTGTATCCATTAAAGAACTACCTGCATTTTCTAAACGCAAATGAATCGCAGAAACAATGGTAATTCAAATTAAAAATGCAGCTTGCGGTCATGCGCAGCAAATTAAAAAAAAGTGAACAAACTGCAACTTCTAAATGTTAATGAATCACAAGAACTATACTAATTCAATTAAAAAAATGCAGCGTACGGTTATGGGCAGAGGCTTAAAAAAAGTGAACAAACTATTTTCTAAATGTAAATTAATTACAGAACTATGCTAATTCAATTAAAAAATGCAGTTACGGTCATGGGCAGCATCTTAAAAAAAGTGAACAAACTGCATTTTCTACACATAAATGAATCACAGTAACTATGCTAACTCAATATAAAAATGCAGCTGACGGTCATGGGCAGCATCCGAAAAAAAAGTGAACAAACTGCATTTTCTGTGGAGTGAATCACTGGGTTGTAAATGAAGGGTAACCCCGACTGTTTCTCTAGAGTGGTTAAAAGTGATTTCCACGGAGTGTGCCAAGTCCACACTCTATGTGAGAGGCTTTTGTCTACCCGAGAAATCTGCGAGAGAAACCTTGCGGTATCATTAATTAAACGACTGAGGTGTTTTTGTTTATTTTCTCGGTGACGTTCTTTCTGCTGTGAAAGCGAGCACACACACTGCGAACAAAACCTACTTTAAATTTTTGCAGAGAAGCTTAACACATGTTGGAAACGGAACTGCTGAAGCAAACATTCGCGTAATGTAGCTGTCTAGTAAAATTGTTCCATTCCATGGAACTTTAGCCGAAGAACATCTATGTGTGAAAGATAGCTTGGACCAGCGATTCTCAACGGTGGTCTACTGGCCCGCAGCAAATCTTGACCGGTCCTCAAAGATTTCTGTGTCTTTTCATTAAAAAAAATTACTTTATAAAAAATGTCCTTTGTTACATTTCTATGCTTATTAATTCATTTATTATTTTATAAAAAGGGGGAAAAAATCTTAGCCGTCCGCAAATTGTTTTACAAGTATTAAACGTTCCTTACTTCGAAAGCTTTTTTTTTTCGGCAAAAAAAAAAGCAAATCCAATGTGTTTAATAATCCGTAAATAAAGTTTTTTTAACCAAAAAATTCAACTAAAATGAAATAAAATTAAAATAAAATGAATAAAATATAAATAAATAAAGTAAATGATTGAACGAAGAGGAAAATAAGAAAAGTAAAAAAACATTATGGGTTCGCGATTTTTTTTAAGCTCTTGAAACCCCGCAGATTAAACAACGTTGTAAACTGCTGGCTTGGACAATTTACATTTAACATGATTAATCTCTCCGGGATGTAGTTTTATTAATATTCTTCAATGTATAAAAATATTAATTTATCGTCATCAATTACATGCTAAATAGCGTCCACTGCAGATTACAAATTTGAAAACCCGACGCAATTCAATTTTTGGGGACCCTTTTGTCTTCTACAAAACTATGCAAAACATTTATCAAGCGTAATAAAATACTCTGCCAGCTCGGTTACGCTATCCGTATACGACAGTTTCGTTCTTATGAGAACTCATCAGTCTAAAATCAGCAGTAACTGAGAAGGAGGCAGAAATCATATAACGTCCTCTGTTCCGCCGTATTACTTTTCTCGGATGGCTTTTCCTCCTAAAGTTCACAATTATTTTAATTAAAAGGGGGGTTCCTTGTAACCCCGAAACACTTGTCTGCAGCATTCTACAATTTTTGTGCGAAAAACATTGAAAAACCTTTATTTACTTTTCAATAAAAAAGTATTCATTCAACTCTCGAAAATTCATTCAACCCACTATATGGCTTTCGACAAGTGATTTGAGGCTCCTTATGACTTCATGAGCGTTTCCTAAGGTGTTACAAACATTTTTTCTAAATTTAAAATTTCAACTAATACGATGCAAGTACGATAGTTTTTTCTAATATATTTATCAATTTATTTGCACAAATGAGATTGATTTACTCGTCTTTTTGCAATTTATTCTATGAATTTGAAACTTTGGTTTTTAACTGTGATATATTTGAAAATAAAGGACCAATATGTATCATAATTTGAAGTACGATTTTTTTAAGAGAGGTTTATACTTGAAAAATAATGTTTGACATATTATGCATTCATCATTTACTTTTTGGTGAATACTTCATGCTCTGCAACGTAAATTTGAATTTTTTAAGATTCAGAGATGTCCAGTTTGCATTATATTAGTGTGAATTGGATGGCATTATGCAAAAAGGAGTTAACCCACAAAAACCTGATTTTAAGATAATGGGCTTTAAAGTCAACAAAATCTGGCAAAAATCATGAGCTCTATATCAATACACCAATGATATGTTACCATGAAACGCTGATAGGGCTTAAATCATTTTTGCTTAATGTAGAAAGCAACATATTTTACCATCAGAGTTGGATGACTCATTTTTTTATGTTTTGTGGGTTAACTCCTTTTTACATAATGCCATCCAATTATAAATCGGAAAAGATAAACTGAAATATATGCAAAATTAAAGTTTAGAGAACTTAAGAATAATCACCTGGCGACAATCTTTGATTGCTAAAACTTTAATTTGTCCGTAAGTAAATGCAAGTTACCCTTTTTTTGCTGTGAAATTTTTTAAGATGAAATGGTACGGTAAAGTGCACTGGCAACATGGATGCTAGAAATTTCAGAGTAACTTTTTTCTGATACAGTCAAACCTGCCTATCACGAAATTCACGGGATAGAAGAAAAATTCGAGATACTTCGATTTTGAGATACAGAGGTAGTGATAAAATGTAAAAAAAAAATGAGCAATTGGAACAAAGTCAAATACTTAATATTGTTTTGCATTAATATTGTTGAATATTTCACTGTACGACATCTTGTGAGTCCAGGTTTTACTAATTATGATGACTACATCGGTAGCAAGTTAAGGCATACCTTTAAGTGCAAACATAGTCTTTAAATGATTGTGCAAAAGATAATTTTTGCCTCCAAGTTATAACATTGATAAAGGAGGCTGGAGTTGAAATTTAAAAATTAGAGTCGTCAAAATTTGAGATATAGAGGTTTTCGGGAAAAAATCATTCGAGATAAACATGGGAAAAAAACATTAATTTTATGCTGTAACAGCAGGGAAATTGGAAAATTTTGACATAGAGAAGTTTTCGAGGTAAGCAGGTTCGAGATAAACAGGTTCGACTGTTGTATGTACCGTAATAAGCTTTGGCTGATGCAGTATGTCCAATTGAATGATTTTTTATCCTTAAAATAGTAAGAAAAGAACATTACTGTATTCGTAATTTCTTCGCATTCCGTTGATGGAGTAAACTGAAAGAAGGAATGATCGGGAAGAATTGTACATAAAATGCGCTACTTTGGGTATATTTAAAAAAAAATTTCATCGATGAAATGCAATGTACTGAAAAACTTTTAACCATCTAATACTTACATTACTTTAAAAGCAGTATCTGCTTCATTAGATTCCTTATCGAATATTAACTATGACTACGTGTATAAACTATTGCTTATCGAGTGTAAACTATTACAACTTATATAAAATATTGTAGAATATAAACCATTACAACTTGTGCACTAAGCATATTTCTTAAATTGATTCATATGAGCTATTGATTTGGTAAAAATTATGCTTTATGACATATACGTTGCGTCTTAGCATGCATTAGAGCGCTTGGTGTAAGTTAGATTAATTAATTTCTCTCTTAGGCAGGAATTCAAGTGAATAAGTTGCAATCGCTATAAATGCTAATCGCTAGACTGTAGCTTAACTTGGCACTGACGTCACTACGAGTGGAGCCAATAAGAGCTCACAAGCAGTCAGTGATCTCCTCTTATTCGCCAAATAGGCCGTGACGTTTATCTAGCTCGTTTTTCAAAGGCAAACGTCACGCAAACGTCACGCTGACGTCACGATGTTTTTGTCAAGAAACGTTCTAATGTAATTCGACTTCCAGTAGCGATTGCAATTTGCGATCACCTGTTTCACTTGAATTCCTGCCTTACTCTTGCACAAGTGTGATCACACATACTGCCGTGATAAGCACAAAAGTCGTATCTGCATTTTGTAACATAATTGAGTTATGGCCACTAGGTATCTCTGTGTGACGTATTTTACCTAAATACAAAATTATATGGATATTTAAGAACAGGCAGTATTTTTTAAAAAATTCTGAAAAAGTTTCATCTTAATCAAATGCATGGTGGCGCAAAACTTTAAAGATCAATATCTCAGTTTGAGCTCTACTGCAAATACCACTTTTGCGCTTAGTACGGCAGCATAGCACATTTTTCCTTATTGGTAGAAAATCACGCATTGAATCGAAATTTCGTACAATAGCAAATAACTCGTACATTACCATTGCGAGGATATCGTTTCTTCAAGAGCTGAGAAAAAAACATATGTTGTTCTGTCTCAGAATATTATGAAAATGTAATATTATACTTAAAAAGACTAGAGTATACTGTGTACTTCAGTAGGGGAAAAGATTTTCAAAAAAATTTAGGAAAGAAATAGTTCTTATTGTATTAGCGACATATTGTCGCAATCTTATCCCTGAAGTAAACCCCAATTCAAATTTTTGTACCCGTGTTATTGTCACTCGTATTATTTTTCAAATAACAATTGCATTTCTACACTTGCGGTGTTAATAAAATGAATAAAGAAAAAACCTGGCTTTTCAGTTTAAATTATTTTGAAAAGTTTAACATACTTGATATGGTTATATACTGGATGAAATCAATGTGATCTTTAGCATTACCCGAAAAAGATGACATTACAATTAAATGGATGTATTCACTGAAAATGAAACCTCTTTCTTGCCGACAAAAGATATTTCTATTCGCATTCTTATTTCTTTGAATGTAGTGCGCAATAGAGCGATCTAATATACTCATCATTTTATTTACTTTTTTCAAATTTAAAACTTTAAAAAAAATGTACCTAAAACTATACGTAGTCACGGTACTAAATGCGTAACATTTTGTATGCAATAGACCTTTTTTTCAGCTATTCCTATTACTCTTTGTGCACATTTCTTTATTACTTTTACTTACTCTTTTATCAGTTGCGTATATATGTTTGAATTTTGGAGGGGGCCAAAGTAACCAAACATAGCCAAGCTCATTTCAGACTTTCATTTGGGAAAGTGTGGTGGTTCGGGAACCCTCTACTGGAAATGTTTTAAAGTTGAGGTTCTGAAAACAGATTTTAGGCTATATTTAATGACGTTAGGAAAAAAGTATGGATTCAGAAGCCGTCCACAAATTTTGTGTCATTGAAGTTTTAAATTTGCAGTTATACTCATTCGTTGAAAGAAATCGAGGGGGTAGGGTGCTCTCTCTCAGAAAATTTTCGAAATTTAAGTGATATAAAGGTGTTTCAGGGCAAATTGGAAATTTTTTTGCTGTTGAGGCTTTTAACTGAAATTTTAAATTATCTGAGTAGATGTTCAGCGAAAGGGAAAGAAATTTGGGACATTTTTCTTTTTTCAAAACACATTTTAGAATCATTTCGGGACAATTTTCCTTAATTTTGGGAGGGGCCCGGGCCCCCTGGGCCCACCCCTTATATACGCCCTTATCTTTTATGATATTTTATCAAGACTTGATCGAATGAATAGTTATACTGTGAAATTTCGTTAGACTTTCCGTGACAAATCGATAAAGTGAAATGGGTTAATTCAATGAATATGAAGAGATATGTACTACAAAACGTATCTGAAGACCTAGAACTGTCGATCGGATTTTTTTCTTAAATGTAATTGTGGGGAGGGAGGTACCTTTAAAATTAATATGTTTTGAAAGTAGATACTAAATTACTTTTTAAAGTGGGAACTATGCTCGGAAAACAATCTAAAAGAACATTTCTTAAAAAAAGATACATAGTTTTCTTTATCATTTTTACCCCCTGTGTCTATGCTAATATTCATTTAGAAAATTCCATTAGTAGTTTTAAGTTATTTAGTCTCAAACATTACAATGCGCCCAAAACTTTAGGATGTGATGTTTACTGGTTACATTTTGTTTTCTTAACTAACAAAACATTATAATACGAGCGGGAAATTCTGGTGTGATATCTACTGGTTCGGTTTTGCTGTCTAAATTAATAAAGCGCACTTAAAGTTCGAAAATCGTCTTAAGTCATGAAATTTTAATGATTAGTCGCTATTGATTATATAGATTTTTACGTCATAACGCACCAGCTATATGAGCTAGATTGAGAAGTGTTGTGACTAAAAAGGTGTGACTAGGTTTTAAATCAGTGATACGTTTTTCCAAGATCTTAAGCTATGACATTTTTGTTGCCCACTCACACTCGCGCACACTCCAGGGTCCCCCGTTTCTACAATTAAACGTGTTTAACCGATTGGAGAGCCTATAAATAACACTTTGTACTTTGATCCAGACGAGGAGCCGAGCAATCCCCTTTTTTGCATTCCCGTAAGTACTGATAAGGAATTTTAACTTGGAGGACTTTGTGACAAAGAACATATTACCGTGCCCCAGTCACCATTAGTAAACAGGGTGGATCTTCGCCCGTTCATCAAACCCGGCACCCTGCAGTTACGCGACTGGTGCCTCAGCGATCAGGCTATCACGGGTCATTTTCGTTGCCGGAGTACGATACGTTTCCATGTGACTCTTGTTTGCTGTCGTTCCCTCTAAATCCCCTTCGAAATTCTGCCGCACGTGTGACCACAAAATCGAATAGTTTTTTTTTTTATACAAAATGCAACCCACATACCCTCAAGCAAAGTTTAAATTTAAGTTAAATACATTTGGCTCACTTTTTGCAATCAAAATGCAATTACGTGTCTTTTATTCTTGTATTAGTCAAACATAGTTGAAGTACTTCACAGAAAATGAAGTTACAAAATGACAACAAGACCCACTTAATGTAGAACTTTCAATAAAACGTAAGCGCAAATATTCCAAAACCTGCGTCATTATCCTTTTCTTTCGGTAAACAATGATTGCCAAACGCTGTACCTCATTAAAGAAATTTTCATTTGCACTGCAATGGGTAGAATAAAATTTCCATTTATAAAGCATTACACATTCTAATCAGGATTAAATGCGAGAAATCTGTAGCACCTTTCTCTTTTGAGCAGAGGAGTACCTAGTCTTGTGAAGTCATTCAGTTGGAGAAAAAATGTTGTCTATTAATAGTTGTACTCCGAGGAAAATTGCTGCATTCCGAACGGCAAACAGTTAAAATTCACCAATTGTTTCCCAATTGAAAATCGCCAGTAGTAAAAACCTTGGATTGTTCCTGACACAATTAAGACTTCATTGTGGTTGTGATAAAAAATACGATACGATAATGTATTGAAACAAATTGCTTTTAAAATGGCAGTACCATCTTTTATGAATTTCTATACACCGTAAAAATAAATATTGTTTTTACAGTATAATACAGCTAATTTTATAGTAATAAACTGTAAAAATTGCTTATTTTACAGTAATAAACTGAAAATGCTAATTTTACCGTTTATTACAGTGCATTTTACAGTTTTAAATTGGAACCTCTGCTGCCAGTATTATACTGTTGTTTTTGTTTTTACAGTATAATGCAACTAAATTTTACTGCAATAAGCTGTAAAATTGCTAACTTTGCAGTAAGAAACTGTAAAATTGCTAGTTTTACAGTTTATTGCTGTGCATTTTACAGTTTTAAATTGGAACCTCGACTGCCAGTTTTTTACTGTAAAAACAACAATTCATTTTTTTGCAAGGTACGAATCGAATCAAAATTCTTAAGTGTCGGTTATTAACAGTTTGAAGTTTTTTGGCGTCCCTGAAAAGATTCTTCTTTATTTTTCTTGTTTCATTCTCGTCATTTGTTTTCCTTTAATGTTTGATTTTAACATTTTCTCTTGATTTAGTGTAAACTGTTTATGCCTATTTAAAGTAAATTTTACTTAAAATAATGAGCAAATTTTTTTTCCGGAATATTTTAATTTTTGATACTTCTTTCTTCTTTATGTCCTGTTATCGAATCAGTACTTTTGTACCTTAAAATATTGTACTAAGTATTGTTCACAGTACGAATTTTGTTCAATCATTAGAATTCGTTAGTAGCGATGGTTTTATGAGATAACTTAGTGCTTAAGATTATTCTCTCAGGTTAATACATACCTACTCAGTTTCTGTATGATAAAGCTAGTAGGTGTTAGGAAATTAGGTTCTAAGCATAGGGCGTGAATAGCGAAAATTGGAATTGTTTGGTGAACGTGTTGCTTTTCAGTATTCGGTCGGAAAAAAAACTATAAAGGAATAGAGTGCAATGAGTTTTCTCTTTGAAACAAAGATAACTAAAACTATTACGTTATAGCCATATATGCGCTATATACGAGTTCCTCATAAACAGGCACGACTATCTACACTGCAAAAAATAAACTGCTTTTTTGCATTATAATACAGGCAGCGGAGGTTCCAGTTTACAAACGTAAAATGCACGGTAATAAACTGTAAAATTAGCAATTTTAGTTTCTTACTGTAAAGTTAGCAACTTTACAGTTTATTGCCGTAAAATTTAGCTGTATTATGTTGTAAAAAAAAGTATAATACTGGCAGTAATGGTTCCAGTTTAAAACTGTAAGATGCACGGGTAATAAACTGTAAAATTAGCAATTTTACGGTTTAGTACTGTAAAGTGAGCAATTTTTACATTTTATTACTAAAAAATTAGCTGTAACATACCGTAAAAACAGCATTCATTTTTACAGTATATACGCAGACACGCAACATCTTTCTCATACCGATAACCCCATGACAGACAGAAACGGCACAGCAACTCCCTACGATAGGGGTTAAGTGAAGGAGTCTCTTAAAAAATCGAAATTCCGAATGCCCAGAAGTGTTGCGGGGAGCAGAAGGCATCTCACCCCTCTCAAGGTCACACACTCCATCCGTCCGTGCTGTCGGATCGATCCCCAGCATCTCGTCTCTTTCCTGGTTTTTAAAGGCGGCGGTCGGCAAACCACAGCGGTCATCGTACGATTTGCGAGGAAGGGGAGAGAAACCTTAGAGGAGAGTAAGTGGCTGAAGGATTGACACACTGTGGATGCAGCGAGGCATTCAGAATGTAGGATTTTTTTTTTTTTTTTAACTTGGTGGTACGCAAATCGATGCATCGAATTGCATCGCAGGGATTGGTGTTGGCTTAGTTTGCAAAGAGGTGCAACGATTATATTTTGACGTGAAATGTACTTAGCATCCCCAGCATCTCGTCTCTTTCCTGTTTTTTAAAGATTTTTACGATTTGCGAGGAAGGGGAAAGAAACCTTAGAGGAGAGTGAGGGGCTGAAGGATTGACACAGTGTGGATGTGGGGAGGCATTGAGAATGTAGGATTTGTTTTTTTTTACTTGGTGGTGCGCAAATCGATGCATCGAATTGCATTGCAGGGATTGGTGTTAAGTTTGCAAAGAGGTGCAACGATTATTTTTGGACGTGAAATATACTGAGATCCCCAACATCTCGTCTCTTTATTGGTTTTTAAAGATGGCCGTCGGAAAACCACAGCGGTTATCGTACGATTTGCGAGGAAGGGGACAGAAACCTTGGAGGAGAGTTATGGGCTGAAGGATTGACACACTGTGGATGCAGAGAGGTATTGAGAATGTAGGTTTTTTTTTTTACTTGGTGGTGTACAAATCGGTGCTTCGAGTTGCATCTCAGGGGTTGGTGTAGGTTTATTTTGCAAAGAGGTGAAACGGTTATTTTTTGTCGTGAAAGCTGTGACTTAGATGCTAGCTGAACGCGATCATCGTAAGATTTGCGAGGAATTTGGGAGAAACCTTAGAGGAGAGTGGAGAGCTGAAGGATTGACACACTGTGGATGCAGTGAGGAATTGAGAATAGGATTTTTTCAACTTGGTGGTGCGCAAATCGATGCATTGAATTGCATCGCAGGGATTGGTGTTGGTTTAGTTTGCAAAGAGGTGCAACGATTATTTTTTGACGTGAAATATACTTAGCATCCCCAGCATCTCTTCTCTTTCCTGGTTTTCAAAGATTTTTAAAGTTTTTTTTTACGATTTGCGAGGAAGGGGAGATAAAACTTAGACGAGAATGAGGGGCTGAAGGATTGATACACTGTGGATGCAGTGAGGCATTGAGAATTTAGGATTTTTTTTTTTTTTTTTAACTTGGTGGTGTGCAAATCGGTGCATCGAGTTGCATCGCAGGGGTTGGTGTTGGTTCATTTTGCAAAGAGGTAGAGCGATTATTTTTTGACGTGAAATATACTGAGATCCCCAGCATCTCGTCTCTTTCCTGGGTTTTGAAGGAGGCCGTCGGCGAACCACAGCGGTCATCGTACGATTTGCGAGGAAGGGAGGAGAAACCTTAGAAGAGAGTGTAGGATTGAAGGGGAAAAGTGCGGAGAGTGGGAAAATAACATTTCTTTCAGACGCCAGCTCTAGTTACACAGGATATAATATTATGCAAAGATACGATAGATTAAATATACAAAAATGATCACTCTTTTGATATGGCTTTAGACTGATAAAAAAAAGCATCTCCAAAATATTCGTTGAGTATTTTGGGAAGGAAGTGTTAATAATATGACTTAGGTTGTTATTATTGATGAATTAAACCAAAACTCAATTCCATCTATATACATAAAAGGCTACTTTTGAAAACGTATGTCCGGGGTAATCTTCCAAACTACTTTACCGATTTTAACCATTTTTTCACCGTAGATAGCTACAGTAACAGGAAGCAGGATAAGCTATAATTTATTTCTAAAAAGCTTAGTTTAAAAAAGTTATTACGGAAAACAGTTAATTTTATGTCATTTCCCCATTAAATGATTAAATTTTCAACCCATTGTTGCAAAAATTTGGTGCCATGCAGCAACAATATTGATTGTAATCATATTGAAAATTTTGAACCAAGGCTTCTCTGGAGTAAGTATGGAATTTATTGCCTTCTAAGGATTTTTATATTTATCTGAGCCAACAATCGCTAACGGGTGAAATAAAAAAAAATTGATTTTGGCAATAGTTAGAGAATAGAAAGTGTTTATAGTCAAAAAAATTTCTAAATTAGGTACATAAGATGTTTTCACCTCACCAATGTTGTCACGAGGATAGAAACTAATAATGGGACTTATTTAACGAGCAATATTTGGAAATGGTTAATTTCAGTGCGATTGATACTGTAAATATATATTTATTTTAATATACCAAGCTTATAACATTTCCTACTTACTCAAGCATTATTTGTAGCTTGCTTTTTTTTTTAGCTTGCATTATTTTTTTTATAGTTTATCCATAACATAGCCATTGTTTACAGAAGTAGCCATTATGTTTATAGATATACACTTTAATGTTGGGAAATTTATGAATGAGTTTCACTAAACCACCCTACACCCACAGAAACCCGGGCAGGGCCGGGTACCCGGCTAGTCTATATACATAAAAGACTACTTTTGTATCCGTATGTCCGGGGTAATCTTCCAAACTACTGAACCGATTTTAACCATTTTTTCACCGTAGATAGCTACAGTAACAGGGAGCAGGATAAGCTATAATTTATTTCTAAAAAGCTTAGTTTAAAAAAGTTATTATGGAAAATAGTAAATTTCATGTAGTTTCCCCATTAAATGATTAAATTTTCAGTCCATTGTTGCAAAAATTTATTGCCTGGCAACAACAATATTAATAGTGATCATAATGAAAATGTGAACCAAGGCTTCACTGGAGTAAGTATGAAATTTATTGCTTTCTTAGGATTTTTAGATTCATCTGTGCCAATAATCGCTAACGGGGTAAATAAAAAGATAATTGATTTTGGCAACAGTTAGAGAACAGAAAATGTTTATAGTCAAAAAATTTCTAAGTTAGGTACGTAAGATGTTTTCACCAATGTAGTCACAAGGATATAAACTAATGATGGGACTTATTTTACGTGTAATGTTTGGAAATACTTGACTCCAGTGCGATTGATTTTACAGGGTGCGACAGAGAAACTTGCTGATTTTAATTGGATGCTAATTAGCAAGGAGTGGTCAGAAAGGAGTGGGAAGAGTCTCATTTTAAAGAGAGGGTCCTGAAGTTTTGTTATCTCATAGTTTAGTTGTCGCCATGCGTTGGACAAAGGAGCAACGAGCGTTCGCCGCCGAATCTTACTTTTCAAATAATCTTTCGGTGGTCGCCACTCAACGTGCCTTCCGAACTCGGTTCAAAATTCAGCCCGTTGTTCCCATTCCTGTCTGGGAATCGACTGTTTTGTGGGTGAAAACATTCAGGGAAAGTGAGAGTGTGGCAAACAGAGGCCCAGGAGGTCAACGGATTTCCAGGACCTAGAAAACGTCGAAAAAGTGAGGGAGTCGTTTTTGCGCTCTCCCAGGCGTTCGGCGCGTAAACACGCTGCTGCTTTGGGGATTTTTGATTGGACACTGAGACGAATTCTTCACAACGAACTCCAGTTTCATCCCTACAAACTTGCTGTGGTTCACCAGTTGAGTGATAACGTCTCCTTGAAAGGTGACGTACCGTGGCCGGCCCGCTCCTCCGATTTGACACTCTGTGACTATTTTTTATGGGGTATCTCAAATCGATCGTTTACAACGACAAGCCCCGGACCCTGCAACGCCTGGAGAACAACATCCGGCTTGCTATCACCAACATCCCATCAGTCGATATGCTCGAAAGAGTGCAACAAATCTAGGGTACATGAGTGCATCATTAACAGGGGCCGTCATTCTTCCCGATGTAGTTTTTAAATCTAACTAATATAAAAATTCAGAATGGGTACCATATCTTATAAAAAGTAGTAAACTGATACATGATGTACTTTTCCCTTAGTTGACTTTTCAAGTCTGCAAGTTTCTCCGCCGCACCCTGTACCAAGCTTATAACATTTCCGATTTACCTAAACATTATTTGTAGCTTGCATTTGTATTTAAGGTGTGTAATAGTTTGTTTTTAGTTTGTCCAGTCAGAAAAAATTGCCATTGTTTACAGAAGTAGCCATTGTGTGTATAGATATGCACTTTAATGTTGAAAAATTCATGAACGAGTGTCACTAAAATACCATACCCGGCCGAAACCCGGGCAGGGCCGGGTACCCGGCTAGTATTGAAATAAAATAAGTGTCAGAAAGTGTACCCTTTTCTCAATTTTGGATTCATTGTTGGTTGATTCATTTATTTAAATTACATAATATTGACTAATATCAACTGGTGACTATTTGGAAAGTAGACTTTCCAAATAGTTCAGTTTTTTTTTTTTTTTTTTTTAGTGAAAACAACAAATTTCCAACAAGTCCCAACAAATCTCCTTCAAAATAAAAAAGCGATTTTGAGTCGTACCATAATCATAAAGATTTAAATACAGATGTGATAGAAAATCCATGCGTACAAAACATGACAGAATAACCTTTATAATTAGAGACCCTGTAATGAGGTTGTATGATATTAATTATCACTTTTCTAATTAATAATCTTCTGCGAATACGGCAAACGAGGAAAACTATTCGTTCATTTTTTATGATTTATGACTAATCAAGAAATAACAACTAAAACAAGTCCAAGTGTAGTCAATCTTTTCTTAACGTGTTAATTAACTAGCACTGCTGTATGATAAATCTTTCATCAATTAGGAATGTCAAGCTTGGGTAAGGCTTAATCGTTATAATTACTAAATAGTTGAAAAAAAAAGTTTTTAAACACTACCCATATCAAAAAGTAATCTGGCTAAAGCGTTAAAAAGTTTCATAAAATGTTGAACACTGGAAGAAATATTACACGTGATTTTGGACGACCTATATCCTAGTTTCAGACAGTGATAAAATATGCAGTTCTGAAGCGCTTAAAATGGGTTAGATGATTAATTAATTTCTAATTGAGACGCAAATGACCGTGAGTAACATTTTGGAGAATAATTTTAAATTAAGCGAAATGTCAAATTAAATCATGTTCTGTAGGGACAAAGTTAATATTGAGAAATGAAAAATGTTTCAATTTGCTGGAAAGAAAATTGATTGAACGAGGGATTTTTAAGTTATTCTACGAAACGTATTCACTCATTTGTTTACAACATTTGAACAGTTTTGAAATTTTGAGGATGTTAGCGCGATTTACATTGACAAAATAAAGTAAGTAACTTATATTTCTGCGTTGAATTGCATTTTTGAATCTTAACAATGATTTTATTTGTAAAAGAACATTTAATTCGTCTTCAGTTCCCTTGCTCTATAACTTGAATTCATAAATACTCGTAGGTGCAAAATTCAAACAAATAAAAAATACCTTAGTTTTGAAAGAATACCGTTTTGAAACAGTTCTATAAAACTTTCTCAACTTGAAGTGCTCCCTAAAGACATAATTAGTTACACTCCTTGTTAGCTCTTCAGACATTTTACTAAAGAAGGTTATTGACTTGTCAAATACAGGGCATACTTCTTTTTACATTTCGTGACATAAATCTTATTCCTTTTTTTTTTTTTTGGAACTAGTACCTTTACAAACTGAATCACAATAAGCTTTCTTAAGTAACATTAGACAAGTAAAAAGTCATTTATTTTTATGGTTAGTGACTTTTTTCAAAAAAATAAAATGCACGAATAAGCTTCATTTACCACCCAATATAAAGGTCATCGCAGGACCATAACCAGACTTTTGTTTAGGGGAGAATTTTACTAACACATTTCTTCTGAAATCTATATTATAAATAAAATTTTCTTTCACGTTCTATATTATTTTTGCTACAATAGATGCTTAACGGGCATTAACGCGAAAAATAAAATAATAACGTATCTTTCCAATGAAGGAAAAAATTCTGTTGTATACAAAGCATCTTCGTCCCAGTTAAAAAAGCGTATTGTTGTGTATGAAATTATGTTTGCAAAAACTACAATGAAGATAAATACTGCAGATAAATCAATTAATCTGTACTATCATTCAATAACGATAATTTCATTTTTTAATCAAATTGAAAAGTGAATAAGAAAATAAAAAATAAAAATAGTGCTAATATTATTTTTCAGCAAAAAAAAGGGCATTAAGAAGTATTTTTTGGAATAGTTTCGAAAAATTTCGGACAGAGTTCGAAACCTAAAAAACCCACCCTTTAAATACGGCCCTGGGTCATCGTATTTGCTAGAAGTCAACTCTTGATAAATGTTCCTTTTCTTTTCAGGTAAATCTTTCTTTTCTTTCTCGATTTTCTCTCTCTTTTTTTTATTTTTTTTGAGCGGGGGGGCGTATTTTAGGCTCGTGCTTATTTAGTCTAGGCATTCTTAATTGAGAAATATTTTAATCAATTTATAAATACTTAATTTGTTAAGAATCATATAAATTTTCTGCTCTTTTATCCCAAAATATTTTATAATTATTTACATCATGAATATCCATCCATTTTTTTTTTTTTGAATTCAAGCTAATAAATCATCAAAGTTATTCGATTAGATTCCTACAAAAGTATTTTTTATTTCATTCTCTGTCTGTGTGAAATATATTTCATCGGCTCATTACATCTACTTCGTGAAGCTATCAATCTCTTTAGCTTATCATCATATCATTCCGTCTCACCTAATCATTAACCTAATCGTTATCACTTTAGATATGCTGCATTTCGTCTCGTAACTGTCCAGATCATTTGCGAAGAGACCGCATCTGTAAATTGTCATATCTGACTTCAGGAGTGAAATTAGTTTGCGTTGTCGTCATTCTCTCTTCTGTAAGCAACACATTCACTTGCTTACTTCGACAACTTCGTGTTTAATGTACCGTTTTGAGATTAATCTACCTTAAGATTGTTTAGAAATTTTGAAATCAAGCCAGCATTTCACCCCTTCATTCCGTTAATCCTTCGTTGGTGAATTCTTCCTCCAGGAGCAAACACCAGCAGTTTCTACTCTCAGGCCTGGGTGAGATAAGGGCTGTAGAAGAATGGCGCCCCACGATGATTAATGAGGATTCACCCTCCTCCCCTTATCTGCAGGAGATTGCTTTCTGGAAAGCATTGTCTGATGACCGACTGACCATCCTGATGAAGATGCTCTTCACTTTTCTTTCTCACTCCTCCTTTTGTACTTCTGCCTTTTGGTCTTCAAAGAGATTGCCCTTTCCCTTTGCTTTTTCTTCTTCTTCCTCTCCTCGAGAGAGTGAAACAGTGTTCATTCCGCGTTTGCCTCGGATGTTCTGAAAGAACTGATGACCTGGTGCAGAGCTCATTAGAAGATCTTCAACTATGTGCGATTAATCTTGTATATATGAGGGTTCGGACAGCCACGTCGTCACCTTATTAGACGCATAAACAAACCAGCCGGCCTTTACTCCTTTTTAAGAGGAATATTTCAATATTTTGTTCAATAAGCATTTAATCTTAATCATATACTAGTTTAAAAGCTTCGTTGTTTGTATTTAAAAACAGAGTTTAAAATTCTAATTTATATGGAAGAAAAAACATTTGTTTGAAAAAGCTAAAAAGTGCTGAAACAATCAGAAGCTGAAAGAGTATAGGTACCAAAATTTAAATTTTTGGAGATAACCAGTAAAAATTTATGTATTGGGGGGCTAGAGGTGACCATAGTAGCTACGAAAATGTTGCAGTAGAGCATGATTTAGAAAAAAAATTCAATTTAAGCCTACTTGCTATTTGAATTTTGCTGGAATTATTCTGAAATTTCTGAAATGTCTGCTTCCATCCTTCTGCTTCTCATTATCTCATATTAGAAACGCGTGGAAATACAGTGTACTAAGATTTCAAGTTGACTGTTATTCAAAACATTGCTAAAAAACGATTTTTATAATTCCTGCTGTTAAGGGAGTATTCTTTGTACGCATCAGCTAGTATATACAATGAGAGAAGGGTGTTATGTAATAATAGGGCAATGTGAAAAAACTGATGTGTTGGCTTTGTTTGGAACCAATATAACGTGAAAATACCGCTAATTGCTTAAAAATATCCCCACCCTGCCCCCATCGTGATACAATATGGACCTTCTGGTTAATTGAAATAAAAAACCAACTTAAACAAAACAGAAATTATCAAGAAAAATACAGCGCACAGCTATTTCTAAGCTACAATGCAGCCTCTTCATAAGTGCAAAAACGTTCAATAAACAGCAAGAAAGTCGTGAGAGAACCCAACTTCTGCCTTGACTGAATCTGTGTTCTCTCACTAATTTATTTTACTCATGCACATTTGTGTTCTTATTCTTTACTAGCTTAATACCCGGCGTTGCCCGGGTGCTTATTAATACAGCATAGCATTCAGGGAAAAAATGTTTGAAAGAGTTCTATTCATATGGGTATAAAATAATTTGCATCAATCTGTCTCTCAGGTACAAACTTTGAAAAAAAATAAAAAATTACAGAAAGTTAAACGTTTACAGAAAAATAGTCTTATCAAAAGGTGAAAATTAAAGATAAATGTTGTCTGTGCTTTGCCGCGTCCACTGGCATGAAATATATGCACACTAGGTGACCCGTGCGGAATTCCGCAAAAAAAAAAAAAAAAAAAACTCTAAACTTAAAATTTAATACGACAATTTTTATTGCCTTCATTTGCACAACATCGCCATCTACTGCCGTCGTTCTGACAACTTTTCAAAGAGATCAAAGACACGTTCACTTTTACAACTACTACAAAAGTGATACCCTATATTAAAATCAAATACCCAAGGCTACTACTAAACTAAATACTAACGTTATCGCAAAACTACCATAGTATTTTGAAACAATAAAAGTTACAATTAAGGTTTACCGAGCTAAGCCTTGGCTTGAAATGTCGCATTTAAAATTGATTTGAACAACAATGTAACGATTTTGACAGTTGAGCAAAAAATTTAACTTTTTCAAACTTCAATCGCTTATAAGTCGCTTAAACGTGGATTTTCGAGATTCTCGTTACGCGGCGCTAGCGGAGAAACGTTCTAAAGAACGCATTTTTTTTAATCTTTCGAATGAAATCAAAATGGAGACGATACGACAATTATTTCGCTAGATAGAGTCAGTTTTGTGCCCAAAAATTGAAGTTCGAATAAAAAACGAACCGACACTTTTTAGAGGGTGGGTCTAATTTTCGTCAATAGCCCGCGGGATAAGCTTCAAAATCATAAATTTTCATGCAATTCGATAAAGAAATGAGCGAGTTTCGACCGGGTATAGGATTCGGCTTAGAGAAATAATATATGGAGATGGAAGTGAAAAAATTGCATCAATTTCACCCGCCAAATTTAAAATATTAACTTTTCTCTATTAATTGTTCCCACCTACAAAGTAAAAATTATTATAACTCAGAAATAAATCTATTTCTCGTTCTGAAGGCTTATCTCCATTACAGACGCAACTGTCGTCGCATTGCCAATTTGAAATTCAAATCCGTGGTTCTTTTTATAAAGTCCACATGAATTATGATTGTTTTTTACTTATTTCAATGCTAAAAGGAAATAGGTGAGCCTTAAATTGAAAATTCATTACTTTAATCGTAATCATTGTTGGAAAATACTCATATTTAAAAATCTTAAATTTCATCAATTTGAATGCTAAAAGGCCTATCTCGATTACAATATAAATAGGCTAGATTCCTGTAAAAGGGTCATTTTTTGACAAAAAAATTTAAATTTGAGCTTTTTAGATTTTTTAAAATTTCAAGACCCCGCCTATGAGAATTCTAGGGCATCAAGGAACCTCTGTGTCAAGTTTGATGAAAATCTGACGCAAACTGGATTTGTATAGAGAACAAGTATACAGGGTGTCCACTCCAATCGTGGACCAATAGCTAATTTCTAAACCGTTAGAGATAAGCATATAGTTTATTTAGGAAAAAATCTCCAAATTACGAAAGGAATTTTGGGTCTATTCAATGTTTTTCAAAAAATCAAATTTTGAAAGAGTTACGAAATTTAAATTTTTATACAGCCCCCCAGTCCTATCAATCATATTTAGTAAAACATTCTTGACACTGTAACGTTTAAAACTAAAAAAAAAATCACTCTTCTACGACAAAAATTGACCGAGTTATGACGTTTTGAAAAATCAAGATTTTGAAGGATTTCGCATACGGTCCCTAAAGCGATCTCTCGATGACGTCATGAAACAATGCAAAATCTTGATTTTTCAAAACGTCATAACTCGGTCAATTTTTGTCGTAGAAGAGTGATTTTTTTTTAGTTTTAAACGTTACAGTGTCAAGAATGTTTTACTAAATATGATTGATAGGACTGGGGGGCTGTATAAAAATTTAAATTTCGTAACTCTTTCAAAATTTGATTTTTTGAAAAACATTGAATAGACCCAAAATTCCTTTCGTAATTTGGAGATTTTTTCCTAAATAAACTATATGCTTATCTCTAACGGTTTAGAAATTAGCTATTGATCCACGATTGGAGTGGACACCCTGTATAATACATACACTCATTTTTATAGATATAGATTGCAAAAGTTTAATTATTTCAGAGAATTGCGCTTAGAATGAAAGATAGCTACACTTAATCGTTACATAAAAATCATACTGTTTTATGGTAGGGTAATTACTTTGAGAAAACTATTTCTGTTTATTTGTCGATTTATTCTAAAGAAAAAAAAATGTATTTGCTGTAGTTCAAAAATGAAGCATATGTTCTCAATTAAAATCACTGCATTATTCACGTCCATCTGCATACATAACATGAATAAACACTCGTTCAGGAGCAATACATTAGGTTTTGCCTGCATCAAATGGTTATCTTATGCATTCAAAATAACACTGCTTTAGCGTTCCTAGTATTGTAAATTTACAATTTCTCATTGATGGGTTAGTTTATAAGAAAAAAAATAATCTCAATTTTTTTTAAATATCTGACTGATTTTTGTTCTCGTCTAAAAAACAGGATGGTGAAGTTTGCGTATCTTGAGATTATCTAATTATTTACATGCGTTAAAATTACTCATTAAATTTTATTACGTAGCAATTTAACGAACTTTCAAGAATATGAGTCAGATGGCGTTCATTATCAATTTTTATATCCGACCTTTTTTATTCAAAATTATGATCGTGTCTATTTTCTTCCTGTGTTATGTTTCTGTACTAGTGGATAAATGAAACTTATTTTTTTTTAATAACAATTTATTTTCCCTATAAGTATGTTTTGTTTTATGACACATACTTATAGTTTTGTCTTTTACCATTATGATTTGTTTTTAGCTTATTTAACTTTAAATACATTTTTCTTAACATTTCATTTCTGCACTCTTTCGTATCGGATAGCTTAAAATGTAAACCTACTCAACATGCTACAAGGAAAAACGGATAATTTCTTCAATTTTTGTTGATAACTATGGGCATCATACATGCTATTCTTCGAATTGTTATTTAACTTTTATTCTCTTAATTATTAATACCTAATTACAGTAATCCCAAAATCAATGGATAAACGAGATCGTAAAAATGGAAGAAAAGGAAGCCATTAAAAATCTTCGTGTTTACAACAAAACCAGCGAATCAACCACTTAAAACGACAATGTGCTTTTTCAGTTAAAATTGCATCGATCATTACGCTAACTGCGGTCCTGCTAACCAGGCAGCCGGAGTTTCTCTTCCTCCAGCTCCTCTCTTCTCTCCTCCTCCTCCCGCTCTCGCTGCTCCTCCCACCCCCCGGAGCTTGCGGAATGGAACGATCCCAAACTCCGACATGGTACGCCTGCGCTAAAACAGCTTTAGAGAGCAGGCCGACCTATCCGACATTTTGGTTCCAAGACGGCTTATGGATCCAACCTCGCTTAAAAGCATTTGGAAATTCGTTATTTTAATCAATGGTAGCTATGTCGTCAAAATACGTCACATTGAGTAAATCTAGTAACATAACTGAATTTTCAAATTAAATACTAGCTTATGAGGAAGTATTTCCGGCAAATAAACCCATTTTCATCCTTGTTGCTTGTCTCTTGTTTGCAATTAAAATGAATGAAATATCCTCATTTTATTAGTTGGAACAGTTAAACTTCAATTAGGTCAGCCATCTGAAATTTAGGCACCACTTTTCTTTACTGCGTTTTCGTACACATACCAGTGGAACCGTACGCGTCTTCTTGGAACCAAAATGTCGGATTAGTCAGCTCCCTTTATATAGGGGCCTTAGCCTGCGCCCATGCGTTATCGACGCGGCAGATCGTTGGGCCCGGGACGATAACGTCGCCAAATATGGGACCCCTGTCTCCGCCACAGTCCTGTTTCCGTGACTTTTGAATAAAGCGTCTCGAAATTACCTGGAGCAATGAATGAGAAATTGGATCGACTCCTGGGTTAGTCCGCTCTCTCCCAGGAGAGTCTCGGATCCGAATGCAATATTTGCCGCCAGAATATTGGAAAATGTATATTTAAAAAGAGGCCTTCGGATTTGACACACAGTGGCTTTACGGGATGTTTGAATGGAGATTAAAAATTGCTCCTTGATTCCAGGGCGAACTCTGAGGTTTTTAATTTTCAATCGCGAAGTCAGCAATCCGACAATGGGTGATGAAAGGATCTTTATTAAATCCATCTTGCCGAGAACTAAAGACTTTGAAGGGAAAAAAAGATAACGGTCAACTTGATAGCTGCACAATATTTGGATCGAGGGAAAAAATGTGTCATTTTAACTTCATGTTTGAAATCTGAGTTTTTTAATTTGATTAAAAACCGACTAATTTTTCATTGTTAGTGAAACGTCATCTTCTCAATTCCGATTATAGTTTTCTTTATTTTAACTTTTTAAATGAATTAAAAAGTACAAACTTTTATCTTTAAACCAAACGTTTTCATATAGATTTATACATGGTTAGCTGCTCTTCACTTTTTTAAACGGATGCGTTTCTTTTTTCGTTTTGGTATTATAATGTGTACGTTTATATCAGCTTGATAGCGAAAATTTTGACTTTATCTTTTTTCCTTTAATACACTGGAAAACCAATATATATAAACTTTATTTTCCTCGTACTTACAGAAGCTTAATTTACTTGTTTGACAACTATTAATAAGTAAAACAGTATTTTCTAGTAAATGTACTGTTTCAAGTTCGAAAAAGATCTGCTAAAATTTCAAGATTTTCCAAATTATACACTTGTGTTTACTTTTCCTGTATAGTTTTGAAATTCTACATTGGGCACATTTTTACTTCCACTGTGATCTACTTTTTTTTTTCGTAATATTTGTATGTTTACATATTGAAAATCTCTGATAGATACCACAGAGCTTCTTTGTACACCCTTTAAATAATCTTTATTTGATAATAACTGAAATAAAATGCAGGTACGCCTGCCCAAGCCTTAAAAGCAAAACTTCTTGAATATACGGCTTTATGAATTTTTAGCCATTTTCGTCCACTTACAAAGTATGAAAAATTGTTCACAATTAGTTTCGAAATCTGCCCGTTTTATTGCATTTCTAGCTTTCTTTGTATAAAAAAAAATACTTATTGACGACTAATGCAAAAAATACATTAAATACAAAATCTTTAATCTGTCGACAGCAGAATCAGTTTTTCCCCCTTTAAATTGACCTGCGTGCTCTGTATCTGCCTCTTTAATCCTTAAATTATATCAATTAACTAGCAGAAAGAAATCAGGCAGATTATCAGAACTCAAGAAGAAATTTTTATTTATTTATTTATTTTACCTAATGAAACTCCGAATCTAACCGAAAGATGAAATGCGAGCAGGGATACATTCCTGTTCTAAAAAGAAAAAATAATTTTAAAATATTTTTTTAAAAAGCTAAATACAATTCAAATTACAATTTTGCTAACATTTAAACAAAGTTTTAGTTATAAGGAGAAGTTTTACACTGCAAAAAAAGCTGTTGCTTTTACAGTATAATACTGGCAGCAAAGGTTCCAGTTTGAAATTGTAAAAACACGGAAATACTGTAAAACTAGCTATTTTACAGTATAATACTGTAATATTAGCCTTTTTGCCATAAAATTAGCTGTATTACACTGTAAAAATAGCAGTATAACATTGGCAACAGAGGTTCCAGTCTAGAACTGCAAAATGCACTGTACTTAACTGTGAAACTAGCAATTTTACAGTTTATTACTGTAAAACTACTATAAAATTAACTGTATTATACTGTAACAACAGCAGTAGAATACTGGCAGCAGAGGCTCCAGTTCAAAACTGAAACTAGCAATTTTACAGTTTAAAACTGAAACTAGCAACTTTACAGTTTATTACTGTAAACTAAGAATTTTAGTTTACTTCTGTAAAATTAGCAACTTTACACTTCATTATGGTAAAACTACTATAAAATTAGCTGTATTATACTGTAAATACAACTATTTTTTATAGTGTAGAAGTTATAGAGTCGAACCTCGTTGAAACGAACTCCAAGGCACCAATTAAATTAATCCATCTGAAAAGCAGTTAGTAACAAACTGAAGAACGGAGATAATTAATGTAATTCGTATTAATAGTAATTGTTTTAAGCGTTTTTAAACTAACAAGGTTTGACCGTAGTAACCTCCTGTGACACCCCACCATTGCGATGCTGAAAGCATTGCTTAAATGAATGCAATTCTGTCTCGTTGCGAGAAAAATTAAGACACCAATATTCTTATTGTAAAAAAAGCAGTCGAAAATTTTGTATAACGAGATGAGTAAAATGAGGTGTATAAAAGTACAAATAAAAACATTTAAAAAGTGTTTACACCCTCAAAAAAAATCAACAAAGATTTAACTATTTTTAAATGTTTTATTTGTGTTTTAAGTTGTCTCATGTAACTCAACCATGTTCTTAGTCAAGAGCATTTTCTATATCCAATCTTCGCTGATAACGCTTTAATAAAAATTTCGTCACTCAAGATTTGTTGAAATAATCACACAGAAAATTACCTTACAGAGAATTTTAAACCGTTCATTAACATTCAGTGCGTCTCATTAATCATTTTAATGAGACGCTAGTATAATTGATGACTGTCTTATTTGTATCAATGCAGCTACATTGTTGGATTGAGAGAGTAAAAAGTAGCTAATGTCTGAAGAACTATTGAACAGCTATTCGCAAGTAAAATTTAAATAAAATTACGGAGAAGTAAGCTTTTTTAATCGGATGGGACATGCTATTTTCATATATGGTTAGGCACAGAAATTTTGAGACATGTCACAACGACCTTTTTCGTAGCACCTCAGATATTCTTCTACCCATATAAATTCATTCATCTTTTAATTACTATCTATGGTACCCCCACGGTGGATGCTAAGGGCTTTCTACCTTTCCCAGGGCCCAGAATTAATTTAGAAAAGTCAAGACCTTGGCCTGACTGAAGAGAAAAGCTAAAATTGGGAGTTTTGGCCTTTAATTTAAAAATTTAACAAACATCACTTGTTTTAAAATACTGCTGCTGTAGACATTTTTCCTAAAGAGATATATCCCCGACTGAAAAGCTACTTCATTTTTATTTTCTTAACAATAATATTCATATCAGTTTTATTTAATTTAATTTAGTTTCTCAATTTGAGCATAATTAGGTTGATGTGTATCTTTTATCATTTACAAATTTAACCTTATTTTGTAGTTAGATAGACAAAGATCGAGAGAAAGCATTGAAAAAAAGAAAAAACACTATTTTATACTTCCCTGAAATTTTACAATGTTGGCATACAATTAAAATAAAAGTTCTGCAATAAAACCCTAATACTATTGAATTTCCGAAAAAAAACTACAAAACTCCGGGATTGCACTGATTTTGCCTCCTATTTCTCGTATCAGAGTTTTTAAAAAATATCTAGCCCCTCCCAGAAAAAGTCGTAGGTGCGGCATTGATTAGAATAATGAAAAACGGTTAAATAAGAAGCAATCGAAAAAGCATATTGAGACAAAATTTAAAGCAAAAATTATTTGCTCTCGTCCCCCGTTATTTTAATAGAATGTCTTTTTTCTTTAGAGTCTGCCGAAATTTTGAGAAAAGTGCAAAATTTAAAGACTTGACGAGAAATTGAAACCTATTTTACGGTGCCGTTTGATGCATTATGTCTTTTTTTTTATCTCTATTTTTGTATTACATTAACGCATAATTTCCTGGTTTGGATTCAATAAATTTTCATTAGCGTTTCGGTGCTAGAAAGTAGAAAGGTAGATAGATAAATAGATACATTTTATCATACCGCAAAATCCCAGTAATTGTTCTCTACACCTAGTAAATCGTATTTTTTTCTGATTTTTTTATCACCCGACATAGGTTCTTTCAATTTCTTCCGTAGTTAGTTTTGAATTACCACTCCTTCGTTTCATCAGTCTTCCTGTCCTTCTCTCTCTCTCTTTTTCTCTCTCAAAATTTATGATGCTGAATCTAAAACGTCCCATTATTTAATTTACAGTACATTTTCCATACGATTAATAACAGTTCTCGCAATTAATAATTTCTTCCTTCCCTCCTTAAGTACTAATTAATCTTAAAATGCATCACGATTAACATTTGTGTAGAGTCTAACCTAGCGCCTAGAAGAAAACCTAAATGATGTTAAATCTCCAAATTTTTTCATTGATCTGTTATTTGGTGTTCACAAGGTACTGCCAAATGACCATACAATTTAGTTTTGGTCTATTTTCCTGTCATTTTCAAAGAAGTTTATTAAGCTTATCTTTTCATTTAAGTGCATATCTCTCTCTCTCTCTCTCTCTCTCTCTCTCTCTCTCTCTCTCTCTCTCTCTCTGTGTGTGTGTGGCTCTGTCTCTCTTTCTCCTTCCCCTCTCTTTCTCTCCCCCCTATCTATCTCTCCAGTTCTATATCTCTCTGTCCGTATCTGTATTACTATTTCTCTCTCTGTCTATCTCCTTTCTCTCCCGTAACTATTTCTCAATTTCTATATATCTCTATCCGTATCTCTATTACTCTATCTCTCCCTCTATCTCTGTCTGTCTGTCTGTGGCTAAGTTCTTGAAATCGAAATCAAATCTAAAAGCTTTATAACTAACTTCAGTAGAGTTTTATCTTCATGAAAAGTGAAGTTTACGAATTGACCCCTGGTATGTATTAGAGTCGAATTCGTAAATTTTCCAGAACCAGATCGCCGATGACAAATATTAAATCCTGAGTGTTGACCAATTTTGAGGGAAATGGAATTTTTTACCCCAGAAGAAATAATACCGAAACTTTATTCTGATTCATTCCAGCACCTATTTCTTCTTGGAACATACCTATGTGCTTTTCTACATAAATATGCTAACAATAATGTTGAAAATTTAGTGCATGATGCAATACTGTCCAGTATTTTATCTCCTTTCAAAATCAAAAATTTTAAATATCTACAACCGAAAAAGTAATTAATTTCCTGGTGGTCATAACACTGCTGTTCCCATTCAAAATCCAAATATAATAGCATGCAAAATGATTTCATCTATAAGACATTGAAACAAAAGGCTCCAAATTCGCTTTATTTAAACAACAGAAAAGTCATTTCTTCATTTTATTAATCATTTAACGCTTTTTCACGGTAATAGCAACATCTTTTCATCGTAATGTAAAAATAAACACATTCCAGCAATAAAGAAAGGTTGAAATCACTAAAGTTTGTTAGTTTTAGTTTCAAGCTTTCTTTTTATTTTTCTGCTGACCTTTTTCTTAAATCGATATCACTTTCTTCAACATATATTGATTTTTGCAATCGATTCCCTGACTAATTTGGAATGTTCTTATCAGCTTACTTCCATGCATTCAAGATTTCAGGAAGGCGATAACGTCGCCAATATGGAACACCTAACGATTTTGCTCTTTTTTAGTAGCTTGGCTTCCGTTAAGTGCTTTCATTTTCAGGGCAGACGATGTTTTTGTTCTTTTATTCTGTCATTTTTGTTGCTACCTACGTAAACGTGTCGCTGGACGCTTATGCTTTTGATGGAGGATGAAGAAAAGACAAAGTACTTTTCCATAGTGTGGGGAAAGAAAAATGTAATGTCTTAAATCGACTCTGCGTCTTAGTAAGTTAGAGTTTTTGCGGCAAAAAATCATAATCGCGGACTTCCACTATTGACAAAAAAATCTGGGCCTTTGACGAATCTTCGAAAATGATACTAGATTTTGTGTCTGACGGGAAAACTTTTCCGAAGTAAATATGTGCGAAGCACCCACTAACGGATGAGTGCAACTAGAGTGCAACTAGTAGATATCTTTGGAAAGATGTCCACAATGCTTTTTCTCTCAGCCCCCCCCCCCTCCCGTTTTTAATACGTTCGATTTTTTTTTTTCTTTTGCTTTTCTTTCAGTAAATTAAAATATTTTTAACGTATTTTTTTCATAATGCTTTTATCTCACTTTTACAGACATCGTGCCCATAAAGGTCGTGAAGAACCGTTATTTTAGCAGTAAAAGCAAGTGTGTTAGAAGAAACTTTCTCTATAATGCATATAATTGCGTTTTAGAGAAGAAATCCTTAAACTAGTCGTTTGGTATTAGTTATTTATGCTCAAAAACAACATGTTCAGCGATTTCGTGTGAAAACAAGGCATCAGAAAAGATTAAGATTTTTGAATAGTTTTATTTAATTATCATACGTTGTTGTAGTCTGTAAAACTGTTTAAAATAAACACAGCTACATCATAACCATACGTAATAATCAAATTCACCAAAATTTAGTTCAACGGATCTTGAAAATTATTTTTGTTATAGGTTAAAGAACACTTACTTCACTTAAATGAAAACGGATCAAAGGTACGTTGTGCTAAAATATGATTCAAAATAAATAAAACAACGTAGATAAAACAGGATCGCAGAGTCAGAGTCTGCCTGATTTTGGTGGGAAATAATTGAAGTCGGAGTCTGGGGTCGAAGATTTATAAATTCCAAAAGTTGAAGTCGGTCATTTTTCCTCCAAGTCTGCTCTCTGTTACAGCTGCGAAGTCGAACTCTCTGAAATTCCCGTAGTCAGAGTCTGTCACTTTCCTTACAACACCACATCCGTAGATGGTTGGTTGGTTTATTTGAATTTGATGGTGCAAGAGCTCTTGGAGCTATGATGCGCCAAAAGATTGTTTATTTTACTTTTGTTTTTTCTGTGTTTTGGTTAAATGACGGTAAATGGTAACTTAAGTGTATTTTAAAATATATGGCACAAAATTTCAAGAGTTCTGAGACACTAAGCCGAAAGAAACATATAAACGAAGCCTTAAATCAAAAAGAAATAGGCGAAACAATGTTCTGACAATAGAATTTCAATAATAAGAAGTCAAAACCACACAGTGACGAAACATACACTGAATTAAAACGGAAAAACCAATCTCTTGAAGGAAAGAGAATAAGTTGGGATGAAATGAGTCCCCCAACATATTGAAGGATAAAAATGATTTCAAGTATTTGAAACGCATCTACTTGAAATTGGGATAGTTACTAAAAATATGCTACACTTGTTGACATAACATGAGTTGCATATTAGAGTTGATTCACGACACGAAACATTTTTGTGGATGAAACTAGTGTGACCAATGCGAAGACAGGCTATTAAAACTTGTTCTCTCTTGGTGAGCTGCAATGTACTGTAGCCTTTCGTCGAGGGTTGGATACAGTGCAATTCATTTTGAGTTTCTGTATCCCAGATACGATGCCAATTGGTTTTAGACATTCACAAATACCATTTTAAATAACATCACCCATTCCTGGAATAAAGCAAAAATTATCCAAAAGAGGCAGCATATAGTTATTACGAGACTACAATAGAGTCTCTTTCTTCATCAGAGCAAAAGGTGTCCACACACAACGAAAAATCTGAAGAGGCACGTTCTCTCACGACTTTTTTGTTGTGCATTAAGCACTTTTGCGCGAATGAAGAGGCTCTAATGCAGTCTTAAAATAAATGGGAGCTACATTTTCTTAACTATTTGTATTATTCCCAAGTAGCATCAACACATCGGATTTTGCTCGGCCGATCATCGAACTCCTCTTTAACTGATCCCGTAACGCACGATGACATCGTTCCGATCAGTATCCGAGCACGGTTTTCGATGAGCTACTTTTCATCGGAAAGCGATATCCTTCCGATCAAGTTTCCCGATGAAATTCATCGGCACGGGACTGTTCTGCTCGTAAATTGCTCCAAATCTCATCGTATTTCGAGCAAAACTCATCAGATTTTGCTGCTCGGATTCTGTTTGGCCGATGAGACATATTGGATCATCGGCCGATGATAATTTCATCGGGTTTCGATGAATGGCCGATCATCGGCCGATGAGATGATGCTGCTAGGGTTCATGTTATTTTCTTCATTTTTATTACTTATTATTTAATCACTTTAATTACTTAATAATCATAAGTACAGTCGAGGCCGCTTATTAGAATATCGGTTGAAAGAATATCCTGCTTAATGTAATACTTTTTCAATGTACTTAATTGCTGCAACGCATTATTTTTATCCCGGATAATGGAATGTCCCGTTTATTAGACTATTTTTTCGTGGCAAAATGGCTGTTCCACTAAGCGGGCTCGACTGTATAATACTGCATCTAATTTAAGAGTAATATTTGTTAAGTTATGTGTCAATACATTAAGACCGTGATATGTGTGTATGTGTCATTGCATCATCATACTTTATATTTTTGTGTCCCGTATAATTCAGAACATTTCATTTGGTCATACCTTGCGGTCAAAAGGTTACAGCTTTTTCCAAAGAACTCAAACTGCATGTTAGCTAACACTTTCTTTGATCACTAGAGCTGTGAAGTTATTTATATCACCTTCACACACATATGGCTAGAGCATAACTAATTACCTTCAATAGAACTTTAGTTAGACAGTTCTTTTATGATACAGATCCCCAAACATATGTTCTAGAAGTAATGCAGAGTTATTCCTAATGATTTTGGCTCTTTTATTAATAAAAATGCTGCATATATTGTTTCTCTCTGCCTTCTGTTTATAATCTTATAGTAGATGCATTATCTACTTATATAAGTAAGAGAATTATGACAGCAAGAAGCACGAGTTTGTAACTTGAAGATGTAAGAATGTTTTTTTCTATCCTTTGCACTTAACTGAATTGGATTTAGTACTTACTCCAATATTATATAATAATAATTGGTTGATGCACGCAGAATAATTTCTAGTGAAACGTTGAGGCTGATTAAAGTAAGATATGATCACAAATACGCTCTGTTTCGAAACACTTTGAAACTTTTTTCGTTTTTTATAAGTTAGCAACATTAATGCATACCAGAATCCAAAGCGGCCTACTTTTCCTAAAATAGAAATACATTTAATTTCTATGATATATTTTTCGCATAACTCACTTCTCTTAGAGAACATTTTTTTTAAATTTTAAGCATAGTTATACTATTTTAAGTTGAAGAAGTTTACATTTTTCCTTTATTGTCCTACAGTACAATGATTTAAAGGTTAAAAAAATAGAAAGAAAGAGCAAGAAAGGAATAAAAATTCTAAACGTCGTCATTCCATTTTTTTTAATTTTCACAGGAACGTTTTAGTTTTCTAGATTTTAATTAGGTTTTTTATTTAAAATACAACAAAAGCACTCTAACGCTATTAAAGTTAATAAATATATTTTAAAAGAAACTATTGAAAAATATTTTTTACACTACTAGAAAAACTGCAACTTTTCTTGTCATCTTAAAATGTTTTAGTGTTTTGATTCATGTTATAGCACTAACTAATATTCTTTAAGTGATTGATAAAAAATTTTTCACGTATAAAACACACTGACAAAGTAAGAAGTTTTTCCTCTTATGATTTTGTGTTTAATAAATAATTGTTAAATTATTTAACATGTAAAAACTAATTTCTGCCTGAAATAAATTTGGTCCTTTTTAATGCGCTTTTATTTTAATGGAGCTACACGCACTAAATATTTAAATTTAATCTGTTCACAAAATATTAAAAATCCCCTTTCTTAGCTGAATTTGACAGAACATACTGAGCTTTGGCAAACCATGCAAGAACTCATTAATTAATGTACACAGCATTTCCAGGCCACTTGGCTTTTATTAAGCTGGGGGAAATTTGAAACAGGTGGCGCAAATGGTCTTAGTCGGAAAAAAATACAACGTTTATAATCAAAAAGTGATTTTGGTATTGATTTATGACATACATTTTTTGCAATAAAAAATGTATTACATCCCCTTAAATAGTTTTCGATACCGATTTAGTTTCAAAAACTTAACATAATTAAGATTCATTTTAGCTTTTGGAATAGGATAAAGTTTAAAGATGCGAGGTCTAGGTTTCGGAAATTGCAATTCAGAAACTGGAGTTTTACCAATTTTAAAAATAGCATTTTCTGTTTACAAGGGAAATATGCATTTTCAATAAAAACGAAGTACATAAAAACCTAAAAATCATGCTTTAATGTTCCTTTTTTTCAGTTTCACTTAAAAGCTGATCATTCTCTGGCCTTATAAACAATATAGTTAACTCTTCTTTATTTGACTGTTCTATGAATGTTTCCTTCATTTTTTTAAACGGGGTAAAGGCAAATACCCTTTAGCTGATGACACTCGATGCTGTTCTTGCATGTTTTTTCCTACAAAAATGCATGAAACTTTGATTTAACTTTATTTTAACATCACTTCTCTGATTTTCCAAAATTTTAGATAAAAGCGTTGAATTTTTGAGTGAAAACATTTTTTTTTCAAATACAAAATAAATCATTTAAAATTTGAATTGATGTGGTCTACCTACTAAATCTTAACCATGGCTAACATGAAAGCGTTCAATTTCGTCCCGTTTCAAAAGCAATATTGTAGGATAGTACATATTTCAACTAATCGCAATTCTAAATCGAATGAGTGAACTTTTCTTTGAGATAAATTCAGCAGAAAATGTTACTTGCTTATTTAGTAGTGAATGTAAAGTTATTTAAAACATTAATTTATTTTATTCTTAAGCATATTTACAGTTTTATAAATTTTATGTTTGAAAAACAAAATGAAAATTTTCACGATAGTAAGTAAACAGATGAATGAATGTCATCCATCCACATATTACTTACTTGTCTTACAATCATTTCCTAGTTTATCTTTTTACTGTCCTTTGCTACTTTCTCTTTTTACTATCCTTTCTTACTTTTACATCTTACAGTTCCTTCATACTTTTGACCCTTGCAATCTTTTTTTAGATTCTCTTTCTGCTGTAATTTCTTCTTTTGTCCTTTTACTGTCCGTTCTTCTTTTCTCTGTTCACTGTCCTTTCTTACTTCTTCCTCTTACAGCCCCTTCATAATTTCTCCCCTTACACTTCCCACTCTTTTTTTTTGCATTTACAATTGTTTCTTACTCTCTTAGTTTTAAACTCCATTGTTCTCTTATCCCTCTTACTGTCTCCTCTTATAGTCCTTTCTCTCTCACACATCTTACGAAAGCGTCTAACTTTCTTCTCAATGCCCTTTCTTACATTTTCCGCTTACAGTTCTTTCTTACTATCTCCTCTAATAGTATCTTATTATTTTCTACTCCTTTCTATAGACCCGTCTAACTGTTTTCTTTTAAAGTCGTTTTTTACTCATGAAAATCGGAACAGGACATCTCCGCCGCAAATTTTATCACCCTCTTCCCCGCATGGGACATCTCCGCCGCGACTCCTATCCTCTCTCTGCCTTGCACAGGACAAATCTACTGCGCCATTTACAAGGGTTAAAAGGGGTTACTGGTTTAAAATTTTCGTTCTTTGCGACACATCTTCTTTTGGTGACAAAGACCTAATCTAAAAAACGGAATTTATTCCCGGACTATTTAGAAGGGAAATTGCAAAGAAGTAAAAAAAAAAACAATGCAGTGCAAATCAATTTAAACTTCGCGCCAATTTTACTTCGCCAAATATTGCACTCTACCAGCTCAATCGGCGGATTTGTCCTGTCGTATAGAAATGGCGGGGAGAGACGCGGCGGAAATGTCTCATGAGAGGGAAGCTAGAGATAAATTTTGCGGCGGAAATGGCCTACGTTGCGGCGGAGATGTCCTGTGCCCATTAAAATATGCAGTAAAAAAAGTTACATTATTGTGAGTAATTCCAGTATATATCTCACTGGGAAAAAATTCAATATGTGCCATCGATGATGTCTTACTGTCGATATTTTTCAGGAGATAAAAAAAAGGGCGATATATCCCATTTATCGAAAAAAAGGGAGAGATACAACAAGGGGTTAATGTACGTTCAAATATTTGCGCAACATATTTTTAAAAAATGATTGATGTTTTGAAATATGTACACTGCAAAAACTGAACTGTAGTTTATGCAGTATAATACTGGCAACAAAGTTCCAATTTAAAACAGTAAAATGCACAGTAATAAACTGTAAAACTAGCATTTTTACTTTCTTACTGTAAAGTTTAAAATTTTACAGTTTGTTGCCGTAAAATTTAGCTGTATTATACTGTAAAAACAACAGTATACTACTGGCAGCAGAGGTTCCAGTTTAAAACTGTAAAATGCACGGTAATAAACTGTAATACTAGCAATTTTACAGTTTATTACTGTAAAAGGAGGTAATTTTACAGTTTATTGCTGTAAAAGGAGGTAATTTTACAGTTTATTACTGTAAAATTAGCTAACTTTATAGCTTATCACCATAACATTAGCTGTATTATACTGAAAAAATAACATTCATTTTTTACAGTGTATGTTTAAAAACATTTTTTATTTTTATTTTTTTGACAGATGTATCAATACCATTGATGTTTTAATGTCTAATATCGAAGCTTTAAAACATCGATGTGTTGTCATCTATGTCGCACCGCCACTGAAGAGTAGTTTGGAACGCAATTTGCTTCACCAGATCCGAAACTGCTATCAAAAAACCAGGATTTCTCAAAAGCAGCTCAAACTGTAAATATTTTGTGTCCTTCCTATAAAATGTTCCATATTGGATTGAGCGGATCATGATTCTGAACGCGTTAAGATATACTGACAGAAATTAGGTTGTTTCGTCAGAGTTGTTCCCGCATTCTTGAAATCCTTCTTTCAAGACTGACTGACGAAGTTTTAAGGGATTCATATAAAATTGACGACAAAACAGAACATCAAAGCGTTATTTCTTTGTAACTCATTTTCCATTTCACTACCTATGCATTATTTTACACAGAGAAACAACTTTACAACACGGAGAAATGCATTTTTATAAACAGTATGAAAACTCAATATCACATAATTATCAACTGATAATACACTGTAAAAAATGAATATTGTTTTTACAGAATAATACAGCTAATTTTATTGCAACTTTACAGTAAGAAACTGGAAAAATTGTTAATTTTACAGTAGTAAACTGTAAAATTGCTAATTTACAGTTATGAACTAAAATTGATAGTTTTACAGTTTATTACTGGGCATTTTAGTTTTAAACTGAAACCTCTACTGACAGTATCACACTGTTTTTTTACAGTAATAAAATAAATTGCTAATTTTACAGTAATAAACTAAAATTGCGACTGCAAAGTGTTACAGTAATAAGCTCTAAAATAGCAAGTTTTACAGTTTATTACTGCGCTTTTAGTTTTGAGCTGCTTTCAGTGTTATACTGTAAGGACAACAGTTCATTTTTGCAGTGTAGAAACACAATTTTATTGATGACGAAAGAAGTTTTCAGCTTCATACCCAAATAGAACAAGATAAATAATCCAAATTTGAAAAGATGAAAAGTATGAAGAGATGCAAAAATAAGAAAAAGAATGTATGCCCGATCGATTTCAAAACCAGCTCTATCCTAATAATATTTATCCGTAAATGATTGTAGAATACTTTGAATAAAACTAACATGCACCAAATGTTATTCAAACAAAAATCAATCTTTAGGGAAAATTAAGTGGGCAGAGCCTGATTATTATTATTATTATTATTATTATTATTGTATCTCTTGTAATATTTCTAAAACGTGATCGAGCTGGTTTTAATACTGGTGGCCTTTAAGGCTTTATTATCGTCGTCATCAAGTAATCCTTTGGTGCCCTCTCTAACACCCACTTATTCTTCATATATACGAAATCAAAACGTTTCCTTGAAAACCGTCTTAGTCTCTGAAGTTCTTAACTTTTCACCAATTCCTTCCTCACTGTTTATGACATTGAACGCTTTAAAACAAAAATTTCTATCTTCCGCTTTCATGAGTCATTTCCTTTTTGCTTTCATCAAATTTTGAGCGAGTTGACTTGTTTCCGAATGCTGGAAAATTATTTATAGAGTTGTATACTTGCAAAATATCAGCTCAGAAATTCTACTGAAGCTTACATGTGTTACGAGGGAATGTAAGCTTACTTTCTGAGAACAGAAAACTAAGAGAAATAGGAAGGAAGATTTTAGCAGGAATTGGAATATTTACATAAACAAGACTGAAAGTATTCCTAAGACAAATTGTTTTTGTGTTTTTCCCCATAAAATACATTACTTGACTTAGAATTTAAGTTCAACAATATTGTTTTTCTGTACAAGTATTGTGGATAGTTGCTACTACGCGATTCGACTTACGAGAAAGGAGTTTTCTCAAACCATGAATTTACGATATATCGCGACTACCTTTGCCTGCCAATTTAAAATTGTTGGAAGGGACTCGTGTAGCTAAGTGTTAGTTTTGTTATTAGCATTATCGTTATTAACTTCGTTATTAGATTAGTTATTCATTTTGCCACAAAAATATATTCTAATAAGCGTCATAAAAAAAAAACACATTTCAACGGTTTAGTACAGAGTTTCCCAAAGTGTGGTCCGCGAACACCCATGGGTCTGGTGGGCTATCCTGCTAAAAAGTAAAAAATAATTAAAATTGAAAGACGAGTAAAAATACTTTAATTAGAAACGAAAGCACATTTATAAAAAACTAGTAGATATGCCCGGCGTCGCGCGGGTCAAAATGCAACGTGTAGAATCCAAGAAGGATTTTTTATGACAGCGTTTTCAGTTAAATTGGCGTGAAGGACAACGTAAAATTAAACTTAAATGTGTTATTTATCTATGATGATTTTCTATAAAACTGCGTTTCCACTTTTGAAAAATTAAAAACAGAAGTTTTATATATTTATAGTAGAATACTCACGAAAGAAACATTTCTTAACTGTTTGAATTGAGAGAAGCCTCAGTTAAAATTCCACTCGAAGCAAAGACAATAGCAAACGCAAAATCAGCTATTGAGAAGAAGTTGAGATGAAGCACTTAATAATGATTTAAATGGAGAAAAGCCTGTAAAAAATTACAGATTTTATGTGGAAGTTTGAACTAAAATTGGGATAAAAAACGAACTACCTGTCAGACTTTTCTAATTGGTCTCTTGCTGTACCCAGTGATGACACAAACAAACGAAATTTTTTAGCGAAATTGGATGGTAGTTTTTGAGTCTATAAAGGACATACATAGGTACATACTGCATACATAGATTCATACATTCATTTATATATCTGTACCTCAGAACCAGACTAACGTAAGTCCATTTTCGTCATTTTTCGGTGGAGGGGAAAAAGGATTTTCGAATACGTCGTTTTTCCCCTCTACTGAAAAATGACGGAAATGGACTTACGTTAGTCTGGTTCTGAGGTACAGATATATGTAGATAAAAATGTTCTAGTTGACGAATAGTGGGGCGCGCCAGAACCCTCGATTTTGACACATGTTTCCAATCCTAAAATATTATCTAGTATGGTATATTATATTGTGGTATGGATAGTATATTACAATCTATAACAAAAAAATAGACGCAATAAGAAGGAGTTGTCCGATTGAGAGTGCGTCGATTTTTTTGTTATAGAGTGTATGTTTGACATTGTATTTCTAAAATCCAATTCGGAATGAAACTTTCTGATCTCCTGACCTAAACGACGGACTTGAAGCTGAATATTGCACCTAACAAACGATATTTATCTTTATTTTGATTTTACAAAGAGTTAGATTCTCTTTTCTTTTACAATTCAGTGTGGGAAATAGAAGTAAGTTAACACGTTACACATTTATTAATTTTGTGAACATGAAACAAACGTGCACACATTTTGGAGAAAAAAAAAGGTATCTAATCAAGGTTTTTTTAACGCTCGAGGGTTGATATATGCTGTTTTAGGTAGTTCTAATAATTGCAATTTGAACGAAATGTATACTACAAATCGCAATGTGTGACAGTATTTTAATTCAATTTTCTCTTGAATATTACTTTTAATGATATTCAAAGGAAAAAAAATCGTTAGATAAAATATTTTTATATTTAGTAGGATTGCTTATTATTCCGTACAAGCATGTTTATTGTTCGAATGGTCAACTGCCAAAAAATTATATTAAAGACACAGCTTCAAACTTTTCTGGCTTAAAGCCACAAATACTGTTTCCTACACTTATACCTTTTCAATTTTGCTGCTGGAATACACTCAAACATGAGAAAAATAAAGTATTTAGTGACTGAATTATTATGCGATTCATACTTGCTAAAAGAAAAATTCATGATGGAATCAATATGTTGTTAATGCTTAGTTAAGAGCAAAAAATTACCAAAACAAGTAATATGATTATATTATTTTCGTTAAAAATTGAGTTTGTTTTCTTAAACTTTGAGTTGTATAAAATTCTTGCCATTTTGTGTTCTGTCAAGCAGAACATGTTAAGCAATTTTTATTTCGTGTTGTTGGTTCTTAGTTCAGCAAAGATTTTTTTTCAATTCCTTCCATGGTTGTAAAATTCCGATGTAAAATAGATGGCGTTTCTGCTTGTTAAAAAAATTAACATATAAGGGGAAAAGTGCTTGGTAGGAAACACTATCATAAACGACTGCACGAATTGCTTTACACAGATAAATATTGAGAATTTCTTTCCACTGTTAATCTTAATCTTAAAAAATATCACTTGATAAATATTCTTAAACAAATGTAAGTAGCAACACATTTTTCGCCTTTCGTTTTTTTTTACATTTTTGTTTTCTATTTTAATTTTTGCTGTACAAACACACTCATTTGCAATTCCAATGGACTATAGGAGGTGCTGCAATCCCTGGCTAATAGCTGCTGTAAGAGGTAAAACAAACCATGCCGTAACTCAGTGATATGCAGCCCGGGGATCGCTATCGACCAGGCGATCTCGAGCCCATTTTGAGTCGATCGTGACAGTATTTTGAACCTTGCTTTCTGTCTAAGTAGAATTTACAAACATTCATTTCTGAATCAAAATTAATTTTAACATGTAAATCAAAATCTACCAAATTATTTGTCGTCACTGTACACTTTGATGGTCTCTATTTTAAAAATTTTAAAACACCCAACATACTGGTGTACTAATAGATTTTCAGCGGGTTCACATTACCTAATTTTGGCAATTAAAAGCTACGCTCAATAAGTATCAAAGTCTTTTTCGATGAGATTTGAACTTTAATTCGAAGTTAGAATAGCTCAAATTAACCATGTATGCAACACAACCATTTGAGGCTACAGAGCATGCATCAAGCCCACCCCTCCCTCCCCAAAGTCGACCTTATTTTAAACTTGGAAAGTAGATGTTCAGTCAATTCTGGTCGCCGACCGCTACCGTAACTTATTAACTACTTTTTAGCTTAGTGAATGACAGTAATATTTTGTGTTTGCGGGGTTTTCTTTTCGTTTCTGTTCGTTTTCGTTTCATTTCGTTTCTTCGTGCTATTTACATCACACTGCAAACTGTCTGAAGCCTATATTTTAACACAATGGAAAAACACTCAACTGGATGTTTATATATTGCGTTAGTTATTTAAACAACCGTTAAGTAACGTATTCTAGCTCTAGAATTGCAAATTCGGTATTTGCTAAAAATGAAACTTTTTTTTTTACCAGTGAGTGGCCTTACTTGAAATTTCAGTACTGTATTGACGTTCGTTAAAAGTCGAAATATTTTTCTTAAAATGTATGGAAGACATTTTTGTAGAAACTGCCATTGACTTGTCCACTGCAAAAAAATTAGGATTGGAAAAACCAAAGTGTATAGAAAACATCCCCAATACTAATTTTGAATACAAAATAAGGGCCTAGCTCCACATTAGCAGAAAACCGACCGAAACCGAAAATCCGAGTACTTTGAATTTAACGGAAATGGAAAGTACCGTCATTTTCGTATTCTGCCTTCGCTTTCGATCGGTTTTGTGCTGATGTAGAGCCAGGCCCTAGCAGTAAAGGTGCGGAGAATACCAGCGATTTTTATTCAATGCGTTAAAAAAAATTGTATTTAAAAACGGAACATTCTCCAGGGTTACTCTCTGGGTCTGTCAAATATTCATTGGATTCTCATTTTTGTCTGTTCATTTATATCCAGATCTATTCACAAGCGAGCTTTATATGTGGAAACCATTTGTAGTGTGAAAGATTCTTAACAGAAAATCGTTATCTGGAAAACTTGTGAACAATCGGTCGACAAAAAACGTTAGACAATACACATTGTCACAATTGTTATAAGTAATAGAATGTAGTTTTTACTGAGGTTTCTAACTAGGTAACTAAAATTTTGAAAAACGAATAGAATATTTCCCTTTTATTAAAAATTTCTGTTCGAAAGAAGACTCAAAAACTGCTAATTAAACACTATCTAAAAATGTTATTTTAATAACATTTAAATAAAGTCTTTAAGTTCCTCAAAAACTAAAAGATTTTTGTTTGTTGGGTTTCTTTAAAGCGGCATGAAAAATACTGAATTGTAGTTACCTACTTGTAGCATTCACCCCCTCGGTATTATATTCTACTTTTTATTACAATTTAGCTATTTATCTGTACCAAAAACAGTTTACAAAGTATTTTAAAATGAAATTCACCCAACTCCCTATTCCATCTTATGTTCATTAAATGATTCCAGGTGAGCTTAAAGAGAATAAAAAATGAAACAACAAACCCTTCACATCCCCAAAATCCCCCTTCCTCTTTTCCTGCACACACTCTAGGAAGCCGTTATCTACGTTTTTCCGTGCAACTTGGCGATCCACTGCAGTAAGCAGGGGTTACCATAACTGAAGAGATTTTTCATACGATATATTGGAAAACAGCCAAACGATGTCGCCAACTGGCGCAATGGATGAAGGATTCTGAACTGGTCATATCATTTGATAGAATGACTTCTAACGAGTTTTTCACTTTGTTTTTTCTTCCTGTTTTTGTTTTACGTTTATGTGCTTTACAGACTCTTATTGCACTCTTGCTTTTCATTCGCAGTTTTATGGCAGACAAACCTGAATCGTTAGCTTGAATAAATGGAATTCCAAGGCAGATTTATAACTTTTCTCAGATCACGACGAATTACACAGCCATCATTAGCCATAAAAATTCTCTTAATAGTGAATGACAGGAAAACGTTCTAAGTGTCTAAGTTAAACATTTTTTTTTCCTTCAATCAAACGAGAGGTTTAAGTTGTTTGTTGAACAGATTTATCATTCAATCGTGATATCATTCATTCTGAACGTTATTAAAAGCAAAATTTTTAATCTTTATATAAAACAAATATATTTTTTAATAAATAACTACATATATACATTAGGGTGGTCCTTATTTTTCAACTTTTTTTTTCCCTAAGTCTTACCCCCTCAGTTTTTTCCTTCTGGTCTAACACTAATGTAGAAAAAAAATTAAATCATTCCTACAATTTTAAATGGTGCTTCAAAAGCTTTAAAAGTTGAAGTTTTTATGAAAATCAGTAACTTTTCTCTTTTTTAAGAGGGGAAAAAATAAATAAAAATCATGAAAGTGAATAAAGTAAATAATATCTAACATACACTAAAATATAATTTAAAATAACTTGTCTGCCCACGTGATTTCCGATAGTCAGCACAGTTTACGCTGTGTCAGCATTTTTGTTGGAATACTTCTTTTCTCGCTTCCCGCTCAATATTGCGTTATCTTCCGACCAAGGCGGGTGCAAGTATTTTGATAATTAAAAATGGTACAAAACTGGAGTCTTCGCAAGTATGTATACTTGATTGGAACTGAAACTAATCAGATATTAGGTTGCAAACTGCCTTCCAATAGACAGGTCTTGCAAGTCCTTTTCTACAATATGAGGCACGTAAAATTAAGTCTCCGCGAAAGTGCTAGTTTAGTTATTTCAGAAACTATGATTTTTTGGCAAAAGGCACGAATACCTCTTAGAGATCATCAGAACTGCATTGTTAAATTAGAAACTCTTTATAACGAATGGAGAGCAATCCAGAAAAACAGTAAGAGAAAAAGCGAAGTTCAAATGCAAAAAGAATGAAATTTTAAAGCAAGACTTGAAGACCTATTTGATATTGCTCATTCTAATGCCTTAGAAGTTATTAAAATTGAAGAAGATAGACAATTTCTCATCTCCCAAAGACAGAAAGGAAGAGTTGGTTCATTAGGAGGAGTTGATAAAAAAACTTATGAAAAAGAGCAACGAGCTTTAAAACGACAAATTACAGAAGAATTGAGACGAGAGAAAAATAGAGAGGATACGAAAGTGAGGGAAACAATGGATAACATAGACTTTGATATCGATGAGTCACGTAAGTAAAAAAAAAAAATTAAGTAAATGGAAAATCAATTCTTTTTATTATATATTTTTATAGGTTCATAATGAACTAGATTTTTTTTAATTTAATGTCATTGTTTGATTAACTAGCATTATGTTAACTAAGTTATTTTATCTCTAATGATTTTATGTTAAATATAAGCATCGCTGTACTTAAAAACCAGTCGGAACTTCTAATTAAGTTCTATTACACACAGAGTAACACTCATTTTCTAAAACATGAAATTATTAAATGCGTAACATTGAATCTTGTAAATTTCTGCTACATTTTTGCCAGTTTTACCCCATGTAAATAAAATCTTGATGAAAATCATAGCTGCTCTCCATGCTCTTCTTAAATTTCGTCCACACCCCTACATTATTAAATTTTTATCTCTCCGGGAAGATGAAGAGATTTAGAATACCGGCAGATGGTGCACTGTAGGAGTTATTTTACATTATCACATTTTTCATTCAGCATTTTGCATCTAATTCATAAAATGATTCTTTTTTAGTGACTGTTTCACCTGAAAAGAATAGTTCATCTGAAAATGAAACTGACAGTGAGCATATGTTGTGTTCATCTAATGAGCCAGGTCCATCCAAAAAATGTAAACGTGGAACTATTAATTTTATTAACACGAAATTGGTAGCAGTTCTTGATAAATGCAAGTTAAGTGACAGAGATTCTGTCCATATCTTAATTGCAACTGCAGAAGCTTTGGGACACGATACCAAAGATTTAGTAATAAATCGAACCTCGATACGACGATGTCGTCAAATGCTTCGTGCTGAACGTGCTTCAGTGATCAAAAATGAGCTTCAAACGTTACAGTTAGAGTTTGCAACAGTTCACTGGGATGGAAAGCTACTCCCAGAAATAACCGGAAACCAGAAAGTAGATAGGCTCCCAGTAATCATTTCCGCACAAGGACAAGAGTATCTTCTAGGTGTCCCTAAATTGCTTTCTGGGAGTGGAGACGAGATGGCATCAGCTGTTTACAGCTTGCTTGCAGAAAGTAAACTTTTGGCTTCAGTAGAAGCCTTATGTTGTGATACCACAGCGGCAAATACAGGAGTAGCAAAAGGAGCTTGTGTTTTATTAGAACGAAAATTAGAAAAAGATCTATTATATCTACCTTGCAGACACCATATATATGAATTAATCTTAAAGTCTGCTTATGAAGCATGCATCAGTACGTCGTCTGGACCAGAACCAGGACTATTTAAACGCTTCCAACAAGCTTGGACCAATATGGACACTTCTAAACATACTGCTGGAATTGATGATGAATTCGTTGCAAACAGTATTGGTAAGGACAAAGAGATCGTGCTACTTTTTGCTAAAGAGCAGTTTTGTATACCAAAACCGAGAGATGACTACAAAGAGCTGTTGCATTTAGTTATTATATTTTTAGGCGGACAAGAAGGGGATAACATTTTATTTCGATTACCTGGTACTTTTCACCATGCCAGGTGGATGGCAAAAGCTATTTATTGTTTAAAACTATTTATGTTTCGAAATGAATTTCCACTGAATCAAAAGGAATACCAAGGAATAAGAGATGTTTGCATATTTATCGTAAAAATGTACATTAAAGCATGGTACAACGCTTCGTTAGCCTGTAAAGCCCCATATCAGGATTTGATGTTTTTGAAAGATCTTTATTTTTACAAAGAAACAAATAAAACAATTTCCGAAGTAACTACAGAAAAATTTTGCAGACATTTATGGTATCTTACTGAAGAATCAGTTGCTTTGGCATTTTTTGATGATAATGTTCCTGTTGATCAGAAAAAGAAGATGGCAGAAGCATTTAAAGAAAAAGAATCAATTAATTGTGACTACAAGCGCCTGCAGTTGAATTCGGAGGAATTGATTGAGTTTACAAACAAAAACCTCCATAGCTTTGTATCAAAAAGAACATCCAAGTTTTTTAAGCGGTTTAAAATACCCTTTGACTTTATTGCTCATGACCCGTCCACCTGGAGTACTCTTCATGACTATCAACTTGGCCTAACAGTAGTCAATAACTTAGCAGTTGTTAATGATACTGCAGAAAGAGGTGTAAAGCTTATGGAAGAATACAATAATATTATAACACACAATGAGGAGCAAAAGCAAGCATTTACTGACAAAAAGCTATTGAACTAGTATTATTACAGCTTAACATTATAGAAATTTGATTTGGAGTTAAGCAATTCATGTCCTTCTTATCTTATTTTTCTACAAAATATTACTTATACTTAAAATAGAGTTATTAAAAGATGTTTTGAAAATTTACTAATTTCGCTGTATTTTTTCATTTTTCATCCCCTTTGAGGCACGTGTTATTATTGAAATATTTTAAAATAATTTTTACTACTTACTTACTAACCCCAAAGGAAAAAAAATAGGGGGTAAGACTTATGAAAATATGAAATTAATTTTTTGACCATATGCTAAGGACCACCCTAATATACATGTTATTTGAATTGAGGCAGTCCAGTATTCGAGGGTTTACTCGAAACTATCTTTGTACATGGATATACTAGAATGCGTAAGACAACTCGAGGCTTTTTTCTTTTTGTTATGTCCTTCTTTTTTCTTTAAATACTTTTCGACTACCGCAATTTTTTTTCTGCCCTGTGATTGCACTTTAGCATAATTATGGAGACAAATTACGGAGATTTTTTATCTTCAAAACGAGTTTCCAGTTTTAGTCAACTGCGTGTTTTTTTTTTTTTTTTTACTTATTTTTAAGTCACACATTTTTTACTGTCTGCTTGCTGCAAAAAGAGCAGAAATGAAGTCTCAGAAAAAGAAAAACTGATGTAGTATAATATTTTAATTGCACAAAGCTGCATGAATGTATTAGATGTCGATTTTACTTCTGAAATTCTGCCAGGTATTTCATAATTTTCTTAATTTACCCTTACAACCAACATTGGTTTACGAACTACTATTTTGCAGCCGTGCTTTTTCGCGTTAATTTACAAGTTATTTATAAGCGAAAATTTCCGCTTACCAGTGCACTGGGGCTGGGTAAACACAAAATATATTTTAGGATTGTGTTTTAAGCGCTAATGATTCAAATTACTGCTGAGTAAATACATAATTAATTCCCTTCAAGAATTTTCGGTTGAAACATTTTCTATCTTCCATTCTATCATTTAAGATAACGGGACATCTCATAGTTCCTAAACTATATGGGGGACTACGGACCTACTTAAAAGCGGGAGGTATATTCACCTTAATTATACTGTCTAATATGAATTAAGATAACTTTTTACATGTTTCATCTTTATTGTATTTTTATCGCAGAAAATAAAACCAACTTGTGATTTTGAAACCTGGTAAGTGTATGCCTTCTTAGAAAGCTCCTAGTATAGTGCCCAAAGAACCAACGATATTTTTAAAGCAACTAGATTTGTAGGAGAGTGTCAGACTGTAGGACTGCTTTTGATTGGTACAATTGAATTGCTTGGGAGATGAAGAGGTCATGTGACAAAACAGAAACTGAGAGTAATTAAAGTTCAAAGTTTTAGTGCTGCAGTTGTTGCAGCTTTTTTTGTTTTCTGGTTTTGTCGTTAGAGTGTGTATGAAACTGGTCTAATGACATCTACTTTTTGATGTACCAAGTTTTATTTGTTTATATGTATCTATTGCTTAGCATTGTCCAGAGCGTTCCTTTTTTAAAATGTAACATAACTCCATCATCCTCTAAGCCCTTCAATTCTTATATTATTTCCTCCTTCTTCTTCAACATCTTCGTCATCATCCCTTTAAACATGCCCAGTTGATATGCAAAATTACTCACAACTCAGCAGTTTTTAAATGACGTAAGCTACCATATTCAAGAAGCTACACGTCAAACCATTTGCTAACAATTTGATAAGTTTCTTCAAGAATTGTAATCGCAGGTGATCAGTTGATGTACCAAATTACTCACTACTCAGCAGAGTTTTTAAATGAAGTAAGCTACCATATTCATGAAATTACACGTCAAGTCATTTACTAACAGCTTGATTAGTTTCTTTGGGGAATTGTAATCGACAAATATCCTCACATTCACCATATGATACATCGTTGCAGGGAGCACGATTTCTTACAGAAATCTCAGTGAAGGTTGCTTTTTTTTTCATAAACACTTTACATGTGGTTAAATCTGTAACTAATAATATAAAAAATGACTTTAAACTTGTAACTTTTGAATGTGATTTCCCAATATCCGTATATCATCTCTAACCAATTTTAACAGGTAGTACAGTAATGTCAAAAGAAATAATGTGCAGTGGAGTTACTTAAACGAGATTCACTAAAAACTTGGTCAAACTTTTTTTGCGCTTTTATTTCTTGGTTATTCAAATTTTAACTTAGAGATTTTAATTCACCCCTTTCAAAATAACTGCATGCAATTTGTGAATTCTAGCTTGACGTAACTGACCTATTGAGGCTAATAACATTTCTGGAACTCTCAAGGAGCTCCTTAAAAATAACTGCACGCATTTTAAGGATTTTAGCCACATCAACCTTATGTTACAGAAATGTTTAATGATTTTTGGCATTTCGTCCTTTTTATTGGAGTTTTTTAAATACAATGTGAAATTTCTTGAGCTCAATATGATGCTACTGTCCGTCCATATAAACCGCGCCTAGAACTCGGTAAACCATTCCACTTAAAAAAGGGGTGATGGGTTGTAAGTGGGAACTTTCCGAAGTTTCAACTTGAAACTTGCATTTGTGCTATCCTTTTAACACATTGAACTTACTTATCACCTGTATTTTGGTAAGATCAGAGAAGACCTGACGCATGCGTAAATACGCGGAAAGTTTTACCTAGGAAAATCACAAAGTAATATCGTACACTTCAATTATACGATAAAAAGACTCCTTGAATTTTCCCACACAAAATGTATGACCTCTACTATTTAGAGTAAGTATAATAAATGACAATAATGAATAAAAGATCTTCGATCGTCTTAGGTGCAACTTTTCTGTATATTTAATTATTTAAAACTATGTTTCCTTAGCAATTATTTTAATTTCTTACATTTGTTGGGGGGGGGGGGGTTCTATTTGATACGTAAGATTCTCACCTTGATCAAAACAGCTGACTAAAATCGTAGTGCAAGAGTAACATACTTATTTTTATGACGGGGAAATTTTAGTTCGAATCTCATTGCGAAGCGATGAGCTTAATTACTTAGTTTGACACGTTTTCTAACATTTGTTGAATTCTCTGACGAGAAGTTTCCTAGTTTGCCCTTACTCTATTTTTGAGATCTTTCAGATAGTTTAAAGAACTTAGCTTGCACCTCCTACACTGTAAAAAATGAATGCTGTTTTTACAGTATAATACAGCTAATTTTGCAGTAAAAAACTAAAATTGCTAGTTTCACAGTTTATTACTGTGCATTTAGCAGTTTTAAACTGGAACCTCTGCTGCAATTATTACACTGGTGCTTTTACAGTATAATACAGCTAATTTTATGGTAATAAACTGTAGCATTGTTAATTTTATTGCAATAAACTGTAAAACAGCTAGTTTTACAGTTTATTATAGGGCGTTTACAGTTTTAAACTGAAATCTCTGCTTTCAATATTATACTGTAAAAACAACAACTTTTTTTTTTCTTTGCAGTGTAGGAGGCATACCATTTCAGAGATGATTCCATTTTGGAATATCGAGAAGTGCTCCGTCACCATCTTCATTGTCATTTGTATTCCACATTTCCCTTGGTACGATAATTTACCTGGGATCATATATCATTATTAGTACAACTATATTATCTTTAGCTGCACAAAATATGCCAAAAAGCGATTAATAGTATTCTAACACAATTAAATTACTGCGGATCGTGATAACAAAAGAAGCGCGTTTCATGTTGGTGGCTAAAAAGCAGCCCTGTGCTTTCTCTACAATATGCTTACTCCACAGTTGCCACACTTTTCTCCGTGAGCAGCATTTATCATTAAACTTAAAAGGGTCAATCAATCAGCCATAGGAGTTGTGTAAAATAATGATAGATTCAAGTAAACCGTATGAGAAATGTTTTTAAAATTTTATGACTACAGTGCACTCCCGATTATCCGCGAAATTGGGTGGCACGGGTATTGCGGATAACGAAAATCTCGGATAATCCAAAAAGAACATAAAATAAGGGGTAAAGAGGTTAAAAAATGTCTTTTGATTAAAAATAATTGCATTACACTTAAAACATGATAAGTACAAACAGTGACGATAGGTACAGCATAAAAAATGATTTGTATTTGAGCTTCTCAAGCATATAAAATCTATAAAGAAGTAGCACTTACGATAACGCCTGGGTGAAATAATTTATTGGATGAAGTACTTTAAATTCGTGGTTTTTCAAGAAAAAAAACAACTAATTGTGTTTGCTTTTTTCCTGAAAACCTAGCGGATAATCCACAGTTTACTGTATTTGCTTATTATCAAAGATCGAAATAATAAAGGGCACTACACTACACTACAAGATCCTCCGTAGTTACCACTACATACGTTTTAACCTGTTGGGAGGAACACTGAATCTGTACTGATTCTGTATTTTAATCTAAATCAGGAGTCAAGACACTCCTGATCATCGAACTCATAGGTATTGATTTGGAATGGGAACTTATAAAGGACTTTGTGACACGAACTTATTTAATGTGCCATAGTCACCATTAGCGAGCACGGAGGATCTTCGACCAGGTGGAATAGAACCTCGGAGCCACTTCAGTGAATTTAGGGGGAAGTGGAAATGGAAATAAACAGCGAGGGTTGCTGTTTGTCAACAACATTTGCCTCTTTCAAGAATTTTTCATTGGATAGGCGATTCTGTTAATGAACATGTCGTTTATCTGACTGGCGCTGTTTTCAGTTTCCCAGCGCCAAGCAGACAACGGTATCGCCAAGCATCACGTTGCTTTGTTTACTTCCACTGTTAGTTCTCTCTGAATTCACTACAGTTCCGAGTACAATGCCTTTTCACAACAGAGGGAGGGCAAAGTGAATCCTCTGGGCAAATATTAATACTATTCTACAAAACGATAGACAGAGTACAAAATCAAGAGAATGAAGATTCCCTTGAAAATAAGCATGGCCTCATGCTTTATGCCTATAAGTAATTTAAAAAAACGCATTTTCACCAGCTTCTGCTTCACAAGCAACTGTAACAAGTGCTGCTGGCGTCATGCTTCATTCAAAAAGCACCAAACTGATAATAAAAAAAAAGTCCCCTTCTGTCCACTTGAACGTAGCCCAACATAGCCCTATTACAATCTAGTAATTATCCAATCAAGTGTAGGTATGGTGCACTTGTATCGACCCGTTAAAGTCGGCCCGCCCAATGAGAGAGGAAACGCTGGTGACCACCTGACAATTAGTTGGTTATTTGCCAAAACGCTCATTGATTCACCTATTAACAGGTTTTCTTTCCCTTTTCGTATTCTAATTGAAAATCGTTTTGAGAACAAGGGAGTGGAAAATGCATAGTATAAAATGGAATTGCATCTGGCTGGTATTAGCTTCGGTAAAGATTAAATTGAAATCTGAAATAGGAATGAAAAGTTGAAAAGAGTTAGAAGACGTTTTTAAGAGAACACACAAATTAACTTTTATATTAAACCATCAATTTTTCCTGTAGTATTGAAAGTTTTATTTTGCAGGGGTTAAATATAGATATATTCTGCATTTCATTGAAACTTATCGATCCTTAGTATTTGATTTGTTTGCAATTAAAGTACTGGAAAAATTTTAAAGGATATAAGGTAACATTAGTAGTAGAGTTCAAAATGAACAGTAGGTAGTGTAACAGAAAATTAGAATTTGAACCAAAAGATTGATTAAAATGATACATATTTAAGTTAAAGGTATAAATTTGAACATGCAAAAACATTGATCATGAAATTATGGGAAATCCGTTGAAGTTGGAAATGAGATAATGAAACCATTTTTTTTAATTATCTTCAGTAAGCCCCCTATTGTTTAAAATTATGTTTTATTTCGAAAAACAAATCTCTTACTTTTAACATAACTAACGCATTCTAAAAACTACAACTGTTATACGTCTTAGCAAGTGTCTTAGTAGAGTTGATTTTACGACTGTACATAATCATCATTAGAAATCACATCTACAAAAGCCCTTAATAAATTAATAAATATGTTAGGCACAAAATAGTTTCGCTTATGTTCACATCAGCGCTATAACTTCTTCTGTTTATCACTTGTCTAGCTTGCGTGTGGTCTTTTAAGCAAGTAATACGAATTAAGATAATGTGATCGAACTCCTTTTCGTAAATTTATTTTTAAGTATCATGCACTAATTGCTCTTCTCTCTGAAATAGAGTAGTATTTTTTTTATTTATTTTTACCACTGTCATTTGTTCTAGAGATTATTAAACATTGTTCTATTGCTTTAAATCATTCAAGAAACCAAATAATTTAATATTAGCGTTTTCACCCGCTACTCCCCTTGAATCCAAAAGAAATTGATGCAAGCCCTTTATTGTGAATTTTCCACGGGGAGAGGGCAAAGGTCACTATAAATTATATCCCAAAAACAGCAAAAACCACGCCCACTTCTATTAACTTTCCAAACTCAGGGGGGAATTGACCCCCCCCCCTGAAGGACGGGCCTGAATTGATGTCTTTAATATTATATCATGCAATACACCACCAACTCGTTTATTCCATCCATAGATCGCACTGGCTTAGAGGCGGTTACTTACTGCTTTATTATATCATTTGTTTACCTGCAAGTTCAAGGTGAATATTTTAACAAATTATGAGCACGCTGTACCGAACACAGCTGTTCAAGTGCGAACATACAAAGAAACAAAGTTGAGGAAGAAACAAAGTACGCAAAGCAATTAAAGTGTTTCAACGACGCAATTTTCTCCCCCAACTTTCAACTCACACTCAAGTCTCTCTCGCGATAGAAACATCGAAAGAAACCATGTTCATTTCTTTTCTGAGCAAAAAACTTTGCCTACGCATTAGAATTCAGCAATTGGGTTACACACGTGGTAGAGGATCTTCAACTAAATCACCGAATCGCTGCTACTCTTGAAGCAATTTTTTTTTTATAACTTGCGCAAAAGTAATTTTTCAGGATAATAACATCCTCTCTCCCCGAAACTTCAAATATTCCATCCAGTTACATAAAAATTTCTCATTTGTGTACCGTTCGTCTAAAATTACTCGCCCTCTGTTTACATCGAATCGAATCTCGCCTTCATTTTATATTCAGTTGGGCAAGATCTAAAATTAAAAGCACGAGAACTATCTGCGAATGTTTCGAAACTAATATTCCCCCTTTTCATAACGCTGCAACGGAAACCTAAATTGAGAAGTCACATTTATGATAATAGAAGGGAAAAAAAGAAATATTCAAAAAATAACCTTTATGTGTGGGCTTAAAATAGACTTTCAAAACGTGTATGAGTAGCTTGCAAACGAGAGACTATTGTTAGGCTACGAATGCGGACTGAAACATAAAGAGGCACGCATACATATCGCCTCCGAGCGCAAAAGACTTCACATTTTGATAACTGGCACAAGTTCAACAGATTTTCATCCAAGGTAATAAGAGTGTATAAATACCATCGCGGAAGGTTGGAGGGAATTCCGCTGGAGGTCGCTCGCTACCCCACTTATGTACCAAACGATGTCATTCAAAATGGAATGATTTTCCTTTTTGCTTGATTTTTTTCCCCTTTTTGTTGTCGTAAATATTCCTTTGCTCAAAATTTCGCAAAAAGATACTTTGCGAAATAAAATTTTGGTTGTTATGGTTTTTTTATGGAAAATCGCCACCGGGCTGTAAGCAAAATTTGTAGTTTCGTTTTGTTATATTTTTACTGCCGGAAGCTGTAATTCTTGCCCAACGCTTTTGCTTCTACCGTGGCTGTAGTAACAAAATTTAATAGCTTTTTCAGCAAAAAAAAACTGAAAAAAAGAAAGAAAAATATCTTGATTTTTTTTTTTTTGTCAGTTAGACGTTCTAACTGCAACAACTCTACTAAAACGTTACAATAAAATCGCTATACTTACCAAGTTCTGTTAGTTAAATACTTCATTAAAAGAGGCAAGAAACTGACTATGTTTAAATATTGAAAAAAATCATACACGATTGTTGAGGCGAATAAGTTAGCTGTTCATAGTTTTTCGAAAATGCAAAAAAAAAACTAGAAGACATATACATATTTTAAAGCTATGGTTACTTTAAGTCACGAGATTTATGCTGTAGCTCTCTCTTCAGTAGAGAACCGAAAAAGCCGTAAGATCGGCTAAGAAAAAAACAATGGTGTAATTTTGAAATCTCTTTCTCTTGCGTTGAACTTCACTGAGCTAGATGACAAACCTGCCATCTTGTTTCTCACGGAATTTTACATTCCGCAGAGTCACATTATGGCAGACAGTTCGATGATATGATCAGCTGGCATTTCAATCTTGCATGTAATAATGATGACATGTTGTGCTTAAATAAATAGGAATCACCAAATAGAAATCAATGCTCATTGTGTTTACTTAAAAAAATTGTACTGTATTTTTGAAGGGAAGAAATGTATTGGAACGAATTGCACAACCAGGAACGCCCCGATGGCAGGTCACGGCAGGTCACTGTGACCTCTTAATAATTTCCATATTCGGCACATTTTCCTGACGATTCGGCAGTTTGAAGATAATAAATTGCACCATTGAGATTATTTGTTCTTTTCAATTTTTGAATTGTTTTTTAAAAGATGCCTAATGTTGTTTCTCACTAAATGTTATGCATGTACGACATGTGTGCATGCTTGTATTTTATCGTTCGGTAAAATTGAACTTCATTCGGCAAATTGATAATTTTGCCCCTCCCAAAAATTTTAGTTCGGGGCAACCCTGTGCACAATAACCATAACGAATGATGCTGAAAACTGGCAAAATGTCAGATCAACCGACCTGAATCATAAGAACTTTATCTAGCATCGACCTTAAATGGTGACTTACTTCACAATTTCGTATCAAGGAATTTGTGAACATATTGGAAGTAATGGCTTAAAAATAACACCGTTCTTAGGGCGTAGCTGACATTTTTATTATTCAGGCCACTTGAAATAAACGATTTTCTTCGCTCCCCAAGGAAGGAAGTTTGATCCGTTTAAAGTCCGGGCGCTTTAATTAGTAAGTCTTCGATCAGCCTTCAGCACAGCAGCAAGGCGCACTTAATTTAAAAGTTACGGTCACAGTTACTCTGATGGGAGTGGACAAGTTTATTATGACCTGCTTCTGATGTAACATTTCGCTTGTGCTCTTTCGTAACGAATAATATTTAGGAACTACTAATGCCGATAAACTGACGTGAAGTGTCTAAAAATATTTTTCAATGTGAAGCAATGATAGTTTTTACTAGATCAGATTTTATGACTCACTGCATTTTAATTTTCAACTTTTTCAGATCAGAATACATTTTATTAAAAACTGCTGCCTCTAACAGAAACATTTAAGTTTGAAACATTGCTAAATCTTTAACACACATACTTTAATTTACTAGTAAGTGTTTAAAATGAATTCTATTTTGGCCAGTAAAATTTTATATTTGTTTCACCATAGGCACCTTTTCCAATATCTACACTATCTACTGAGATTTTTTTTTATTTATTTATTTATTTATTTATTTATTTATTTATTTTTTTATTTATTTATTTATTTATTTTTTTATTTATTTATTTATTTATTTATTTTTTTTTATTTTTTTTTTTTTTTTGAGTTTATGGATAACTTCCTGTCGGCCTCATCGAAGACTTTCAGTTATGAAGTTTTTCGTGCAAATTTAAGAATCTGTCACCAATTGTGTCTATCTTCAATTTAAAAGTTTTAAAAATAAGTTGGCAACACTTAACACGTCTAATTATGTGGTCTAATAGCAAAGAAGTTATTCAAAAACTACTACTTGGACTCTGTCTTGACCGTTGCTTTAAAGTTGTCATAATTTATCATCCGAGATTATAATGTATTGGGCAATATATATCCAAGATTGTAATAGCTTAAGGGGGGGGGGGGGCAACATTTTTTCAGTGTCAAAACTTTTTAATGCGCTTTGTTATAAAAAAAACTGCAGCAAGTATACTACATGCTTAGAAAGGTAAGAATCGATCGTTCAAATTATATCAATTGCTACAATATTTGAATTAGAAGTTTTTGTAGAGAAAATTACAACGTTAAGGAGGCACAAATAGGCAGGGATAGTGCAGACACGTGTTTCGACTTTCGAAGGAACGCCTTTTTCAATTCAAAAAATTTTGAGCTTATGGATGCACAGATATCCGACAAAAGTGACATCCGACCCTTTTGTCGGATGTCTGTGCATCCATAAGCTCAATTTTTTTTGCATTGAAAAAGGCGTTCCTTGTAACGCCGAAACACGTGTCTGCAGTATCCCTGCCTATTTATGCCTCCTTAACGTTGTATTTTTCTCTACATCAATAGCACAAAGGTATTTGTAAACTTCAGAAGTTTTTGTTCTTGCGTTTCTTTCTTTTTTTCTGGAAATGTCGAAGAATGGTCAGAACCTTATGTCCAAAAGTATTTCTTCCATCCTCTAGCAGCATAGCAAGCACTCGCAATATCTAGATTAAAAATATGTACAGTACTTCAAATATTTATAAGAGCAATAAATTTCGATTGTATATTCAAATTGCATACGACCTGAAAATATTTTATTCGAATATACGCATTAGGGTCATTTTCAAAATTGGGTGTCATTTGAAAATTTGAAGTGTGTAAAAAAAAATCTATGGATCAAGTATAATTCTGGAAACTAATTAATCAAACATACTTATATTACACTATTTTAATAATTTTCGTACAGTTTCTCTTTTAAATTTTTCATGTCTGATTTGTCATGTCAGTTACTAAATATGGTAACAGACATGACAAGTAACAGACATGACATTTTAAGAAAAAAAAAAATTGGATGGCAAAAAATTATTAAAAATTCTACTTGATTTAGAGTACAATCCCACTAAACTAAATTATCTAGCTGAAATAATGAATTAAAAAAAATATTTTATGCAAGTAATTAAAGTAACAGACATGACATAATAAAAATATACAAACAAATAAAAGACTTCTGCTTCCTTTAAAGAAAACTGAACATTCAAAATGACTGTTACTATAATTCTTGTTTCCATGTGCTTCAGTACTATAGAAGTGTTGTCATTCCAGAATTCAATGCACAAGGTTTAAAAATTGTAAAAATGTGTATGGTAACAGACATGACATTAATTTCTGGACAACTCTTTGATATTAGTTAAAAAATTAAAATTTTCACTTTTATTCAAGTTAACTTAATTAAAATGTAATTTAAAGTATGAAGCATGATTGCAAAATATGGCAGAGTGGAAAATTTGACAACTAAATTCAAATTCTTGTTGTTCAACTTCAGTCTTTTTTGTTTGGACAGCTGTATTTTTCGTTCCTCTTCAACTCATTCCTAAAAAACCCATTTTCTTAACAAAAAATATTATTAAAAATTATAATGCCTGTATTGGAAATTGTCTGCTAATAAACATACCAAAAAGTAAATTTATTTAAAGTTAGTCAAAAATTTTTTTAAAAATATTTTTTTGACGGACAGCAAATGGCACCGAAAAATGAAAATGACCCATTAACACAATCTTTCAATGCAAATTCAAGACGAAAGTACATTTAGAAAGTGAAATAAAAAAGGTCATGTACAATAGCAATGTTGCTACTCATAGAAAAGTTATGAATAAATAAATCTCAAATTTTGGGCTAATTTTAATAAATTAAGTCATAAAATATAATTTAAGTTTAATGTTACTATTTTGCCAATTAAGTTGACTGTTTCTTATGATAAATTAAGGGCTTTAATTGTAAAAGAATAATGATATAATTCCGTCAATATTTATCTTAATATATAAAAATTACGTGTCCCTGTGTTTGTGGCTAATGGACTCCTCAGCTACTGAACCGATTTTAACCAAATTTTACACGCAGTTTCAGTTTGGTCCAACTTAAATGATAGGATAGTTTTTATCTCAATTTAGGACCGCAATATATTTTTTATTGCAAATTATGTATTTAGCTACCAGCTTTTCTGTGTTCTTGGCTAAGCCTTTTTACTAAGCCTTTTTTTTTGACACCTCCATGGCTGAGCGACATAAAGCACACGTTCTGGCAGCTTCTGGAGCGCAGTAAACAAGTAATAACCTTTCTTATAATATATAAAAATTACGTGTCCCTGTGTTTGTGTCCAATGGACTCCTCAGCTACTGAACCGATTTTAGCCAAATTTTGCACGCAGTTTCAGTTTGGATAACTTAAATGATAGGATAGTTTTTATCTCAATTTAGGACCGCAATGTATTTTTTATTGCAAATTATCTATTTAGCTACCAGCTTTTCTGCATTCTTGGCTAGAATTCTTTAAACATACCCGGAATGCCACCACATAATCTGCGGTTAAAAATTGGTTTACCCATAGTTCTTCTACGTAATTTAAATCCACCGAGATTATGCAATAGTACGCGTTTAGTTATCAAAAAAATCACCGGGAACATTATTGAGGCAATCATTTTTACTGGCAAGTTTAAAGATGAAGTAGTTCTGTTGCCACGTATCCCAATGACACCGTCAGAATCTTCAATACCCTTCAAAAGGCTACAGTTTCCCATTCGTTTAGCTTTCGCCATGTCCATTAATAAGTCCCAAGGGCAAATAATGTCAATTTGCGGTTTAGATTTAGAAAATCCATGTTTTTCCCATGGGCAGCTATAGGTCGCTTGCTCCCGTGTGGGAAAACCGTCCAATCTATTTTTGTTTACAAGAGACAGATTAACAAAGAATATTGTGCACCGATTAGTATTGAGTTAAACTGAAATTAAAAATGCTTATAATTCAAAAAATAACAAATAATATTGGTTAATTATCTACCCTATTAACATTATTAAAAAATAAAATGTTACATAAAAAAATAAAATGTTACAATAGCAATTAGCAAATTTTTAATTTACTCAATTGTTACAAGCTTGAATATAATATTTCTAAGTACTAAAATGCTACATTTTTTGTTGATTTTTTGTTTCTAGCAAACTTAGGAAATTTTTGTTCGATTGTTTTCATATTTTGACCTCAAGTTCATATTTATATAAAGTTGATCTCTATAACGGTAATAAAGTTTTTCGTTTGTATTGAAACATTATAGTTTAACCCATACCTTAGCCACAGCAACGCGTGGCCGGGTCAGCTAGTATCTTATATTTGTAAGCTGTGACAAATTTAGTTCAAACTTTCGATTCCGGAAATTTTCTCAAAATGCCATATTCTAATTTTTAAAAATTGTATAATGATTAAAAATTAGGGTTTAATTTGTATATATATCGGGGTAACTCTATTTCTGGTGATACAATTCCCGTGACAGGCAGTGATGTAACCTGAAAAAAAAATCAGAGACGGACATATTTACTCGTATATTTCGGAGGAGGATATAGTTCCTATTGTGAAAGATAAAAAAAACTTTCTGCGTTTCTAGGAGGATATTTTCTTACCCCCCCCCCCCCCTCCCTAATTATGCGCCACTGCCAGGTGATTAGGGGGAGCCGCTGTGTCTGCCCAAAAAATGAAAAAAAAAGAGAGAGAGAGAAATTAGGGGTATGGAATTGATGAGATTTTTCTCTTAACATCAATACAGCAACATTAAAGCAGGTACACATGCCCAAGAGTGCTTGCACTTGCACAAGCATGAAAGAACGTTTGTAGGTTAGGTTTTAGAGACAAGATGCTTGGGCAAGCTTAAAGAAAATTGCACGAACACGCGCATACAAGAAACATATAATGTGGGTACCTAGGATGTGCATGTTAAAGTTAAACCACGGAGAGATGGCGGCTGGACAGGAAGCGGAAACGGACCACTTCCCTCTAAAAATAGGTTGGATTAGCGAGAAAGCGCGACTTCTCTTCTTACGCGTTCTCGCAGATCCAACCTATTTCGAAATGAAGTGGTCCGTTTCCGCTTCCAGTCGACCAGCCATCGCTTCATGGTTTAACTACACTGCCGTGCTAATCACAAAAGTGGTATCTGCAGTTGAGATCAAACTCTTTAAAGTTTTGCACCACCATGTATTTAATTCAGATGAAACTTTTTTAGAATTCCCGTTCTCAAATGACCATGTAATTTTGTATTTAGGTAAAATACGTCACAAAGAGCCACCTGGTGGGGATAACTCAATTTTGTTAAATAGTGCAGATACGACTTTTGTGCTTAACAAGGCAGTATACTGCCGTGCTATGCGCAAAGGTGGTATCTGCAGTTGAGCTCAAAATGAGATATTACTTTTTAAAGTTTTGCGTCACCATGTATTTGATTCAGTTCGAATCAAATACATGGTGAAATTTTCGAAAAAATATTTCAACTTCTCAAATAACTATATATAATTTTGTATTTTGGTGAAATACGTCTCGTTTTTGTAGACTACTTTCCCGTAAAAATAAAAAAAAGACGAAAAAAGTAATAAAAGTGGCTTAATGCATCTAAAAAATATCGCCAAGTCAAAAAAATATCGCCAAGTTAAAAAAATATCGCCAAGTCCGAAAAAAAAGCCAAAAGGAAATAAAAAGGTAAAATGAATATCGAAAAATTAAAAATTTGAAAGTAGGGTATTGAGATGGGGAATTTGTGGGTCGGTCGGTCTGTCTGTCCCCCCCCCCCCCTAATAACTTTTGAATGAACATTCCGATTTTGACAAACTTTTTTTTGTTGGAAAGATCTCGGCGAGTGCAGCTCATTCCCATATTTGATTTTTCGATTTAAACACTTTTTTTTTCAACTTTGAACCGTTCAAACAACCTGTCCCGCGATGCTAACTTTTGAGTGAACAGTCCGATTTGAACAACCTTTTTTTTGTTCGAAACATCTTATAAAGAATACTTCATTCCCGTATTTAAATTTTCAATTTGAACATTTTTTCGTTCAACATTGAACCGTTCAAGCAAGCTGTCACCCCTGATAACTTTTGAGTGAACAGTCCGATTTAAATAAACTTTTTTTTTTTGTTCGAAGGATCTCAGCAAGAATACTTCATTACGGTATTTGAATTTTCAATTTGAACATTTTTTCGTTCAACATTGAACCGCTCAAGCAACCTTTCCCCACTTAATAACTTTTCAGTGAACCGTCCGAATGGAATAAACTTTTTTTTGTTTGAAGGATCTCGGAGAGGCTCATTCCCATACTTCGCTTTTTGATTTGAACCATTTTTTGTTCAATATTGAACCGTTCAGAAAAAAAAAATTAACATTAGCGCCTACGGGGAATTTAAGTTGAATGTTAATCCTGAACTTAAAGGCGGATTACCTTCAAACTAACTTTGTAAGAAAATGGTTTTGATAAATAATGTTTGTAAAGTACTTTTCTGAATAATCTTCTGTAAGGATTCCGACTCCGAATCCGCAAACATGGCGGAAATGTAGGTTCAGAAATAAAAATATAAGACTGTGCAGACGATTTTTTGTTTGTTTATTCATTTGTTTTATTTTATTTATTATTATTATTATTTTTTTTTTTTGGCAGACGATTTTTTTTGTAACAAAAATTTTTCATTCACGAGGGCATTTTATTCTTTATTTATATTTAGCAACTGACAACGGATTAAGAGTGAAATTCGAGACATTTTATTAACGGACGAGTTTTTTTTTTTTTTTCCTTTGTTTGATAAAATGTATTTTGATGCTCTTTGTACTTTTATTTATTTATTTATTTGAAAACGATTGAGGATTTTTTCTACGGAAGAACTGTAGCAGTTACATTCTTTAAAAGGTGCGACAAAACTTTATTTATTCGTTTATTTACTTTTTGTGTGTCTATTTCATCTGATAAGAGGGGTATATTTTGCTTTTAGAAATTAGCTTAAAGTGCTAAAAAGGTATGTTTGACATAATTTTCAGTCTCAGATAATCAAGAGAATAATGATCAGATACTAGAATGTCGATGTCGATGTACGGGAAAGTAGGCTCGTTTAGTTCTTGACAGAACTTCTTGTCTTTCTTTGATAAAATGTGTTTTGATGTTTTTTGTACTTTTTTTTTTTTTTTTTTTTGCAAACGATTGAGGAATTTTTCTACGGAAGAACTATAACAGTTACATTCTTTAAAGGTGCGACAAAACTTTATTTATTCGTTTACTTACTTTGTACGTGTCTCTTTCATCTGATGGGAGGGGTATATTTTGCTTTTAGAAAACAGCTTTAAGTGTTAAAAAGGTATGTTTGACATAACTTTCAATCTCAGATAATCAACAGAATATTGATCAAATGCTAGAATACCGTTGTCGATGTTCGGGAAAGTAGGCTCGTTTAGTTCTTGACAGAACTTCTTATTCGTCATCTATTGTACTTCAGCTTTATTGTACAAGCTTATTTATTTGTTTTCCGATGAAAATGAAGCCCAAAAGAGACGTCCAATTCCAACATTTCCCTATTGTTATAATGGCACACTAAAACGCGCTTCTTTAGTAAGGTAGATTGGGGGAAGACGCCGTAGTTTTGAACTTTATTTCGTATAAAATAGCGCATTGGTTTTATTTTTAAAAATCCAATTTATCCACAAAATATGAACTTTTGTGATTAGTAAAAAAGGGTGTCGCTTTGAAAAATATTTTTTTTCTGCGAAAATTAATGATTAAAAAATATTTCCATTTCAGCATTTTCCCCATACCGTTGAGGAAGATGTCGTACACGATGTTTTGCACTAGCAGCCGCATAAAATATATTTCATCGAATTAAATTTTTCAGACTTTTCGGTGTAGTTTCTTAGATCTATGTTTTGAGTAGGATCATTGTTTTCTCTAAGATGTGTCGAAAAGTTACGGCATCTTCTCCAAACGAATATACGGCGCCTTAGCCAAGGGCATTTAACACTATTTTGCGTGCTCATCAATGCCGAAAAAAAGACAAAACACTACAAAAACACCCCTTAAACTCTCAATAAATCAAAACCAATTTATGTATGCTCTCAATGTGCATGCTCCTTCATTCTAACTGACTGACTAGCTATTTTTGTTGATGCTATCAATGAATTTGAGGAACAAGTAATATTTCCATACCAACCATCGTAATCGTTGAAGGTTCAGTCAATTTACTTAAACCCATTAAAATCACTAAATCCATGAATAGCAATTATATTCCATTTTTGTGAGTGTTTCGAAGTTTTTGTTTAATTTCTGCAACCATTATATAGTAATTTAAGACTTGGCAGTTCTCTTGATCTTATGCATAGCTGTTTGAATTCTTTTTTTATCATTTATTTTTGAATTCAACTTCTATATCAGAACTAAACATGTACGAAAAAATAATATTTTAGTTTTTTCATAAACTATGAAAACAAATCTTCGGAACTTTATTACCTATGTGTAAATTTTTTTCTGATTACTGATTCAATACTTTTTCCAAGTCTTTCTAATTGTAAAATAAATCTCAGAGCTTTTTTCATGAACGTGGAATTAATCGAATTTTTTTTTTCAAAACGCTAAACATTAACCTAAGGGGGGAGGTATGGCCAGAGTGGCGAAAGTAGAGAGAATATAATTATATTGTCAGCTAGGGCCTCGGGTGATGGTGGAGAGCTGACACTTAATACATAAACAGAGAGCGAGAATAAAATTGTAATATGGAAACAAATAATAAAAAACAGAAAGAATTTATTCAATTTTTGGTTCGCATTTAAAAATTTCTGTTCTTGTACTCATTCTTGTTGAATACCAGTCTTAAGCTGAGCTGCCTTTGGCCCCTAATGAACTGTATTTAGTGAATAGCCTTTTTCTTTTATTCAAAGAACTTAAATTAGGTATTTTTTATTTTTACTTTAAGTGCATAATATTACCGTGAAAAGGTAAAGTGCAATATCTGCAGAAAGGAATTTTTGAGATATTTGAAGAAACGTGTTCTGGACTCCATACTAACAATAGGGAAATGTTGTAATTTTAGTTTTCGTTCTTTATTTTTAGCGACAATTAAATAAACAACCCAGTAAACTAAAGCTAAAGCACAGTAGATGCAAAAAGGCAAAATAAATAAATAAATAATAATAATAATAATAATAATAATAATAATAATAATAATGTAAAATTTGTAGATAATGCGAAATACCTTCCGATGGCAGAATAGTATTGTTTATGTTTCAACCTAGAGATTGTTTTGTTGCAAACTTTCTGTTACAGTACTTCATTACAGTAAAATATTCATCAGGAACTGTACACTTTTACTTATTTATGATAATTGAAATGAACATGCGCTAGCAGTGAAAAATTAGTTTATTTATTAAGTTCCTTTCTCAATAGTTCCGTGGAACTCATTTTTGGCCATTCCTTGTTTCGTCTTAAATTTTCTAAATTTGCATGATTTTTTTTTTTAATTTCAACTATATTTTTAATAAATTTAATATTATTTGAAATAAATCATATATTTATATGACAAACACACGACAAAAAAAAAAAAAAACTTCTTCGTGCGCTCCCCAAATATTTTCCTCCTATACAATGTTCGATCTTCACATGTTTCCCCTTTTTTTTTCATTATAACTATTAGGCTTTTAAGCAATAAAGACGCAAGCAGCAGAATCATATCATGCAGATAAGCACGATAAACAGTTTGACAGTGGTTCGTGTGTATACTTCATAGATACTCTGTATGACGATCCGCCATTTTGTTTTTGCCTGGATTGTTGCCAGATCGTTTTGAACCTTTATTAGATTTTTGCTTCTTCATCTCGGGGTTGAAAATCGTTTACGCAGTTTTCTTCACGCATTTTTTTGTTTCCTTCTTCATCTTTTTTATGATTGCTCGGAATTTCGAGAAGTATTCGTCCCCTCCTTTGAGGATTCCAACACTTTAATTTTTTATTTCAATAAGTATTGTTGAATAATTCACAGTAGGGTTTCTATAATAAGGAATGCTGGAATATTTCCAGCCTGAATTTGCGTTTGTGAGTAATTCTGACGTGCAGTTTTAGCTAAAGAAAAATCGGTTTTGAATGTTTAGGCTTAGAGTGCTTATGAATTATAATGTATGCAAAACGAACAATAATTAATTCACAGTAATTTTAGATGTACTTCAAATTGTGAACTGAAAAAAATTAAAAAACTTTTAAAGTAATCCGTTTTACATAAATAAAATCATTTCACTGACTATTTTGTAATTAAATTATATTCCATCCCTTATACATGTTAATAATTAGGTATTTCCAGCAATAGATATAATGTAGCACAAGCACTGAGCCATTTTGACTGTTACTCCCCGGCGAAAAAGAAACAAGAAAATTATTGTAACTGAAATTTTATTTTAAATATCAAACAAATCTATGTAAAAATTAAATCATAACTGTAAGGTATAAAACATTACACATTAACTCCTTTCATATTTTTACCTTTATTAGTATCTGTACTAATTAGTTTTTTATTTGTTTGTTTTTTGTTCTAGTCAAATTTTCGCAAGATACTTGACTTCGTAAATGTTTTTTTTTTTCTTCTTTTTTTTCCAATACGTTTGTCATTTGTTTTTGAATTCGTTTTGTATTGACTTTTACGAAGCATTATGCTAAAAAGAAGCATTATGCTAAGCCCTGATTTCCTTTAAGTAGTTTCATTTTGAGTCAGAAAATTACTAGTCTATCAAAATTTCTCCACCTGTTCTGAATAAAAAATAAACTATAAATCTCAACTCAATGAAATAGTTCTTCAAAGCAAAACTTTCCTAAACATTCATGACACTGCCATCTCTGTCAAAAAAAGCATGTTCCGAAAAGTTTAACTTGGATTAACTTTAAAGATTTATTTCGCACCTTTTTAACGATTTGGGAGAAAAATATACAAGGTGTCTACTCCTATCGTGGCCCAATAGCTAATTTCTAAACCGCTAGAGATAAGCATATAGTTTATTTTGGAAAAGGAATTTTGGGTCTATGAAATGTTTTTCAAAAAATCAAATTTTGAAAGAGTTACGAAATTTAATTTCTTATACAGCTTCCCCCCCCCCACACACACACACAGTCCTATCAATCATATTTAGTAAAACATTCTTGACACTGTAACGTTTAAAACTAGAAAAAAAATTACTGTTCTACCATAAAAATTGACCGAGTTATGACGTTTTGAAAAATCAAGATTTTGCATTATTTCATGACGTCATCGAGCGATCGCTTAAGGGACCGTATGCGAAATCCTTCAAAATCTTGATTTTTCAAAACGTCATAACTCGGTCAATTTTTGTCGTAGAACAGTGATTTTTTTTTAATTTTAAACGTTACAGTGTCAAGAATGTTTTACTAAAGATGATTGATAGGACTGGGGGCTGTATAAAAATTTAAATTCCGTAACTCTTTCAAAATTTTATTTTTTGAAAAACATTTCATAGACCCAAAATTCCTTTCGTAATTTAGAGATTTTTTCCTAAATAAACTATATGCTTATCTCTAACGGTTTAGAAATTAGCTATTGGGCCACGATAGGAGTGGACACCCTGTATATTTAGATTATTTATTATTTGTGCATAAATTCAATATTCTCAGAACTTTGTTTTAAGTCTGGTAAACGTTACTTAGAAGAAAGCATTAATGAACGGAGAAAAAATCTGAGCTACATCCATCTTGCTTAGAACAACAGTGTGCTCAACCACAGTTGGCTGGTGTACTTACTTCCTTGTGCTCAAATTTTGCAATTATACATAATTTATTCTCCTTTCTTACATAAGTCTTCTAACCCACTTAAAATATGTGAGGGTGATTCTCTCCAATTAGGCCAAATTAATGCCCCTAGCTTATATCTCATTATATCATCATAGTTTTTTTTTTAATTAACAAGTATACATTATGTGATTCAGATAAATTATTTCGGGAATTTTTATAATTTAAAGATTTATAAACTAACTATACTGAACTTCAAATTAATCATTCTTTACTCCCTCATACTATCTCGACACAAGATGCTTGCACAAGACCTTTATAGATGATTTTTGCAATATTAAAATATGAATACATTATTTGTTTTTTAATAATTTATATTCTATATTCAAATAGGGACAATAATATGACAATCTTATAACTCATGGTTAAAATTACTAACATCACTATCTTTATTAATTGTTGCCCCACCTTTTTACTGACCTATCAAAGTTCCTCCAACTGCTACTAAAGAGCACATAAAACTAGTTAATACAACCAGAATTTTGCCAACTATCACAACACATTGTTCAAAAAAACATTAATTTAGTTTTTTTATTCTACTGATCTCAGAGGGAACTTGTAAATAAGAGTAGATAAAATGTTGATTTACTTCAACACTCCGTCATCAGCCAGTATACTGAATAAAGATAAATACAGTGAACTCTCACTTATACACCGCCTCATTTATGCGACTTTTTCAGTTATACGACGATTTTAAATAGTCCCAGTACATTCCATAGCAAAATGATGATAGTATCATTCGTTTATGCGTCGCTCTAAAGATATATATTTCACTTATGCGCCGAATTTTCCGTAAAATGTAAAAAATTTAATTTATTTTCTTTAAAAAATAAGCATTTTTCTTCACTTTCTTCTTTAATCTTTCGCCTTTATTGCTCACAGAAGGCCTTTTTTCCACTTCAACTAGAGTTCGGAGAGGGACAAATATCTATTATGGATCGTTTTAAAGGGAACAGTTTGTAATTTTTCATGCTACAAGTTTTGTTTTCTCTTTATCATTGTAGTTACGTTACAGCAATTGCCAAACCGTAGTAATATGTCCCTTTTCAATAGATTTCAATTCATTTCTTTTTTATTCATGCTCTCATTAAAAACTATGTTGCGTTTTAGTCCTTTAAATAGACTTGTTCATTTATACGTCTCTCTCATTTATGCGCCTTTTTCTGTTATTCCCTTGGGCCGGCGCAGTGAGAGTTCACTGTATTAAAAGCTTCTTATTACGGTTGATTTATAAATATTTAGGTATAGTTAAAACCCACTGTCTAATCGTAATTTAGATAACTGTTCAAAAGGAAGTGTGTGTTTTGTTATAATTCATGACTCCCTCACAATCTCTTCCTCATAGAGTGATATAACGGAGAGAGAGTGATTAATTTATGCTATTATGCTGTAGGATTAAAATTAAATTATTGCTGTTGTAAAATAAATACTAATCAAAAGATTTTTTTAATGTTTTACAAGCAAAACAAATCACAAAATGTAAAATCGTCACTATATAATAAGCATTATACAAAATAAAAAAAGGAAGAAGAAATTTTCAAAAAATAAATATAAGTCATCATGGCCAATATTTTTCTTTCTTCAGATGAGCTCAGATTAACTCATAAAAAATAAATCATGCGTTTTTAACGAAGTTGATGTAAAAAAAAATCTGCTCTTATTAGGCCTATTTGGACAGAATCACCCATGAGTATTTCTTCCCTGTGATGTTGTAAGTTACTTTTCATGTCTTGCAAATCTTTGTCTTTCCAATCATGAGATACAGAAATTTAGTAGTTCACTTGAGTGAACCGATCACATCTAGAACTAAGTCATTACTCAGAAATGCAATACAAACAATGGCGCTTTGAAACTTATTTTTTCCTTCATTTAACTGTTGCTATTAATGGATAGTATCTTAATTTTCTTTACACCGTTACAGTTCCCTTTGTAGCACTCGTAATACCCCCTCAATGTGTATTGTTCCATTTGTCTGTCTTTATTTCGGATAATCACTGAGTTTTTTTTTTTTTACTTAACTCTTTTGACTACTTCCTGTGAGACTTCTGTGTCCTTTAAATAATTAATAAAATGAGATTTAAAGAGAGAATTTATTCAGTATGCAGTTCTTTCAAATCTGAAGAAGCCTCACTGTTGATACTCAAAAGTTTTTTGTTTTCAAATACGCTTCTTGCTACACAGTGCACAACGTAAATACAAGAAACTATTGCATTAATTACGTGGGTCAAAAAATGGGAAGTAAGAAGTCATATTACACAAACCCTTTAATAAATAATACGAACGTTCGATATGTGGGCATACTGTCGTATTTCTATTTTCAGTCAAGATTATTTAAATTTAATCTTTACTTAAAACCTAATGCCATCTAATCAAAACTCCAATTAATCAAATGTTAGAAAACGTTGTAGTTTTGCGTTTCTTAATAGACCATAGGTCACATTTATGTCCCGTCTATTCACCCAAAATTTATTGAACCAATTTTTGCGAAACTTGACTCGTTATGTTACTTACATAACTCTTTGTAAGTTTTATGCATTAAAATTATCCATATTGAACAACAAAGGTGGTGGTTTTGAAAGAACTAAAGCAAGCCATCTTCCTCTTTTGACAGAATTTTGTTTTCATTGATTAAAATTTAAAATAGAAATACTTACATGCAGTCTTGAAAGTTGAAAATGTTCTTCATTAAAATGTGTACGTCATATGTTCATTAAACCAAGCAATTTTATGTTTTTTAAACAACAATTTTTAAATTAAGTTAAATGAAACTGCAGGGATTTTAGATGTTGTGTTAGACATTAGTAATTGTTCGATATTTAAAATTTTGGCAGCTTCTTTTATTATTTGCTAAAGATATTGAAAGAGTCAAAATGGTTTCCTCAGCACAACAATGCACAAGTATGAAATCATAATTTAAACGTTACTTTAAATGGTTACAAAAAAAATTACGTACTTTACTTATGCTCAGTGGAACACATGTAAAAGATTTTAATTAATCGTAAAAATAAAAGAAAGCAAAACTTCAAGATTTTTGAACAGAGACTAAGAAATGATAAACAAAATAAAAATTTAAAATCTAAGAAAAACGAAAAACAAAAGGAGTTGAATATTTTAAAGTATGAGAAAAAAAGTAAAGAAACAAACAATAATTGAAAAAGATACAGTGACAGAACTCTGAACCAGATTTGAACAAAAATGTAAACAAAAGCAGTGAATTTAAAAATAGGTTTTTTTTTTTTTATAACAAAACGAAAGCGTTTTTTGAGTTGTACTCGACACTTTCTGTTAGAAAAACGAGCCCAATTATAATTTTCATTTTAGAATTCGTTTACTAAGTTCATATAAATACTTTGATTAAGTTTTTTTAGTCACTTAAGTGTCTAGCCTAAAAACTGACTCAAATTTATTTGACTGTCTTACAACCGTATAACATTAAAAACATAAAAATGAAAAATATTCGCCCGAAATCTTATTCCGACTGTAGATGCTCCAGATCTCTGCAGAACTTTTATTCCACCATAAATCATAGCAGCTACCGGTTTTAAGACCCTGAGAAAACATGTGAAGCTTTCCTATTTTATTCCCTTGAGGATAGCCATAATATTCCATCTTTGGAAGGAATAGATAAAAAACGATTCGCTGTGAAGGTATTTATATTTTGAGATTCAGGCTATTTCAGCCTTTTTCTCAGTTTTTACGGCTTTAGATAATATTTCAATGATACTTTCATTGAGAACAAAAGGTGGCTCGTTCACATATGAAAGGTAGAAGAGTGTGTCATTCATTTTGACTCCTGTGTGCACATTAAAAAAAATACGTCTTTGAATATTATTTCAACGATACTTTCGTTGAGAAAAAAAAGGATGCTCTTTCACAGATGAACGGCTCACGTAGAAGAGTGTGATTCACTTTGACTCCTGTGTGCACTGTAAAAAAATGTGTAATCTTACTTCAACAATACGGTGGCAGCAATACTGCCTCAACTGCTATGGAGTGACTTAACCAATACATCTGGTGCAAAGTAACACATCACTTGTGGAAGGTTACGCCATGGTAATGTAACTATAATGTAAGGTTTCACCAATTCCTGCATTAGACTGCGCCAGAACTATCTGTCAAAAGAAAGAAAAAAGAGTGTTGATCGGGCTGGAAGATTACTTTCAATTATTCGTTTATTAATGGTTCTCAATTTCATGCTTTCCCACTACCAATCAATTTTACACAAATTCGTAAGATATTTCAAAGACGCACATTAGGATCAAACCCCGAACCGTGAATTCACCGCGTACAATGTGCTATCAAAGCAAGCTCCCTTCGCCATTGGGCGGGTGAAGACACAGCTTGACTACGTTCAAAAAACAAAAAAGCTCTTCGTAGATTTTTGTCTTAACGTATTATTTGAACGCTTGGTGGAACTTAACACTGGCTAACTGAAACTTTCCTACAGCAGTAAGAGTTTTCTTAAAATTGGAAGAGCTTACTCCAGAAGTTGTGTAATTAAAAAAAAATGGCAAGCTTACACAGGCCTGTCATTTAGGGGGGAAGGGGGGTCAATTGTCCCCCCCCCCCGACTTTAAGAAATTAATGTATTTACCTATAAGTGGGCGTGGCTTTTGATGTTTTCCGATGAAATTGCATTGTGTTTGGACTCTTTGCCCCCCCCCCCCTGGAAAAACTTGAAATGACGTCCAGGATCTTACACAACATTTTTACGTGTGCATTATGTTTCGAAACACAGATTGTTTAGACGTCTTTTTTATGGAATCTTTCGCTGTATTGCGATTGTTGGAACATAAAAACGGGTGATGTTACCAATGTCGTTAAAGATAATGATTGATCACTGCACGTAAATTGGCTTTTATTGAAAGCAGAAAACTTATTCAATCACAGATGATGATCCACGTGAAGCAAAATTGTCATTCATTCTGATTCTTGAGTGTATTACTGTTTTAGAACTCATATTGTTTAAACGTGTTACTTTATTTATATGATATATATTTATTTATATAATATATATATATATATATATATATATATATATATATATATATTATATCGTTAAATCACGCTTATCGAAAGACTCCAAACAACCGGAATGAACCCAAAAACGTAAGGTAACTAAATTCATTTAAAGTACGATTGATCTAACATACATGTAATTTGACTTTCATTGAGATGAGAAGATAACTCTCTGATAAACGATCCTTGTGAAACATATCATCGTTCATTTTTACTCTGGGACTATTACACTGTAAAAATAGCTGTTTTTACAGTATAATACAGCTAATTTTACACTAATAAACTGTAAAATTGCTAATTTTACAGTAGTAAACTGTAAAATTTCTAGTTTATGGGAATAAACTAACATTTATAGTTTCACATTTCAGTGCATTTTACAGTTTTAAACTGGAACCTCTGCTGCCAGTGTTATACTGTTATTGTTGCAGTATAATACTGCTAATTTTACAGTAATAAGCTATAAAATTGCTAGTTTTACAATAATAAACTGTAAAATAACTAGTTTTACAGTTTATTACTGTGCTTTTTGTTTTAAACTGGAACCTATGCTGCCAGTATTTTACTGTAAAACAATAACGTTTTTAGCAGTGTACTCTTTTAGAACTCATTTTGTTTCAACGCATTACTTGATTTATGTGTAATCCTTCCTTAAATAACACTTGTCGGGAGACACCTACAAAACGCAAAATAACCGAAGTCGTTAAAAATGACGATAGATTTAACGCGTGCACGTGAACAGAATACAAAAAACCATTTCTTTGCAGTTGGACTTCCATCCTAGAACAGGGTGTCACTTAGAAATGGACAATGTCGTTCTTTTTAATGATTCGTTCATCAAATGATCTTTCATTTCTTTTACCTGTAATTAGCAGTAATATATATACTACTGCTAATTTACAGATTATTACTGTGCAGTTAACATTTTTAAACTTGAACCTCTGCTACTAGTGTAATACTGTAAAAACAGCAGTTTATTTTTGCAGTGCACACTGAACTCGTTCTTTTAAACGATTTTACTCATTTCAAAAAAACCGTAGGGATATCTTCGATAGATATACTCACTCATGCTAAAATGTTTCATTGGATCAGAAATAGTCATTTTAAAAAAATCACCTGACAAACCTAGCAGGAAAAAAACGCCAATTAAAAAGTAATCAATTTTTTATTATTATTTAGATTGAGATTTGATTAGTTTGAGAAATTGTAGTTCATTTTGTAAGCTACTTCACGGAAACTGAGTGGTAAGACATCTGTTTTCCATTCCAAAAGTTGTAGGTTTGACTCCACAGCATGTTGAAAAAGTAACTAATTAACTTTTGTTTCGTAAAAAAGTAAAACTGACGTGACGTTATTTCAAAAATTCGAAAAAACACATCTTTAAAAAAGAAAGGAAAAGAACCTCGAATACCATCTTATAAAATGTTTTGAAACTAAAAGTAAAACAAAAAAATTGTTTTGAATACTTAAAATAAAAAGAGTATCAAAAGACATAAACTAACCTTAAATTAAAATTTTGAAAATGAACTAAAAAAATAAATATCATAAATCAAAATAATGGCAGTTCTTTTTTTTTAAGAGATCGCACTGCACCGTTCATTTTAAGAAATATGCCATTTGAAACCGATTGTTTCTGAACAACACATCCTTAGTATGACTCATTTTTACTCCTGAACGTATTTTTGTTTCAGAAGTTATATTGCTTGAAGCGGTCTGATTTATTAGTGCTCTCAGCATATTACCTATCGTATGAATGACAAATTTTTAAAAGATTTTTCGATTTTTCGTCAATACCCGTAGATTTTAGAAACCTGGAGTAAGACTAATAATATCATCTATATTATGGAACATAAAAATTTGAAGTAAGAAAAAAAAAGAATCTTTATTAACTGCAGTCCTTTATTACGAAAACTTGCGAATTGTTTCTTTAATTTAATGGTAAAAAAAACCCTCTTTTTCGATGTTTTATTTTTCTTAATTGTTTGACATAAGATAATCTGCATTACAATAATAAATTATTGTTACGGGAATATTTCTTTAATACACCTTTTACCGACAAAGACAAAATATGTAATTAACTGACTGCCATCTAAAATTAACAGCCAGGAAATGCGAAAAATTGTAAGTTAATTTCATCTCTTATCTTAAAATAACTTCGATTATCAGCTTTGCCTGTAAGCTTCCTCTCGACTTCTGTAATCTTAAAAGATTAGACGGCAAATGCGATTAGTTTCTTTGTTCTTACATGAGCTTTCCTGTCTCTTTATTATGAGTTTCTTGGCTGACGACTGCCAATATTTCCATAATTTTATTAACCTGTTTTTTTTTTCTCGTTCAGACTAAATGCATAGAAACAGTTTGTAGACATCAATGATTATTGAAATAGAGTTTGTATTATTTACCATCGAATAAATTATTCTTTAAATAGAAATGTATTCATAAAATAGTAATTTTAAGCAGAATAAACAAGATCAATCAAACAAAATTTATTTCGAGCTTTATAATTATCTTTTTATTTATTCTCAGATATGAATAGTAAATTCTATTGTACATCAATTTTAAACCAAATAATACTATGATATGATTAAGGCATTTTATATCACTTTTTTTTTTCGGAAAAGAGAAACTATTTCATGATCCTCCCACTTTTTTCCCCCAAAAAAATTATCTTCGTTAGATTAACCGGCGGAGTACGACGTGTTTTTTCTTTTTTTTTTTTTTTTTTTTTAATCCACAGTATTGTCTGATTAAAAAAATATTTTGGATTGAGCTGATTTTGAAATAAATCAAGCTCTTTTCTTTCTTTCCTTCCTTCTCTTTTCCTTTTTTTTCTATATCCCACAAATTCAAATTAAATTTAAGTAGTATCTCAATTTAATGCAATGTATTATTAAAGAAACCGTAAAATCAAAAACGTTAGTTTAAACTATTTATAAATTAATGTTGTTCATACCACCGGCGCATTCCCTCACACTGTAAAAAATAAGCTGTTGTTTTACAGTATAATACTGGCAGCAGAGATTCCAGTTAAAAACTGTAAAAGCACAGTAATAACTGTAAAACTAGCTATTTCACAGTTTATCCCTATAAAACTAGCAATCTAACAGTTTATTAGTGTAAAATTAGCAATATTACCAAAAGATTAGTTCTATTATACTGTAAAAACAACAATACAATACTGGCAGCAGATGTTCCAGTTTAAAACTAAAATGCACAGTAATAAACTGTGAAATTAGTAATTTTACAGTTTATTACTGTAAACTAACAATTTTACATTCTACCACTGTAAAATTAGCAATTTTACCGTTTATTATTGTAAAATTAGCTGTATCATGCTGTAAAAACAACTATTTTTACAGTGCAGCGGTTGCTCTTTAGAAGCTTGGATTGCGTCGCTTTTGAAATAAAACGGAGGTTTGGTAGCGGTTTTCGACCTCAGCCATGTATTATTGCCGATCGGTCCATTATATTAGTACCAAATAATATTATTGCATCATTTTATAAATGAATCGGCAATAATAATATTAACAAATCATACTGCCGGTTTAGGGGGAGTCACTCTAAAATATTTTCTAGCGTGATAATATCAACAAAGAGCTGTCAAATTACGAAATAAAAGGTTTTTGAAAATTCATGGAATGAGCTAGTTTTATTACTAAATCCTCCATTGATAAATAAGTAAAATCAGAGTCAGTATGCCACAATAATCTTCATCAATACTGCAGATGCGGCGTTTGAGGAAGTAGTAAGTTTCTCTTTCATCTTTTCAAATCAGAATTTGAAGAATGTACTCAAACCCTAGCTCATCTAGAATTTTCCTTGGCGGAATTATCATAACAGGAAGAACACGTGTTTTAACTAACTATTTTGACACGAAAAAATATTCTAATAAGCGGGACATTCCATTATTCGGGATAAATACAATGCGTTACTGCGGCTTGGTACTTTGAAAATGTATTATATTAAGCGGGATATTCTTTTAACCGATATTCTAATAAGAGGGCTTGACTGTATATACATATATACTGTCGGCCTTGCTGAAATGAATACTGTCGGTTCCAAGAAATTTTATTCTAGAAAGCGGGGTATTTGATTAAGCGGGAACAGTTTTTTACCTTTCCATTGTAACAACTTTTGTCTCAAAACGTAATGATAACAAAGAAATAGCTATATAAAGGAAATAATTAATGTTATTGGTAAAAAGATTTTGAAATAAGCAAAATAAACAACAAAATCGTTTTGTAATTGAGTATAAATATTGTACGCTCAGATGAAAATCATAAAAAAGTAACTTACAACTTGTGTCGCAAAAATATTGTTTTTCCGCCTTTCACTTTTATTTTCTGAAACAGTCCACAATAGTGGTTTGCTTGCTCAAGGTTTTGTGGAAACACTTTTATTTTATTCGACATTTATCTTAGCAAAAATTTTTGCTAAAGCTGATAACTATTATTCTATTATCCGGGGAAATTATTCGATTAAGCGGGAAAATTTGACATTGCGTCTATGGGGAAATGTTTGGTTCCGGACGGTTTTATTCGTATAAGCGGGGTGTTCGTTAATCCGTTACCCGATTAAGCGGGGACGACAGTATATATATATATAATGAATGGGTTACCAAAGGTGTAGATGTAAATAACTGCAGTAACTGTTTTGACAATCGTTTGTTTTAAGGAAGAAAATATCATTATGCAATTGATTGAAAAAAATATTAGCTCCATAGAATTTTGTTAAATTTAGCTTTAATTATCAGTTAGCTGTGTCAGACAGAGTTCTGAACTCTTCAAATGTCGCAGAATATTCTTCTATCTGTGACTGATTCAAATTTTATCCGAAAAATACATTCTTCTCCACTGTGCCTAAAGGGCTGCGATCAATGTCACAATCTTCGTAACAAAAACTTGAATGAGGAGGCTTTCTCCGAGGCATCAGCATCCGAAGAATCACGGCTCTATTAATAGGCCATCCCCATCCCATTCGTCTAGCATCTCTCTCTCTCTCTCTTCCTCGGAAACTCCAAGAGGTTTTGCACAACCGCGTGACGTGGAGCGCACAGTCGACGTCATGATCGATGAGCCAGCTGACGCTGTGACGTCATTGGGAGCTGGATGTGCATCGCGAGCTGTGCTTTCGAGGATCTGCAGCAGAAATGTATTGCATTTGAAGCTATGCCATCTGGAGGAATGGGGTTTCTGTTTGGAGAAAACATTGTTAACTTGCTCCACTCGGGAATCGAAATCATTCAGCATTAGTTGACAATCAGGGGCACCCCAATGGGAGGTTGCTGTGACCTCCCAAAAAATTTCATTATTTGGTAATTTTACCTGAGGATTCGGCTAACTTGCAATTTTCAAATGTCCGAATATCCCTTTTCATTAGATGTAGTTACGTGTGCATACTCGTATTTTATTACTTTGCAAAAGTTGGACTTCCATTGTCCAAATTAAGAATTTCTGCTCTGCCAAAAATTTAAAAAAAGCTTGAAAAGTGTTTCTAGGGATACTGTCTTAGACAATCATTGCAACATCCACACATCATCTAATCAGTGCTTAATATGCATGGCCACTTGCGGAAGTTCAGCTGTTGTACTTGTGCAGTAGCTGGTGTACTGGTGTACATGTTATTCATCCACATATTAGATGAAATTCAGACTTTTTAACCACAAAAATAAAGACTGAAAGTTATGGAGATTCCTCACTCTTTTGTTAGAAACTAAACTCTGCTTCGAGTTGCTCATGAAATCATTAATTGTACTGCTCACGCTTAGTCATTAAAAAATATTAAAAAGGATTTTTGTGCATTATTGAAAGAAAAAAGCAACTAGATGATTAAATTTTTAATTGTATTTAAATCTATAGGTTGCTTAAAATATGTGGACGTCACGCGATTTCCTTATGCACCTATTCAATAACTGATGCGTTTCAATAACTTGAAAAAAGGAGGATGTTGAAGTAATAATTTGTAAACAAATATTTGTTTAATGATTTTTTACTCTTTTATTAGTTTCACATGTGGGTTTGTATGTATGTGCCCCTAAATAAAAGATAAATTCACGTTCTTTACAAATATAAAAGCAATATATTTAATACTATTATTAATACTACAGGCTAAACTATATTCAGGGCCGGATTACAGATTTGGATTCCCTGATCTGATATATACACTCAGGCACATTGAAAATAGCTACCGTAAAATGGGGTGAATCGAAACACTTTTCAGCTTTGATTGTAAAAAAAGCAGTTAAAAGATTTTTTTAAATTTGAGTTTTTGGGTAAAAACTTCGGTCTTGCTTTACTTTTGATATTCCACGCAACGACAAAACATTTTGAGCAGTTATTATTAAAATGTATAGGAAATTATGGGTGTTCCGAATCACACCGCTGATAGGGGTCAATCGAAACACATGTTAAAATTTTTATTTTTTTCAGTTTAACCCGTAATAGGTCTCACAAATATGAGTAATATTGATGAGGGAGAACAAGAACAGGTAATTACTGTCAAATAAATGTATAATTTCAATACCAGTAAACGTTTATAATTTGTCAAAATTCAAAACAATTTTGAACTTATGAAAAATGAAGTCATTTTAAGAAATGCATTTGAATTGAAATACAAAGCTTTAACATGAATTGAAAACACTCATGTCGTTCACAAATATGTACTAGTCCTTAAAACTAGCAATTGTGACTTGACTTAAGTTTTTTCATAACATCTTCTGGGATGAACTATGCCTTTTCTTTAGTTTTTTGAAATATCTGGGTTCGGGGATTGTCCTAAAAGATTTTTTCGCTTATTCATCACTGTCTGTGTGCCGGACTTTTACTACAGAAAGTTTATTTGACTTTCCCCCTCGTATTTTAAGTAAAAAGAAGTCTCCTGGAAAAAAAATCTTTTGAAATCTGCAACTGTTTGCCATTCCAAGATCTAGTTGCTCACGAGAAAGGATAAACAGTAATAAATCCTTGTCCTTGTCTTGATTAGAAGTATTGGGGTTAGAATCTTGATTTTTCAAACAGTTTCCTTCAAATTAGTTTGAACTGGAACAACAGAACCAAGTGTTCCGATTCACCCCGCATTTTTTTTTCCTATGGCATTTTTCAGAATTCTTCATTTTTATTACACAATTTATAAAAAATGTAAATTCTAATGTGGTATTATGTTGTTCAGATACGCGTATAATTGAAACATACCACTCTTAGCTTTTAAATATAAGAAGGTTTGTTCTTGCATATGAAGTTTTGCAGTCTATGAAAATGTGATGTTTTCTAGCATTCTACGTTCAGCCCTCCTTAGAAGCCAGTCGCGTTGCCAGATTGACAAAAGTAATTGTTTCCTACTTCCTAGGATCTTACCTTTCTAAAAAAAAATCCATGGCGAAAAATATCCAATAGTTTATTTATGAAAAATTTCTTTATACGGTCGGGAAGTTTTGTTCCGATTGACCCCGCTGTTCCTATACACCCCATTTTACGGTACCCAAAAAGAAATCGTCGGATTGAAATGAAATTTACTACACATAATGATACAGATGAGAGACTCACTTGATCTCAAAATCAAGACAATTAAACTAATACAGGGTGAGCAACGACACAAATACAGAGAATCTGTTCCATGTCGAAACTTGGCAAATAAGTACAGCATAATGTGATATGCAAATGATCCAAGTTTTGTGCCATACTCATACACGCCGAAATGGTGCTTAAATCAGGAAGGGGGTTCTTAACCGGCCAACGTTACGTTGATGATATTCTTCGACCCCATGTAGGACCTTTCCTAAATGGTCTCCCAGGGGCAATTTTCCAGCAAGATAATGCTCGTCCGCACACAGCAAGTGTTGCTCAAGACTTCCTACGCAATTTTCAGACTCTTCCATGGCCGGCCCGCTCCCGCGACTTATCCCCTATAGAGCATATGCGGGATCAACTAAAACGTCAGATGCCATCGTGTCACTCTGTGCGTGTTTGGAGTTGGCTGTTACAAATTTGTGGGCCCATCTGCCTCAGGACAACATCAGGCATCTAATCAACTCAATGCCGGACCGTGTGGTGGTATGTAGAGGTGGTCCAACGCGCTATTGAAGTTGCTCCGTATTTGTGTCCTTGCACACCCTGTATTCGTTCAATTGTCTTGATTTTGAGATCAAGTGAATCTCTCATCTGTGTCATTATGTGTACTAAATTTCATTTCAATCCGATGCTTTCTTCTTGGGTCACTATTTTCAATGTGCCTGAGTGTATTGCGCAAATATATTTTAATCATTTAAAATTGTTATTATGGAATCCATTATCAATCATAATGATTGATTATTTTACAGGTATAAATAGTGTTAATAATAAGCAAGGCTTAATTTGCATAGGGAGTAAAGCTCTTGCACTTACGAAATTTTATATTGTAGGCGAAATTTATGCTATTTACGCGATAAAATAAGTTGTTACTACTTTTGGGCTCGTGCACCTCTTAAATATTTGCAGCAAAAATGCAATGTGTTAAAATAAAGTCTGGCCATTTAACAAGAAAAGGATTAGTTTTGTAAGGAGTCAAATGACAAGAACGGCACTTGTCTTTTGCTCTGGAGAAAATTGACTTTTTGGGAGGTCACAGTGACCTCCGAGAATTGAGGTAAATGTGATGCAATTACCTGCGAGAATTCTTGGGAAAATTGAACTTTTTGAGAGGTCACAATGACCTTCCATTACCTCCAACGGGGATACCCCAGCTTGCTACCCCCCCCCCCTGAAGTGAGTCCTGGCTACGACCATGAATAAACATGAAACTTTTAAAAATGGACTGAATATTTCAACCTTTGTTTAGGGTTTTTCCCTCTTAACATTTGGGTTAAAAAAATTAATAATTAAAAAAAAAGCAGGAGTCGGGAGTCGGAGTCGGAAGTTTGAAAATCCCTGAGTCGGAGTCGGCCCTTTTTCCTCCGACTCCGCAGCCCTGGAAATTATGCCCTGGTGATAAGAAAGAAGTTGGATGGAAGTATGAACGTTTACTTAAGTTCTATTGGCATATTGCATCAAATAATGTTCTTAACGCTTAGCTCAGTGCCATCTAAAGTTAAAAAAGGATATCTTCAGGACTTCTCAGGCCCCTTTAAAGCCCCGGGGCCCATTGCGTTGCCTATTTAGTAATCCGGCCCTGACTATATTACATGTTGATGAATTATAAGTGCATGTAAATTTAGCGGATATTCAATAGTTTTGAAAATCAGAGGGAAATCAGTGAGAGTATCATGAAATGTAATTTAACCTTTAGTATTAATGATAGTACTATTTATATTATACTTTATACTATCCTACAACTTAAGTTACTTTGTTTAACTCTAAAAGCGTATTTTTTAGTTGTTTTAAACTATATTTAGTTATTTTTCCTACATTTACCAAGTACATGTATAGTAAATACAGAATCTTCTTCTTCCAAAATTTTAGTTAGCATGTAAAATCTAAAATTGTCACAACAAAAACGAAATCATACACGTAAAAGGATGAAAATATAATAAAGTGACTGAGAGTAAATAGAGTTGCAGTTTCAATATAAAATACCCTTTAGGTTATTCCAAACCGGTGCAAGAAATAGTTTTGGAGATTCACTAGAAATATCGACAATGCTTAACATCTTTTCAACAGGAATCTGGCATTTTATAACTGACACTGGATTTGACAATTCATTTAGCGCACAGTTTATCACGATCATTAATTTACGACATAACTTCAGTTTAAAGCAGAAAGTAGCATTAATTTGTCACTAAAAAGAAGTCAAACGAAGTCAAAAAGAAGAAAAGAAGTCAAAAGAAGTCTTTCAAAAGTGTCCTTATGAAAAATCTGGTTGAAATCGAAGAGAGACGTTCACAGTTGGACCCTGTAAAAACATTGCGAAAAAAATTTAACATTCTACGAAGTACTGTTTCTGAGTTAGCGAGATACTTACGTCTCTAGCAGCATCATCTCATCGGCCGATGATCGGCCATTCATCGAAACCCGATGAAATTCTCATCGGCCGATGATCCAATATGTCTCATCGGCCGAGCAGAATCCGAGCAGCCAAATCCGATGAGAATACGATGAGATTTGGAGCAATTTACGAGCAGAACAGTCCCGTGCCGAGGAATTTCATCGGGAAACTTGATCGGAAGGATATCGTTTTCCGATGGAATATAGCTCATCTTATTTTCATCGGGAAAGTTGATCGGAAGGATATCGCTTTCCGATGAAAAGTAGCTCATCGAAAACCGTGCTCGGATACTGATCGGAACGATGTCATCGTGCGTTACAGGATCAGTTTACGAGGAGTTTGTTGATCGGCCGAGCAAAATCCGATGAGTTGATGCTACTTGGGGTAGTGCATACATACACATATACTGTAAAAAAAGAGATGTTGCTTTTTACATTATAATACAGTAATTTTACAGTAATAAACAGTTAAATTGCTACTTTTACAGTAATAAACGGTAAAATTGCTAGTTTTACAGTTTATTACTGTGCTTTTACAGTTTTAAACTGGTACCTCTGCTCCCAGTGTTCCAATGTTGTTTTTATAGTATAATACAGCTAATTTTATGGTTATACTAGCTGCGTGGCCCGGCGTTGCACGGGCTGTAATGTAGTGAAGGCAGTTTGAGAAAACTACTCGCCACCAAGGCGGCTCGCCTTTAAAGTAATGAGGAAAGTTTAAACAGTTTACTCGCCGTCAAGGCGGCTCGCCTTTACAGTAGCGAGGAAAGTTTTAATAAACTACTCGCCGCCAAGGCGGCTTGCCTTTAAAGTATCAAGGAAAAGTTTAATAAACTACTCCCCGCTTAAGCGGCTCGCTAAAAAGCTTTCCTGCATCAAAGAATCAATCGAATTATTTGCACATGCTTCCTCAAAAATAAAGACGATGTCAAGTAGCGCATGCTTAGCACTCTCCCTAAATAACAAATAAAATTCCTTTCCAAAAACAATTATTTCCAAACAGCTTTCTTCCTGTAAAATTAATTGCAAAATTCTAAGCGAAAAAGTTCTTTTAATATTTGGATCGCAGCCAAAAAAAGCCCCTTCTAAAAACAGCAATTGCAATTTTATTTAAAAACACATTTTCAAAATGGTACCAGAGAAAAAATATGTCATTAATAATTAGAATAAAAACAATTGTTAGAACTTTGTTATAACACGTATTCAAAATGACAATGGAAAAAAATAACACTCTTTCATTTTAAAAAGTTCAATTTAATTAACGTTTTAATTTAAAATCGCAACGGAAAGAAATAAATATCTTGGAATTTTAAATAGTTCAATAATTTAATTAACGTTTTAATTCAAAATGGCAACGGTAGGAAATAAATATCTTGGAATTTTAAGCAGTTCAATAATTTAATTAACGATTTTATTCAAAATGGCAACGGTAAGAAACAAATGTCTTGGAAGTTTAATCATTTATTAGGCTTAATCGCTTTAAACTTGACTACTTATTAATTGATATCTTCGCTAATTAAAATCGTATAATTATATAAATTGAAACTAATGAAGCCTGAAAAATTACCTATTTATCGGTACCTGGTTCGACTTTCAATTCATTGGCGTTCAGGAGAAAGAAGCGTGACATAGATAGATAGTTAGAAAGAAAGATAGAAAAAAAGAAAGAAAGAAAGATAGAAAGAAAGAAAGAAAGAAAGATAGATACTCAGTTTTTAATATAAGTAGATTGCTAATTTTACAGTCATAAATTGTAAAATTGCTAGTTTTACGGTGATAAACTATACAACAGCTAGGTTTACAGTTTATTACTGTGCTTTTACAGTTTGGAACTGGAAACTCTGCTACCAGCGTTATACTGTAAAAACAACAGATTATTGTTTTCAGTGTATACACACATAACAAAAAATCTAGTTGTGTAACTAGCTCGGAATGGTCGAAATGAAAATGTTTCGCCATACGTTCATACGCAGCAATTGCTCATGCAGAAAGAACTAGTCAAAATTTTTTTAGGAGTGATTACAAAGAAAACGTTCACTGTAATGCAAATGAAAAATTTGTCGTTAGTGCATAGCATTTTGTACATTGTAGAAGGAAGTAAAAATTGCAAATTGTAACACATTTTGTTCCTTTCAACTCTCAAAAAGAAAAACCATTCCCAAAACGTAGAGTAGTGAAATTTTTCTAAGAGTGTTCATTCTTTTCACATGAGTTGCCGTTATTTTCGATTTGTTTCTTCGATTTAAGTCTATGTTCATTTTCATAAACGGTAAAAATATGTGAACAAAAGCGATGAAATAATGAACAAACCGAGGCGTTCCATCAGTTATTTCATGCGCATTTGCAAAGTCTTCCTACATTTCTAGTGACTTTTTCTGTCTGAGCATAATGTTTAGATTGCGTGCGAACTCAAAAATCATTTTTAAAGCGTTATGTTGGGTAGATTCTAAAAGATGAATTAAATATTCAGTGACCACATTACCTCAAATCCGTCATGATGGTCATTAATACCTTTCGCATTATATGCTTAAAAGTACAGACTTGAATAAAAAAAGAAGCGATGGGAAAGATCGGAAAAAAACTAGAAATTTTAGCGAAAACTTTTTTTTAATACCCTTTTATTAGTTTCACATGTGGATTTGTTTGTATGTATGTATGTATGTATGCAATTCTGAAAAAAAGATAAAATTCGCGTTATTTACAAATATAAAAGTAATGTATTTTATACTATTATTAATAATAAAAGATAAGATATATTACATGTTGGTGTGTTTCGGTTGTTTGTATGTAAATCTGAATACAAGATAAAATTCACTTTCTTTGCAAATATAAAAGTAATATATTTAATACTATTATCAATACTATAGGCTCAACTATATCAGATGTTAATGTAAAGCGTACTTTTTAGTTTTTTTAAGCTAATTTAAAGATTATTTTTTCGCTTTTTTTGGAAAATTTATTTCCAATCGGGAAAAATTCAGAATTTGAAAATTCTTGCATAAAATAATGTATTCGGAAATTTACAGTATTTACCTTTGCGTTTTTTACTCTTATTATTTGTTTTTAATGTTCAGTATTCTGCATGAAAACACTTACCTTGATAATGCAAGCTGGACGTTAATTTAATATCCCTCTGCAACTAGATATTATGGACTACTTTTCTCACAAAAGTTGTAATGCATACACAGGGCAATATCAATAACATCAATTAGTGGAAATGCTTAAGTTTAATTGTAACATATTTTCACTTAATGTGTATGTGCAATATATTGGTTAGGCTGGTCCTTTTTTTTTTTTTTTTTTTTGAAGTTGTATACAGGGTGTCCACTCCTATCGTGGCCCAATAGCTAATTTCTAAACCGTTAGAGATAAGCATATAGTTCATTTAGGAAAAAATCTCTAAATTACGAAAGGAATTTTGGGTCTGTGAAATGTTTTTCAAAAAATCAAATTTTGAAAGAGTTACGAAATTTAAATTTTTATACATCCCCCAGTCCTATTAATCATATTTAGTAAAACATTCTTGACACTGTAACGTTTAAAACTAAAAAAAAATCACTGTTCTACGACAAAAATTGACCGAGTTATGACGTTTTGAAAAATCAAGATTTTGAAGGATTTCGCATACGGTCCCTTAAGCGATCTCTCGATGACGTCATGAAATAATGCAAAATCTTGATTTTTCAAAACGTCATAACTCGGTCAATTTTTGTCGTAGAAGAGTGATTTTTTTTTAGTTTTAAACGTTACAGTGTCAAGAATGTTTTACTAAATATGATTGATAGGACTGGGGGGCTGTATAAAAATTTAAATTTCGTAACTCTTTCAAAATTTGATTTTTTGAAAAGCATTTCATAGACCCAAAATTCCTTTCGTAATTTAGACATTTTTTCCTAAATAAACTATATGCTTATCTCTAACAGTTTAGAAATTAGCTATTGGGCCGCGATAGGAATGGACACCCTGTATATGTTATGCGACACCCCCGCAAGTCGGTCCATGATACAAATAATTCATGCGTGCAACATTTTAAGTCAATCCATGAACATCAGCCCGTGCCTCCGAGGCTTCTTTTTTAAGTTTCACAGAAAAAAATACGGAAATTCCTACATTTTTTCCAAAGATATTATTTTACTTTTGTATTTGAAATAATTTCAAGCTCTAGTAGATACTGCTACTTAAAATATATACGAATAAATAAATAATAAATAAATGAATGTATAAGAAAAAGAAATGTATGAATAAAATAAAGACTGGTTAACAAAATAAGTGAATGAATGAATAAATAAGTGAATTAATAAGTAAGGGCCCTGCTCCACATCAGCGTAAAACACGACCGAAACTGAAGGCAGAAACCGAAAATCCGGGTACTTTCCATAGGAACGCTATGTAATCCATTTTACGTTTCTGCCTTATTTTTCTGATTTACGTCAATGTGGAGCAGGGCCCTAATAGTATGTGATAAATTAATAAACGAAAAGATACACGTGTGATTTTGGTAATGAATACATAAGTAAAGGAAACTAACTATTTTACTTTGCTCCGTGTGCACATGACAAATTACATTGAAAATTTAAAATCCAAACATGCGTGATATGAACTAATAAAGGACTGCACTGGACACCAGTAGATCTCAATTAATACTTAAATCGATAATTACAAAAAAATATTATTTTTGATCAAAAGAAATATTTTTGAAAAGCCACGGATATTACAACAAAGGCATCAAACTTTGAAAATAGTTCGTAAAATTTTTCTCGTTCATCTTTAGAGCTATTTATTTTTTGATAGGAATCAACTAAATGTCCAGAAACTTAGTTAAAATCTTGATAAATATGTGGATCTACAAACTTGAAATATTTTACCATTTCACTTTTCCCCACGTTCCCACCAAGAAAACCATTTATTTGTATTGAAAGCTACTAATATGAAAAAGCTATAGAAATTCAAAAGTTATTAAAGGAATCAAACTTTAACAAAGAACACTAAGCTGTGAGAAATAAGCAATTTGACTTAAAATGATCGGAAAAAAATTAGTGAAATAAAATGAGTTTATTCCAAATTATTGCATTGTAATGATAAAATCAATAACAAATCTAGAAGTAACTGCAACAAGTGGCTTATGTATGCATACAACTATGTGCATGGGTTTGTATCTGAATATTAAAACATTCCGTGCAAAAAAACCCTTAACTTACTCATAAATATATTTCCGTTCACAATTATCAACTGAATGCAGAAAACAAAAGAAAGAAAATCAAGTGAACGTCGCAAATGTCGATTTTGCGCTTGTTTCATTTAATATCGATCCACAAATAGTCATGAATTTCACATGAATGGAAACTGAAATGTATCATCTTAGGATGACAAATCTGTTACACGAGTCAACGTTAGAGAGCTCTTATGCGGTTTCAAAATCGATAATAAAAAGTCTGAAATCGAAAATGGTGTACGTCAAAGAAAAAACATTATTTATCAGTTATTAACTTGCCAAGTAAAGTAGACAGCTATATTTTTCTGATACATGAGAAAATTAAAGAATATTGATGTGTTTTGCGATGTTAATTTTCTCTACAATAGACGCGATGTGCGCATTGAAAACTCCAGATGCCATTTTCTTATTGCCGCAGTGAAAATCGAAGCATCGTACTATTAGTAAAGATCACGGATACCTAGAGGTTTAACAGTCAACATGGCGAGGTTCTTAATGAATGAATCAGGCCGATAGAGGGCGTACGTGCCTTACTTTAGGTGGAGTTGTCGACTGAGAGCAGTGGTTTAATTTACTGCTTTCAGCGTTAGAGGGAATTAGAAGTGCTGCAGTGAAGTGAAAGAGGTGAAGATTGGGAGGGATTGTTGATAGATAGTTCTTAATGAAGAGAGGTCAAGAAGTTTGCCAATCTTGTTATTTGAATCAAACAAATTCTGCAAGAGAGTAGAATAATAACGCGTTTCTTGTTCGGCATCATTTATCTATGAAAGGAAAATCGGGTTACGTCAATCTTTCTCATAGTTCCAGATAGTTGACATTTTAGGAATAACAATAAATTTACATTATAATTGGCTTGTAACACTAATCTTAGTAATTATTCAATGGTTCTTTTAAAATATTTTATTTATTAATTTAATTGACTTGTGACAACAGTACACTAAAAAAAGATGTTTTTACAGTATAGTACTTCTAATTCTACAGTAATTTTACAGTAGTTAACTGTAAAATTGCTAGTTTCAGTTTATTACTGTGCATTTTACGGTTTTAAACTGAAACTTCTGTCTGGAAATACAGCTTTAAGTCATTACAGTGATATTACTTTCATTAAAACATGCATTTTTACTTTGCATTTCATCGTTACTAAATTAAATATGAAAAATAAAACAGAAAAATTTTTTTATTTTTCTCTAATTTTTTGCTGTGCAAAAGAATAACATTTTTGTCAATCACTCTTGTATACTTCTCAGTACAAAATGACATTTTTGTGAATTATGCACAATTTCATTCCTTAAACTGATGGGTACTTTTAAGATACAGAAATAACGATAATTTGAATAATTTTTCCTTCGTCGGATCAAATTAAGTAAACTTTAAGTGTTGTAATTGAATAGTAAGAATTTTCTAGGCCCATTTCTTGCAACAAAAGTAACCATATTCTAATCGAAATTTTAAACACTATTTCACTTCGCTCATATAAAGAAATAATTTAGAAAATCAGTTTGATGAAACTAATAGTAAAATTAGTATATTTCGGAAAAGAACTCCTTTTAATGAAATTGCCTCAATATCAAATATCTTAAAGAAAGTGCTAATGTATATGTATATATGTGTGTGTGTGTGACTTAATTTTTACGGGCTCTCGAGCACAAAAACTGCTGCATGAAATCAAACACATTTTTTTAATGTTGAGATGGAATGACGACTATTATTGATTCCACTTGAAATTGTAAGCTCCCAGATATTTATTACTAGTAGCTATCTTATACTATTCCACTATTAAAGTGACTTATTTTACGTAACTAATAATACATTACATACCACACTTGGCACACCTATAGTATTTTTTTTAACCATCTCAGTGTTTCCTCGTTGTCCCATAGAGAATTGTTATCCTTGTCCTCTCCCATTAGTCAGGAAGTGGTTGCAAGTTTATAAATCCTTTTTTGACGTCCAATAAAGAATTGTCTTACACTGTACAAAATTAATGCTGTTTTTGCAGTATAATACAGCTAATTTTACAGTAATAATCTGTAAAATTGCTAATTTTGCAGTACTAAATTTTAAAGCTGCTAATTTTGCAGTAATAAATTGTAAAATTCCTAATTTTACGGTTTAGTACCGTGCATTTTATAGTTTTAAACAGGAACCTCGGCTGCCTAACTGTTGTTTTGCTAAATTTTACGGCAATAAACTGTAAAATTTCTAACTTTGCAGAAATAAACTGTAAATTGCTTGTTTTACAGTTTATTACTGTGCATTTTAGTTTTAAATTGGAACCTCGGCTGCCAGTATTATACTGTAAAAACAACAGTTCCTTTTTTGTCACACACGATAATAACAAATGAAACACGACTTACCTTATTGTTTTCTTATTATTCTTCCATACCCGTGATAAAAATATTCATCTACCTTAGTTATATCAGAGTAATTATTGTTATTTTCATTATAACTATTAATAACAAATAACGTAAAAAAAACTGCTTTTGCAATTGACCTACTTTTATTCAAAGACCATCTAAAAATAAAAATAGAGCTAGAAAATAAATGTAATTCTCCCTCCAATATACTGAAAGCTTTGAAAATACCGGTAGCAGATGCTTTTAATTATCCCTAAGAATAATGAGTCGATGTGTCTGCGGACACATTTTTAGTGATTATCAATCCAAATCACGTTCGCAATTAGTAAATTGCATCTTGTAGGAATGTAAATTTTAGCTCAAGTTTGTCGACATATTAATTTCTACCTTCCAAAACAGGCATCTGACTTTCTGAAAAATGTTATCACATGTTAATTGTTTTCATCTTTGTAATTACAATGATTCACATTTTTTGGGAAATTTGTCATGCATGTTCAACGATGTATTTAGTTTATCTAAAACTGTATTCACAGGAATTAAATTTAAGCTGTTATGAAAATCTGAAAAATACTTGAGTTATTTATTTCTATAAATGGATTGCCACTTCTTTTACTGCCCTAAATAAAGATTATGGAAAATTATTCTGAAAAAGGATTCAATGAATGCATTCAAAAGTAAACATTTTCGGAAAGTAATAGTTATAGGTGTGCTTTCGCCTCAATTTATGCAAAACAGGGTTCTTAAATATTTATAAAAGCGAAAAAATCTTCTTGATAGAGTACAAACATTAAAATTTACCCTGCAAAAAAAAAACTGTTGTTTTTACATATAATAGTGAAAGCAGGGGTTTCAGTTTAAAACTGTAATAACTGTAAACTAACTGCACAGTAATAAATTGCAAAACTAGCTAATGTACAGCTTATTACTGTAAAACTAGTCATTTTACAATTTATTACTATAAAATTAACAATTTTACAGTTTATTACCATAAGGTTAGCTGTATTATACTATAAAAACAACAGTACAATGCTGGCAGTAGAGGTTCCAGTTTACAACTGTAAAGTGTACAGTAATAAACTGTAAAACTCAATTTTATAGTTTATTACTGTAAAAATGGCAATTTTAGTTCATTACTGTAAAATTAGCAATTTTACGGTTTATTACTGAAAAATTAGTAAAAAATTAGCTGTGTTATACCATAAAAACAACATTTATTTTTTGCTGTGTAGTTTTAAGAAGTCAGGGCAACATAATCCATTTTTCTAAGTTAAAAAAGGAGGACTGGAATTTATATTTCAAAAAGTACGACAATTGAACAAAATTCTTGACCTGGAGGCAATGGGGGTCTACAATTTTTATATCTATAATTTTTATAGAATTTAGCCAATACTGTTTGATTAATATGGCATACTTAATAACTCGCACATATGCTGTATCAGACAATTGGAAAAGCTATCACAATATCTCAACCGAATCACATCAGAAAGAGAGGGGTGATGAAAAAAGGTACAACAGCGATGGAAGTAGTTTTTTGATAGGAGTAAGAATGAAATTTTTCAGAAGTTTTAAAGATTGAGTAGCATTTTCTAACGCGTACAAAAAATAAGGATGGGGTATATAAAAGACAACGACGTGGGTCTAGGAAGTTTTGACTATGAAATTTTTAAATTATAAGTAAGAAAAAGAATGTTTGTAAAGTATTTTAATGATCAAATTCAGATTTTCAAAAGAATCGACGGTGGAAAATAGCTTTTCAGGCAACGGCTTTGCATTGTACTACGATCAAATCTCGTTAATTCACGCTTATAACGAATTACTGCTAAAGCGAACTACATTTCCAGAACCCTTCCTCCTATTTATTGTTGATAATTGTTCGAATAAGACAAAATATGATTAAGACAATGTCATTACCATATTAAGGGTCATTTCATAGTGACTAATGTAACATTCAGAGCTGATTTTGGAACTGTTTTTACTGGTAACTTAAAGGATAAAAAATATTTTCTAGTTATACTGGTGGATTTAAAATGTACATGGTAGCTATGTGTCATTTCTGCTAAGAATTTAAAACAAAATTACTGACAGTAGATCTTTTTTCAACCAAAATACCAGCGTGACTAACGCAACATTTTTGCAACCTTGAAAATTAATGCTCATGTTGTGAGGCAAAAATTTATCAAAGTTAAGCAAGTGTTAAAAATTGAATGATATATTTGAAAAAAGGGTAAAGTTGGTTTTTAAAAATATAAAACACATTTATTAAATCTTACTCAAGATGAAGTGTGACTAACGTAACGTGACTAACGTAACCATTGAATAACAAGCAGTAAACACATTACAAACTATTTATTATGGCTAATCTCAGTGATAAATACGATACTTTTTCAATTTTTTTTTAACTTCTTATGTTGTATGATTTTTATTTATTTATTTTTTTTTTTTTTGATACTTTTTTCACTTTGGTAATTTTTTTTCCCTTCGGCTAAGGTTGACATTTCTATGGAATGACCCTTAAGACGAATTGATTTTAAAGGTAACTTGGAGTTCAGTTTAAGGCGATTCGACTGCATTTTAAAAGGCTTCGGATATGTATGACATTTTGATTATTTTGGATGACGTCTTGATTCTTTAAAACAATTAAAACATGATTCCTTAAAATTGCGAATACGTTAGAATCTGCTGTTGTAAGCACATGCTCTGTCTGTGGACTATAAACTTTATCTGCTGCATCAACAAAGATTTGGAAAATAAAGAGAAAATACCAATGGTATTGCAAAATATCAATAGAAGTTAATTATCAGAAAAAGGATAGTAGTCGTAAGGGTAATTATTGACCCTAGAACTGTTCTAAAATGTCTGTAATCCATACAAAACTTATATGAAATATATATTGAGGGTTTGAAACTCCGCTGGAGTTTTTTAATAAATCATAAAAGCTCCTTGTTAAAGTATGTAACTATATTTTATATCTGTCGTACCTTGTCTCTAGAATGTTAATAAAATCTAGAGAAACTTCTATATTGGCAATTAAGGGCTCTCAATAAAGTATCTGGACAACAAAAATTAATAAAAGTTTTATATACTGTAAAATACTTGTAAATACTGTAAACTGCGTTTATCGTGTTACTATCAACTTCAACTTATGCAACGACTTTCTGCGAAAACATTAGAGTACTGTTGATAATGTCGTTATGAGGAAAATATCCATGGGATTATTAAAAATATTTTACAGTCAATCGACATTTTCCTATAACCAATGAAATGGCTTATATAATCATTGAATCATTGAAGTAGTATAATAGTTGAATCATTGAAGTCAAAAGAGGACCAGAATAGGCAATAAATGAAATCTTTACCAAATAATTTCTGAATGGCTATATGTACTATCTGGAAGAAATGCAGAAAAGCTTGTGATAAAAATGTTATTTTTTAATCAAAATTAAGCTTATCACGATATTAACCCATTGATATACAATGACGAGTCTGATTCGTCATTCATTTTATGGGCCACTGTAGGCTTTGACGAGCATGACTCGTCAAGCGTTTTTGTGATTTAGATGATCTTTAATAACACTGAAATGATTTTTAAAAATCCAAAAATTAGCTGATTTTTTCCCCAGCTTTCACGCAACTGTTTAGTTGAGCGAAATTAACTGGTATTCCAGGCGCAGATCCAGAGGGAGGGTCATGGGGAGTCATTATCCCCCCCCCCCTTAAGCGTCCAAATATAGCAAAACTGCATTTTTTTGGGTCTAATATTACAAAAAAATTACCAAACACCCCCATTTTTGCTCAAAAATTCTCCCTTTGACCCCCCCCCCTTTCCGAAAATAACCCCCTCCTTAACCACAAGCTGGATCCGCACTTGTGGTATTCTTCGGTCACATCAAGCTCCATATAATTTGTATGTCAAGAAGTTAACTTGTCAATTAAGAAAAACTCTAACATTAATGGTAATTTACAATTTGCTGAATCCAAAGCCAATTAGTTCTTTGGAATGCACATCACACAAAACACTCATTGTGTAGGGAAATGGAATCCAATTCCTTAAACCACGAAAGGTCTTCTGAGAAACATTGTTTCAACCCCCAGGGGGCATGAAATTTACTGCAATGGATTTAAGATAACACTGCAATAACATTTAAACATAAACTTCAATTATGACCCACTTAAAATTCCTGGAAATCCAGCAGCACAATTTCCCCAGAGCTAATCCGGAAATACAAGTAAGCGTCAAAACCGGGAACTAAGGGCAGAAATTCACCTGGAATAAGCTTCCCCTGAATCATTAGAATCACATCGATTCTTGAGAAGTCTTTGCGCATGCGCCATTCCGATAAAAGCCGAAAAGCTTTTCTTGTAACGACACAACATCAAAATCTCATTTATTACTTCTGAAATTTTGTAAATCGTTTCGATGAATTACTTCCAAGTCTAAAATTTTGTACGGGTACGAAAGAAAATGTTTCCAATAATCAGATGTTCGAAGAATATGCTAAAGCAGAAAAAGTGATTTCTTTCTTTCTCCTTTTTCTTTAATAGATCGAGATGATTGTTATTTGAAGTAAAATGGAAATATGATTATCTAACTCAGATTACTGAGACGGTTTGATTGCGAAATATTTACTTTTAAAGACAATATAAACATGTTTTATTTTTATTCTACTTTGATATTTTTCACAGAAATTATTATGCTGATTTGTAAAAACTCAAATTGTAGGACCCATGATCTCATCCAAATATAAAAGCATCACTTATCGCAGAAACAAGAATTGAGAGTAAAATGTGTAGAAATGTTTTCAATATTTTTTTCAGTCTATCCTTTCTTAGCTCAAATTTGCTCTAATCCTTCGCTGCAACAACTAAGTTGTTGTTTTACAGTAGAATACTGAAAGCGGAGGTTTCAGTTCAGAACTGTAAAAGCGCAGTGATAAGTTGTAAAACTAGCTATTTTGCATTTTATTACTGTAAAACTAGCAATTTTACAGTTTATTATTGTAAAATTAGCAATTTTACCGTTTATTACCATAAAACTAGCTGTATTATACTGTAAAAACAACGGGATAATACTGGCAGCAGAGGTTCCAGTTTAAAACTGTAAAACTAGCAATTTTACAGTTTATTACTCTAAACTAGCAATTTTAGTTTGCTACTGTAAAATTAACATTTTTTTCAGTTTATTACGAAAAAATTAGCTGTATTATACTGTAAAAACAACATTCATTTCTTAGTGTTGTGTTAAAAATGTAGTGAAACACCACAAGTTTTTCTATCGTTCATAATACTGCATGGAATATTACAATGCTGAAAGAGTGATTTTAACAGCTTTGAAAATGTTTACATGCCTTCTTCAGCTTATGTTTTCTTTACTCGAATTTTCTCTAATGCTTTTGTTAAAAATCTAGTGAAACATTACATTATTTTGATCGTACATAATATGGCATCAAATATTACAATGATGAGCAATGTCAACAACTTTGAAATTTGTTCCCTATTTTTTTCTGTCTATGTTTTCCCTGCTCACATTTTCTTTAATGCTTGTGTTAAATATCTAGTGAAATGTCAAATAAGTTTATTATTTTATAGCATCAAGAGGAGGGTACAGCCCTACAGCTTCTAGGTTTTTTTGTTTTTTTTTTTTTTTCATTCTTTTCAATTGAAAAATACGGGAATTAGGGGCAAAGTGAAATTTGAAATATTTACTCTATGTTAGCGCCACCTGTCTGATAGTACTTATATACAAGTTACCTCTTGAGATCAGAAAATGTGATAATACAAGCAATTTTTAAAAACTAATACTCATACTGTAATATTTTGTTGGGATTTTTTTTTTTCGTTATTTTGAGCTGATAAAGCTCCTGCTGTTAAAATTTTAAGTATTAAGACCTACTAATGCTCGGTGCATTACTTTTTTTTATTTAGTCTCCATTGTATCCACTTTTATTTTGTCTCATATATTAAGTTATTTACTTATTTATTAATTCGCTTAATGTTTCATTTTCATTCATTTATTCATTCCTTCTTTTATCTGCGCATTTATTGGATCAATAGTAATTTTAATTAATAAATATAAAATATTTCGTAAGAAAAATAGTTAAAGAGTTTATTTTTCATTTAATCCCTTAAAAAAAGAAGGGAAATTTTTCGTTTTTTTTTTTTTTTTTTGCTTTTAAGGTACAAATTAACTGCCAAATCCAAACATAGAAAAAAATGTTGCAATGCAAGTGTTATTGTAAAATTGTTCTTTATTCATGTACTGTAATGCTCAAAACAAATTTTCAATTTGTTTATTTGAAAATTTTTATTTATCTTAACTATTTCACTTTGCTCTATATTCCCCTATCAGAAAATATGAAGTGGATCGAAGTAAACCGTTAAAACTGAAAGGTACCCTGAACAACCGTACTTGAGCTGTTCTTACTTTTAGGTTCCATTTTTAAGTTCTAGTTATTTATTTATAATGTTAATTTGTCATTAACTTTCATCATAGTAAAATGTGAAAAAAGGGCATTTAGAATGTATTTCATTTGTTGTATGAACATGCACTACAAAGGAAATGAACAAAAATACTTTCAATCTGCGAAAAATTCAATACTTTTTTGTATTTTTCTAACTTTTCATATTTTTTCTTTAATACTTTGAGTTTTTTTTTTTTTTTTCTAATTTTAAGTGACTGTTCAATTTGAATGTTCTTTGCTTCCTTAACTCTCGTTTCCAGCTTCCAGTTACAAAGAACCATATTGGTTTTCCCGGCTGGATAAGTGATGAAGATGTTGAACCAAAGGTCTTTCACAAGTTTATTATAAATTATTCTACGAGTTCAACCAAAGACTATCGAGCCAGAACCCACGCCAAGATATACGAAGGAGCCAAGTTTTTTCGCCCAACTTAATCACCCATCGCCATTTGCAAGAAGGATAGAGCGGAACTCTGCCGAACGGTTAAACCTTAACATTTGGAGCACGGCCCAAATACTCGTTCTCAGAATACAGTATTTTCCTTTTTATTAAATCATTAAAAAATACAAAAAAAATATATATCAAATCAATCAGTCGGTTGAAAGTTTTCACTAAAGCAAAAACTGATTACTTCTATTTACCTTTTTATTAATGAACTGTGATGGTGTGTTCTTTGTAAGGCATTATTATTCAATCATTGTTTGTAAAAATAAGTTGTTCATCTGTTAATTTTATTGTTCTGTTCTTGTTATGAATCCTTGGTTTTCTTTCCTTGAACGTTGTTACAATCCAAGCCCAGGCGAGTTTTCCAAGTAGTAAACTGTAGATCATTCATTATTTATTTCCAGTAATCGTTATTCTGTCAAACTCGTTTATAGCGGCCCTAAATTTAACAGGAAGACAATTTTATTGAATAATAGAGCATCAAAAGGTTGCTTCAGTTATCAAAAAGAGAGAGAGAGAGAACATATTTTGCTTCTTATTATTTCAGCAAACTCTTGATTTCAAAAAAAAGAAAACATTTTGCAATTTCATAATAATATATATTTGCTTGATTTCGTTTGCATAAGTTGATTAATCCTATTTTTATATCACATAAAGCTAAACAAGATTTAAATTTGCCAACAAATTTCTCTCTTTCCCTAACACAAGAGAAAAAAACTAATCCTTCATTTTTATCTACTTCTCAGGACCTGATTAACGCACGGTTCTACAGGTCCGTGGACCTGAGCACCAAAATAGGGTAAATTTCTCTCTTTCCTCCCTCTTTTGGGAACTATTACTCTGAAAATGAGCAGATTTTCTTGTGTTAGGGGCACCAAATTTCAACAGGACCTGAGCACCATCTTGGCTTGATCGGGCCTTGCTACTTCTTTCAAGATCTAGTTTTTGTACATTGCTTTCAATTCTTAAATCTGTTGGTCCTTTAATACACGCTATAAACGGATTCGACTCAATTCTGTGTTACTTTAGACAAAAACTTAAAAATACTTTTGGAAGTAACGTTCTTTTTTTCTTTGGAGCAAGTTTGTTCATTTTGCTTCTAAATCGAACGATCGAAGGCGTCCAAAGCCACTCACAAACGGCGCTGACGGCTGATGTTCAAAAAAAGGAAGAAGAATTCAAGAAGCCGGTGATTGCCTTCCCGATGCTAAGTATGCAGAATATCATATGCCTTCCATTTTTCTTGACTCTAGCTATTGATACCGGTGTTTCTGTAGAATTAAATTCCTCATCCAGATAATATCTATTGATATAATAATGTAGTTTTCATTCAAACAAATTTAAATAATACTAATTGTAATTATAATAACTATTACTCATTGAATCCTAAAAACAAATCGACACTCAAATTTCTAGTTGTTAAAATTGATACTTCTTTGATAAATTCTCACCATTCACTTTATGCATACATTTTTTAAGGAAAGCTTTTATTATTCTACCTAAATATACATACGACGGAGTATGTATATATAAAGTATATGCATAGACATCTTAGTCCGTTTCATATTTGAAATCCCGTTACCGAATAAAAACTAAAACGAAATTATTTAAACTTCAAACTTTTTGAACTTTGCCCCTTAAGTAAAGCTGTAGACATTTTTGTAATAACCCCCATAAGCCACAATTTTATAACTGGAAACTTAGTAACCAAATATCCCATCACATTGTTGAACATACCACCAAAAATATCTGATGAACTGCATTGTTTTTAATTGTTTTAAATTGTTTCACTCTTGACGCATCTACTTTTTTGAAGTTAAAAATAATTGTTCTGTTGTGTTTATGTAAATTAAAAAGCTATTCAAAACAGGTAGCTTTTGGGGGGAAAATGAAATGTTAAAAGTGACCTTATTTGATTTAACATATTGTTTAATGAGAACCATTTGTCTTTCAGAACTGATTAAGTAAATGAACAGTTTGATTATGTTGTGAAAAGGAACATTATTTTGTGAAAAAAAATGTGGGCACGGATATCAGATTTTCCTTATATATATATATATGTATATGAACGTCTATGGAATATATAAATAACATATTCATTACGTTGAATATCTAGCTCAGGTGGCCCGATTTGACTTCAATGTAAGATTCTTAGCTGGTTAGGAAACGTTTTGTTGCAGGTTGTATATTTTAAGATAAACTATAAAATATTTCCTACACTCGTTCAAGGCATTATAATTATATATTTTTTCAACTCGTTAAATATCGCTGTTATTTTCAATGGTAAATCCCAGAATTTCTATATTTTTCCAGTGACAGTTAAGACGAAAGTTTTGTGATGAATGCACCACCTAACCCAGGTAGCACAAATAACGTTTAAACGTTTTATTAACGTTTTTAAGCGGTTGTTACAACGTTAATAACCATTTTACAACGTTTATAAAACGAAGTGTGCTACTTGGGAATGCAATAACACAATGTTAAGTTTTGAAATTGTTTGAATCAAATTCATGTTGTTCATTATAACTAGACAGGAACACTTCTATACTTAATTCATTTCCTACAAAGGAAAATAGCATAAATACATATAGTTATGGAAAATAAAGTGTCTAATTACTTTTTAAACTTATACACCAGATGTTTCCCAAACGTTCCTTACAAGATTTGCTGAACACTAATATCAGTAAGTTATTACTGCATACAAAGTCTCTACATTTTACTTTCAAAAAAATTGTAAATAAATTCATGTATTTTTTTTTCTTAAGTATCTGGAGTCTCAATGAAATCTTTAACAATTGAGAGAATATCTGGCTCTGGTTCCAGACTTTTGCGCCAAAATCTGTTCGGTCTAAAGTTTAAAAACTGGCTCTTTATTTTAATATTTGTGCATAAAAAATACGCCTTTCTCAGAAACGACATTGTTAGCATAAAAACTGACAAAGTGCCAGTTTCCCATATATAAATTAATACTAGTTCTAAATTTGTTTAGGTTCTCTATAGTTATGGTAAATCTATAGAGTGCTCTATAGATATGATAATATCTATAGAGATTCTAAGCTAAAGGTGTTAGAGTTAAGTAAATAAAGTAAAACTTCTTGAAGAAGTATATTATAGATATAAAAAAACAAAGCGGCGTTGAGAAAAACATTACGTAGGTACTGACCGTGTAAATACATTTCTCTCCCTACTTCAATTAATATATATTCTAAAATTATTAAAATATCGAAATAAATTGAATTGAATTGACCCCGAAATGTTTGGGAATTGCTCATATAGTGATAGATGTTGATGAATCATGTTCCTTTGTTGAAACATCATGGTTACGGAATCTGTGATTTGAATTTATACCCATGCATTTCTGATATGGTTGCATTTTATATAACATCGTTGGAGATGAAAAAAAAAGTTTCTTGCAATGAATGAACTTGTTGTCTTTAATTACGGAAGCGCAAATGAGTGAAATCGACTGTGAACCAGTGAAGTTTTCTAAGTTGCAATGTTCTCAAACATAAGAATAAATTCTGGATTTGTTATTAAGCATTATACAAAGTGTTTCATATTGAATGGGACAATGAGAACGGTACCGTGTGACTGCCGTAATGGATTTATTTAGACGAAACATATTTATTCTGCAACTACAATTATACAAGTTTCATTTGGCAACAGTTAAAAATCATCGAATGACGAATGCGCCGCTAGACGTCCTGTTAAACAAAATGTATTTCAATAGTTAACTATCCTATGTCAACCGGGTTATAATAACGAATCGTTTGACACATCATTCATCGATATAACTTTGATATACCCCCGCCCCCCCCCCCAAAAAAAAAAATTTACGCGCCAAATCTGGCACTCTCTACGGTCTCTTTAGGGTTGCTGTTTCTTATTTTGCTGTTGCCAATTTAGGTTTTTTCAGCTTTTAAGTTTTTGCTGTTGTCAGATTTGGTATTTTCTTGCATTTTGTACCACTTTTTGAAATTTTTTTAAAGTTTTGTGGTAACATTTTTTTATGACAACAACAAAACCAGGTTTTTTGCTTGGCGAGAAAGAAAAGTTGCCAAATTTCCGATTTAGGGGGGTTTATCAAAGTAGTTCCCATTCATCAAAATTGGAAGAATGGTTTAAGATCTATGGCGTAACATCTCTACACACAAACATACCCAGACTACTAAGAACGTAACTCTTCCTTTTGGCTGTGCCGTAGTCGGGTAAAAATACCGCATCACAGGGATATGATATGCTGTCACGAGTGTGGCAGGAGAATGATTATCGTGTAGACATTTGTAGTGTCACCGGAGGGGCATATATTGAGCACGTGTAGAAACTTGAATGAATGTAGTTTTGAGAGTAAATTTGTATTTTCTAATTATATTAATTACAAAGTTCACCATCGTGTTTTCTTCTTGTCCCATTCATTATAAAACACCCCGTATTTCCTTTCTATTATTTCATTCGATAGTAAATCTTAATACTGATACAGCATTGATGCTGCTATTAAAAGTTCAAATTTTGGTCTTCAATATGTTGAAGTGCATTTGTTTTTGCATCAGATAAAGTAAAAATATTGTACAAGTTTCCAGCTCAAACATTAAAAAGGTGTTTAATTCCTTTAGGGGAAGTATTAACAGTAGAGCTTGAAAAATACTTGGAGGAATTAGTACCTTTACAATGTTGATTCTGAGTAATACTTTTGATAGTTTAAAATGGTGTTTATCTATTCAAAAAAGTTACTTAGCAATCAAATGATAGTGGTAATAGCGTATAAAAACTAAAGATCTTTTTTTTTTTTTTTTTTTTTTTCAAAATTGTTATTGTTTTTGTCTTTTTAGATCCTTCATTAGCTATATAAACAAAACTAAACTTGAAAATGTGAAAAAGAAAGGAAGATGTTGCTTTTGGGTTGAACAGTTTATGCGCAAAAGTAGAGTAGGCATTTATTTCATAGCAAAAACTGCATAGATTTCAAAGTAAGAGAATTAGGCGTTTTTTTTCCCCTTTGTTGCTATGTAGAAACCAAAACGTTGCTTTAACTAAATTTTCATAATCAATGCGTGACTATTGAAAGAACATGCGAGAAATCTCTGCCTAAGCCACTTCCTGAAACTGAAGCAGTAAATATCTGCGCAGTAAAAACAATTCAAACACTTTATTCTTTAAGCACTTTATTATCTTAAAATTCGATAGAAAGTAAATTATTGTGGAAGGACGTTTTAATTTAATAAACAAAGATCTGCAGCAAATCTCTTATCTTAAATTTGTATGACCCATATTTAGTACCACCTTTTGCTATGCTTTTTTTTTTTTCTTTTTTTTTTGTACTTAATGAAAGAAAAAGTGTTTTTGAATTTTTTCTAACACCTTCTTTCGAAATGTTTATTCATTTCAATAGCATTTTGACTTTTCGTTCAGTGTCTTCTTTTAAATTTTTCACTCCATTTTTCTCCCCTCTCCCCTTTGTTGATAACTCCCCCCACCCCTAATTGACGAAAATTATTGCTAAAAGAGAAGGCCTGACTGAAAAGCTCTAGTACAGTTGAAAAAAGCTTCTGAAGAAATGAGAATAATGACATTAATAACAATAGTCTTGATAAATTAGAAACATAAAAAATAATATAATTTATGTACTCTGAGAAATCATAGAATTAATTTTAACAGGAAACGAAATTTACATTTTATGCCCGACAAAACTCATCGAGAAAAAATATTTTTAATGAAAGAAGTGATTCAACTCTGCATTTTGAAGTAGCATCTAAATAAGTGGATATTTTAAGAAAAAAACAATTTCTTTTGATTCAACATGAAATTTTTATTTGACTAAACTGCCAAAATTGCATGAACCTAAATTTTACATGGGCTGATATTCTCAGCTCTTGAAACACTCTCTGCTTGAATTTTACTGTTATATGTTTTTAAAAATTTCAGGAAAATTATTAATTACTTCTTCATTATTATCATTATTATTAGAACAAAAACTTAATTCTTGATAGAATCGTTATTTTCAAGGAATTTTGAAATGAACAAACGAGCACGTGAATAATATATCTCTATAAATAACGGATTTGTTGCAAAAAAAAAGGATAACTGTTAACTTTAAATGAGTTAATATGATCTGCGAAAAATGTAAAGGTAAATTTTTTGAAAAATAAAAAAAAAATGTACTGAATTTTGTTAATGTCACTCTATACTGGAAATGCGTAAACAAAAAATGTTTCCAAAATAAAAACGTTATTTAAACATGCATGAAATTTTAAGTCATTATTTCTCAGTTCGAAGCATTAATAACTGAACATTTCTACCATAAGCCGAGCTATTGTATTCATAATTTTTCAACATGTTCTTCCTGTGGCACTGCAGTCAATTTTTCATCACTTTGAAATAAAACCTCATACGCTGCTTTTTATTAATATATGTTCGCAAAATTGTTGAACCCAAAATCATGCTCCCTTTAGTACTTACTATGCAAAGACAGATACTTGATTGACAAAAGGGTGAAAGAAAATATAAGACTCGCGTTGGAACGAACGCACATATTACGTCGACAGATAGATCTGCTTCAAAATGATGTTAAACGCACCAATCAGTTGTTCTTAACGAGATGAATAAGTAGAGTGTGCAGTAAGAACACCAAGCCAACTCATCGTTTGCTGACATTTGGTTAGGTAAAAACATAGCCAGGAAGTTGGCAAAACTTTAGTAGAAGTTGGTGAACGAACAGTTATTACGATTTAGAGCCAAGTGTTACAACTATTCCAGCCAAATTTGACATTTTGTACCACCAGACACGTTGTACATTTTGACTCCATTTTGATTTCACTCAATAAGCACTCTAACTATTCATCTCGTTGATTGTTCTTTTTTTTTTCCTGTTCATAACATTCGGTTTTATAATAAATGTATTTAATTGGCCTACTATTCTACATTTTTATATGTAACACATTTCTTAAATTCATCATCGTGCGATCCTTGTTGTCTCATATTATTACAAATGAAAAAATGAACTGACATGAATTGAAGTTGCATAAACACCACCTTTTTTTCGTGTGTATTTTCTGTTTTACTCACATTCCAAAAATGTAAAAACGGTGTCTTAAAGTAAATCAGAAAGTATAGAGAAATTTACTGCAGAAATATTAGATGATTATCAAAACTTTATCTTTTATTTTGTGTCAGTGTGGCAGTAAATATGCTTAGAATTTTTATTGTTCATTATGTGTGGAATGACATGTTACCAAGACGGAAACTAAAACATATGGTGCTAATATAAAAAATGTAAAGAATATATAGAAATGTTGAAAAATATATAGAGAGATATATAGATTTTATTACAAATGTTTTATTGCTGGCTTTAAGTGTATATCTGTGTTTTAAAAGTGAATTTAAAAAATAAATAATAAATAAATCTGCAGTGAAAAATTATAATTCAAAGAACTATCTTAATGTGGAGCAAATATTTAATATCTGTTATTCATGATAAATAGGTGTAAATGCTTTCATAATAAGTGTTAAATTATTCTAATTTAATATTTTTTCACTTGTTCAAGCTTCCTCTTGGTTATTTACATTTGAAACCATTCCTATCAGAAATTATTTCACACTTTGCAACTACTTTCTATTTATATGACCTTCTGTATGCTCTTTATCTTAAAAATATGGAAGCTTGAAATACATTAAATAAGTATGTATAACATAGTTGGCATTACAGTACGTTGGTATTTGATGTTGGTTATGTTTAACAAATAGTTTCAAACTTATTTTTACAGTACTGATTGTATATATTACTGTGCATTCTCAGTGTCTTTGACGATTATTTATACTTTTGTGTGAACTGAACAAGGCTTAATTATTTTTAATGAAATGCTCCATCTTATACACATTCCGAACATGTTCCATTGCCTTAAAAAAGAAGAAAATTTAGTCAAAAAATATTTGTTTTCATCTATTAAATATAAAATCGATTATTCTACAAGTCTAAACTGGATACTATTTCGTATTTACTTTCGAAATAATTAAGCTAATCTTTTTTATTTTCAGAGTTAAAAATCCAGACACTGGACACATTTTCTCCATTGTGATAAATAAAAATTTTACTAGCCTTAAAATCATAATTATTTTAATTTAAAACTACAAAAAAATGTAGTATTATCATCTTGGCTTGTATTGGTTTCCAGTTCATTTACGAACAGCTAGCTAATGGGTCTTAATCTTTAGGAACCGAGCGGTACACATATTGTACCAGAACTCTTTTTTTCTTTAGAGGACGGGGTTGAAATTTTCACTCGAACCCTTTGGAGCCGAGGATTTTTCGAAGGTTTGATACGTCTGGTACGACAATTTATACCTTCGATAGAAAAGAAATCTGTGGTTAAACTGTCGTACTACCTGGGTCGAAAGAAAAATTTCTATATGAACAGCCTGGATCCAAAAGGTTAATACCTTTTAACCTTGCATTTCATTCTTGAACTTCGGAATTTTAATATTCCTGAAATTAACCGTTTTTTGGAATAATCGATTTTGTATTGCCATGAAATTTTCAGCCTCCAAAATTCTGAAGCTTGACCATAAAGGAGACAATGAGGATTGCAGTTGAGTATTATTGAATTCAAAAGGGAAAAAAAATCCCAGTTTATCTGTGCTCCCTCCCAACCTCATCAGACTTTTCAAGATCCCCACTTTGATGTATGGTACTTGACAGTGCATGGAACATCCATTTCAGGTAGCTCAATTAAAGCCAATATTAAACCTCGGTAGACGTAGCAAAAGATTTACATATAGGTCTAGTTAAATAGCTCGGCTTAAGTCCACGAGCTGAACTTAAAAATATCTTTCCAACTTCTTTTTCTTCTAAACCTAGCTAATTGACAGCTACCTACAAATAAACTGTTAATTGATATATAGTGCCACAGGCAGTTTGCTCAGACCTGATCGCAGCATGTCATTTACCCAATAAACAGTTGACCAACTATGTATGTAAAAGCTATTTGGCTATGAACCAATCGGAAGTTCCGTGAAAGCATTCTCCAAAGGAATGTTGCCACATTTTTGACTATAAGTAAGTCGTTTTCAGTTTGAAAAATGAAATATTACAAAACTTTTGAGCAAGTTGGAGTAAAGATTCATCGAAGGTGCAATGCAGTTCCATTTCGCTACTTTCAAGAATATTCTTAAGTTCAAGCAATCGATTTACACGCAATATTTATTTATTTATCTACTTTTATTAAAAACTGAGTATCTTTCTATCTATGTCCTGCTTCTTTCTCCTGAACTCCAGTGAACTGAAAGTCGAGCCAGGTACCGATAGATTCGTAATTTTTCAGGCTTCATTAATTTTAATTTACATAAGATTTGATAAAGGGATTCTTAATAAAATGAGAAAATCTTCACATTTTTGCTCAAATTTAAAGTGATTTGTCCTAAAGTATTAAATATGAAATCCAATGTTATAAAATGTGATTGATATGAAACAGTAATTTTAGTGATAATGAGAACTTTGAATGAAGGCTTAACTGAATCAAGCATTAAACTCATTAGCGGGTCATGCGGCTCAACTTTTTGTTCAGAGGTAGCCCGTGCAACGCCGGGTCAAGCAACTAGTTTATTTAATATTTTTTTCTGAAGGAGAAAGGGATAACTGATTTATTAGTGTGGACAAAAAGACCACAAATAAACAAAGCAGTAGAAGCAGCAACATGAAAAACAAGTCACGAAACAACTTTCTACTGAACAAAAGAGATGTGTCATTGAGATCTTCACAAATTCAGTCTACGCCTATGAGTTTCCAGCAATAGTACAAGAAGGAAAATTATCATAAAAGAGCAGTATTTGAACAGTGCAATTAGTGGAAACTCAGTCTACACCTATGAGTTTCCAGAAATAGTACAAGAAGGAAAATTATCATAAAAATAGCAGTGTTTGAACAGTGCAATTAGTGGAAACTCAGTCTACGCCTTTGAGTTTCCAGCAATAGTACAAGAAGGAAAATTATCATAAAAGAGCAGTATTTGAACAGTGCAATTAGTGGAAACTCAGTCTACGCCTATGACTTTCCAGCAATAGTACAAGAAGGAAAATTATCATAAAAATAGCAGTGTTTGAACAGTGCAATTAGTGGAAACTTTTAGCAGCATCAAATTGAAAGCATTTATATATATTACCAAAAGAGAAAAAATCATTTCAAATTTTAAATAAAGTTGAAACTATACTTTCAGTATTTTCTATACTTCTAGGGTAGTTTAATATTTTAAATTAACTCATGTCGATGCACTATTTGTAACAGAAATAATATCATGAGTAAAAACTTCAAAATATATAAAACATAATAATTATATTAAATGAAAATCTTTAATAAACGTTAGATTAAAGATTAAGCCTAGTATATAGAGTAATTTTTACAATATATCTATTTCTGAACTATGTAATGTTATAAAAGCGTAATGGTCAGAATTACATTTAAGCTTGAATCATGTCGTGTAAAGTATTAGCATTATTAGTGTTTTGTAAATTTAATTTTTCGTAACTAGCTTGAAAAGGAAGTGTTTAGCTTTTTAAACGTTTAAAAAAAATACTCAGCTCTATTTCAAATCAAATTCAGATAGATGTACTCTTTTCGGTTAATAAGTAAAATTTCCACTTTTTAACACATCAGAATGTGCTGTATGCGGATATTTCCTATTATAATTTAGTTAGATGATGAATAATTTCAAGATTGAAATTGCAGCGGCGAATAATTTTCATAAAATTAACAACATGAAAGTTCTGCTTCGAAAGCTATTTATAGAACATTAAACTACTGATATGTCTAAAAATATGTCTTACGCTTTGAATATAATTCGGCAGCTTTTAGCTTGCTTGTTACATTTCATAATTCAGGCGAAAGTTTTAAAATATCTGGTTTTCCTTCCATTTCCAAAACTAATTTCCCAATTCCATACTAGGAATATCTGTAATCAAGTTGGATTATTGCAAACACGTTATTAGTGTATTCATTCACAGCAGTTATTCGGAAATTCAAATTTTTATTCAATTTCTCAGTGCACTTTTTTATTAAGGAAATTTATGAAAAAAACTTGACAAAACCAATTTTTCAGAGGAAGCTTTTGCTGAAGCTACACGTTCCTAAAAATTCTCAAGCAAATTATTCGCTTCAAGTCAGTACTTAATAAAATATTTTCTTCAAAATTTAAATGTCAGTTTGAACATTGTATCTTGTTTCAGACATCGTTTATTTTATTTTTTCAAATTAAGTCTCTTCTTACAATCTGCATCAATTATACGAACGACAACATAAAATTGTGGTTTTTAAATGATTTTTTTATTGTTTTAAACTATTTTTTGAAAGTGGTTGACGGACGCATTGCACCCAAAAACATTGCATTCACTAATAGCTTTGAACAATTCATAAAAAATTCCTTTTACTTGTTTTTCAGAAAAAGTACGAATCCGTGAAAGGAAGATGCGTGGTTTCGTGGTACATTCTACCACAACTTGTAGTATTATATATTGTAGCAATGACCAGTGACATTAGACACTAAACCTTCAAATAGATCGGTGGCATTCTATTAGAGAATTCTGTAGGTATTACAAATTTTAGTATAGCTTGCCACAGTATTCATTCCCATATTTACCTAACTATTAAATATTCCATTATTTTTATAGTGGAACAAAATTACTTTATCATAAACATAAAATAAAATTCTAAAAAGCTTTAAATTCAAATTATTTTTCGATATAAATGTACCAGGCATAAGTAATTTTAAATAAGCTTTCAATAAATTTAGTAGCTCTTACATATATCTGATAGCAAAGAATTTGCTGATAAATTTTACCTATTTCTATCGCTTTTATTTTTTTATTTTTTTTAATTTTCTAAGCATGCCTTTACTTGTTTTTTTTTATATATATATATATATATATAATCAAGTTCGAAAACACGTATGGATTTGCTTATGCTTTGTGTTATTAGCTGGCAGATCAAATGATGTAAAATGCTAGTTCTAAGCCAGTTTATCATATAAATTATCTCATTAAATGATCGTAATACCTTAGGAATTAATCATATAAACTCCTTTCTTCAGAAAATGAAACCTACGTATTAGACGTATTTGTGTATTTGAACTGTCCATTTGACGTCTTTCGGGTACTCAGACGCCTCATAGACTTTACGCGTGGCTGTAGGAATAGACTGACAAAAATTCTACCCATTCATTTTCGTCTACTTTATTTGCACAGAATTTAGTTTCAAAACGAATTGTAACGAGTGGAAACAATCTGGAGATTGTTAGATCCTAAGAAAAAAAAATTCTTATTAGCATATTTTAGTTGAAAATATTTAAAAATATTAGTAGAGTCGGGATATCGGACGTGATTGACGGAATTTTATCTTGCAAGAAAAGAACGAATTTTTGGTTTTATTTTATGATATTACTTTACAGGAAGTTCTTGGTGCTTATGGTAAGCAACCAAGAGCTGAAAACAAAAACCAACGCTTTTCATGTTTCATTATGTTACAACAGTCATATCAAAACTCAGTAGAATCTTCATTCTATTTAGGAACATTCAAAATTCCAAATTATGTCATAAATTTACGAAATGGAAATTAGTTACATACATAGTTGGTACTATTTTTAAAGACATCTGCTGCCCCTTCACTAAATAAGAAGTAATCATGCCAGTGCAAATTATAAATACGAGGAAATGTTTACTACATACAATGCCTTTGTTTTCTTTGTTACCGTTGTTTTATACAAGACACCTGTTTCAATGTCCTTCAGTGAACAAGGCGACTGCAGCTGTAACAGCTCGCTCGCCTGGCCTTTGACTGGTTGATTTTATTACAAATGACCGTCCAAAAGGAGAAAAATTATCTTTGTTTGAAGAAAGCTGTAGATATGTAAAAAATTATATGTTTGTTTCATCCACCGGAAGTTATTGGTTTGTCTTCAAAGCATGTGTGATAAACAAATTTTTTCTTCACTCCAGTTTTTCTAGATTCTTCATGTGAAATATTTTTCTCCCACCCCCCCTTTTGTGTGATAACAGAAATTTAAGGTGAAAAATAATTGAATTATAAAAATCCGCTGTTCTCCTTTTTCTTGCACGACATACATAGATCCTTTACATTGAATTGTAGATAACGCGATCAAAATAATAAAGCTACAGTTCCTTTTCAGTAGTCTGTTGTTTTTTATGCTTTCACCACTCACACCAGCATACTCACCACAAGGGATTTACCAATTTTCTGCAATGGAATAACTTCTTGTTTTCGACAAAGGTAAGGATGCTGTTTAGTTTATAATGGTTACATGAAAACCAGCAGTCAAAAAGTAGAAAAGCTATGCAAATAAAGTTTTTATTTCATAATATCTGAAACTGACAATCATTTATTCATTCTTTGTGGATGCAAAGCCCAGGGTAGGCCAAAGTCTGTTTCACCAGTTGGCTCCAACCTCTACCATTTTGAACTAAGCCCTTTCAATTCTCCAACCTAATAAGGGCAATACAATCCTCATCAACACACCCACCCAGCGCATCTTTGACTTCTTCCACGTCTTTTACTATAATATGGTTTGGCCATGATTTTTTTTTTTTTTAATGCTCTTACTGCCAAGGCGGATAACGTAGCCGATTCAATTTAGCGAGCTAATCTTAATACTGAAGGCAGTATACAGTCCAATATTGCATCTTCTACACCAAACTCCGTTTCCTGAACTTCACCAAGGAATATTACTGGAAGTCTAATCTTACACAGAAGTCTTGTCTGTTCAAGTCTCTGAAGCGTAAGTTAACCCATTTATGCCCAGGTTTTTTTTAACAATTTTTTCCAATTATTATCTGCTTAAAACTCTTACTTGGAATGGTTTAAATACATTTTAGGCATCAAACAGATCACCGCTGCCATATTTATTAAGTTAGTCAATGTCCTGTTTATGAGACACTGGGCATATATATGAACAAAATGTCACTACACTTGAAATTTTCACAGGTGCAAATCATTAGTAATTTCTAATGATTTAACTAAGCAAAATGACTATAATCTTTCAAATTAAAATTTTTACATAACTTCTACTGAATAATAATAACAAGAAGTTCTGTCAAGAACTAAACGAGACTACTTTCAAGTACAGGGCAAATCCATGAGAAATAAGACATAGACATCAAAATATGAAACTCACTTAATAATAACATGTTATATGTCATTTTATTCACAAAAAAACATAATTTCCTAATTCAAATTGTAAAATATCCTAGTTTTTACTGTAAACATGGTTTCAACGTCCTAAAGTTACGGTTTTTCTAACCCATTTTTTCAGTTAAAAATTATCAAGTTTTCAGCCTAGACCCTGGCCACACCGGGTTCAGTTTGGAAGATAACGAATTATAGTGCTTTAGTAAGCACTCCCTTTGACCTTTTCCGGCAATCAATTTCTTTATAGGTTGTATTAGTGTTTACTTACAGGCAGGCAAAATTATCTAGAATCTTTAACGACCGTAACCGAAAACAAGTATTTGTTATTCTGTAACAATTACTATTTGAGGTAGAAGTTTGCCATTTAGGTTTGTTAGTGTACTCATTTATTCTAAAAACATGCACTAATAATTTTTTCAAAAAACCTTTTCGTTTTTGTGCTATGTTGGTTACGGGTGTTACATGTTTTAGGTTTAAATTCACAGTTCACGTCGGATCTTTGCCAAATTTGGTACATAAGTCCACTGATGCATCTGAAAGTTACTTTGGGGGTATTCGTCTCTTATAGGGTGGAAAAGCTCCTATAAAGGAGATTTCTTACTATAAATACCGTTTACGTTAGTTCTTAGACAAATTTGACTCAGGGGTCATTCGATGTTCACCCGGAAACCATACAAAAGTGAAATAATGAAAAAAATTAAGTTATTTGCATTTGAAACATTGTAGTAAAACATTTTGCTGGATTTATAAATTATTTGCCCTCACCTCCTCGTGTTCGAATTATAAAGTCCTAAAGTCTGCCGAAATTGTAATAAAGTTACTAAATTTAGCGAGCTTCAGGTTATGATGGGAGACATCTTTTCGCATGTTTTGCTGATAGCTGTCCTATCACATTTAGATGGTGAAATAGTCGGCCTTCTATTTCCCCAGAAGCCTTTATATTTGGAGCTTCACTTAAATTTAAGCCTTTAAAATCTTATATCTCGATAAAGGGAGGACGAGGGCAAATGATTTATGCAGAAAAAAAATCTTAATGTGTGAGTACTTTAAAAATGTTTAATGAAACGAACACTTGTGTGTGTGGTTGAAGCAATTAGGTGCCCGGTACAATCAATGCCATTTACGTAATAAGCGAATTTGTAGAAATTTTTCTAAGCAGAGTACTGAAGAAATACAGGGCTAAAGTCACAGATGATTATGAGGATTTAGTGGAGCTAAAATATCTGAAGAGAGACTGGGAGGTGCGGGTATTCTGGTGAAGTTTCATGGGAAAACGTAGCTCAAGGAATTTGAAAGCTTCCAAAGTCTATAGTAATCAATTGAAGATTATATCTTATCAAATGAACTAACTGGAGAACCTTTCTGCTCATATGTCTATCATTTGACTTTATATACAGGGTGTCCACTCCAATCGTGGACCAATAGCTAATTTCTAAACCGTTAGAGATAAGCATATAGTTTATTTAGGAAAAAATCTCCAAATTACGAAAGGAATTTTGGGTCTATTCAATGTTTTTCAAAAAATCAAATTTTGAAAGAGTTACGAAATTTAAATTTTTATACAGCCCCCCAGTCCTATCAATCATATTTAGTAAAACATTCTTGACACTGTAACGTTTAAAACTAAAAAAAATCACTCTTCTACCACAAAAATTGACCGAGTTATGACGTTTTGAAAAATCAAGATTTTGCATTATTTCATGACGTCATCGAGCTATCGCTTAAGGGACCGTATGCGATCTCCTTCAAAATCTTGATTTTTCAAAACGTCATAACTCGGTCAATTTTTATGGTAGAAGAGTGATTTTTTTTTAGTTTTAAACGTTACAGTGTCAAGAATGTTTTACTAAATATGATTGATAGGACTGGGGGGCTGTATAAAAATTTAAATTTCGTAACTCTTTCAAAATTTGATTTTTTGAAAAACATTGAATAGACCCAAAATTCCTTTCGTAATTTGGAGATTTTTTCCTAAATAAACTATATGCTTATCTCTAACGGTTTAGAAATTAGCTATTGGTCCACGATTGGAGTGGACACCCTGTATAGCGGAAAAATGAATTAAAATAGCTGTTTACTCATTTTTAGCAACATATATATTGAAAATAGTCAGACGTGTAATTACCGTAACCGCTTTTGTAACGACCGTGACCGCAATCAAAAATTCATAACAATTTATTTTTCAACAAAAAAGCTAAGTTCTTTTTATGATATCATGCCTTATTTATTGAGCAATTATTATAAAAATCCAGAAGATCATACGTGCAATAGATTCACAGAAAAGTGGCAGTGTTTGATAGCTCTCAAAAAACCATGTCTTTTTTCTTTTTTTTTTTTTTTGTAACGACCGTAACCACACATTTTAAAGATTTTTCTACAACTTCCACTAATAATTTCAAACTAACGCTTGGTGATAATCATGTTGGGGGGGAGCGTTATCATTCCCTGTTTTCATTAGAACTTTAACTGCATTCGTGAATAAAATATGAGCAGCTGAAGTTGTGTGAATGTAACGACCGTAACCATGGATTGGCCCTACATCGACATCGGCATTCTAGCATTTGATCAATATTCTCTTGATTATCTGAGACGGAAAATTATGCCATTACCTTTTTAGCACTTAAAGCTGATTTCTAAAAGCAAAATATACCCTTCTCATCAGATGAAATAGACACGTAAAAAGTAAATAAACGAATGAAGTTTTGTTTCACCTTTTAAAGAATGCAACTGTTATAGTTCTTCCGTGGAAAAAAATTCTCAATCGTTTTCAAAAAATAAATAAATGAATAAATAAGGTACAAAGAACATCAAAACACATTTTAACAAAGAAAGAAAGAAAAAAACTCGTTTGTTCATAAAATGTCTCGAATTTCATTTTTAATCCGCTGCCAGTTGTTAAATATAAATAAAGAATAAAATGCTCTCGTGAATGAAAAATTTTTGTTACAAAAAAAATCGTCTGCCAAAAAATAATAATAACAATAATAATACATAAAATAAAACAAATAAATAAATCAACAAAAAATCGTCTGCACAGTCAGTCATTTTTTTCTCAGCCTGCATTTCCGCCCTGTTTGCGGAGTTGGAGTCGGTATCAGAGTCCTCACAGAAGATTATTCAGAAAAGTACTTTACATACATTAATCATCAAAACCATTTTCTTACAAAGTTAGTTTGAAGGAAATCTGCCTTTAAGTTCAGGATCAACATTCAACTTAAATTTCCCCGTAGACGCTAATGTTACATTTTTTTCTGAACGGTTTAACATTGAACGAAAAATGGTTCAAATCAAAAAGCGAAATATGGGAATGAGCCTCTCCGAAATCTTTCGAACAAAAAAAATTTTATTCAATTCGGACGCTTCTCTTAAAAGTTATTAGGTGTGGAAAGATTGCTTGAACCGTTCAATGTTGAACGAAATAATATTCACATTGAAAATTTAAATATGGTAATAAAGTATCCTTGCTGAGATCTTTCGAACAAAAAAAAGTTCAAATCGGACTGTTCACTAAAAAGTTAGTGTCGCAGGACAGGTTGTTTGAACAGTTCAAAGTTGAACCAAAAATTGTTCAAATCGAAAAATCAAATATGGGAATGAGCTGTACTTGCCGAGATCTTTCCAACAAAAAAAAGTTTTTTAAAATCGAAATGTTCATTCAAAAGTTATTAGAGGGGGGGACAGACAGACCGACCGACGCACAAATTCCCCATCTCAATACCTTACTTTCCAATTTAATTTTCGATATTTACTTTAACTTTTTATTTCTTTTTGACTTGTTTTTCGGACTTGGCGATATTTTTAGATGCATTAAGCCTCTTTTAATGCTTTTTTCGTCTTTCGTTTATTTTTAACGGGAAAGTAGGCTAAAAAATGACAAAATCGAAGCAGTTATTTTGCATTGTAGTGCTGAAAAAATTATCATAGAGTCTTACATTACATTTTTCGCATTTTCTTGTCGTTTTACCAGGATATTGAGAGCCACGCAATTCCCTCCCAGACCGTAATATTTTTGGTTAACAATTTTATAGCGTATTTTTGTTGGTAAAAATCAAACTGTACAAAGAAACTATTTGGGCAGCTTAGACACTAGCCTTTGAACCCTAATCTACAAATAATTAACTTATAATTTAAGATGAGGTTTTATGTTATTACATAAAAAAATTTTCAAACGAAAATGCTAGTTTATTACGCTACAGACAGGTAAAAACGTTTTAGCCTTTTTGTACTCACGAATTCCCAGTGTCCCGTAAACAGGACGCCACAGATTGAGCATGATTGCACAAAAATGATATAAATATTTTTGCAAATTATCATTACGGAATACTTCTGTGATCTACTTTAAGCAAATCATTTTAAAATATTTTAATTTTATGAAACATAAGTTCGCAAAAAACACCATCTTTCTGCGATTACCCATGCTATATCGCTACAAATTTTTAGATTGGGATCTCAATGGGATCATATTTTTTTGAATTTTTGAATAAAACTGTATAGAAAAAAAATGATATTTTTTAGATTCTATTTATTTAAGTACTAAGTTTTCTGGCTTGTGATGGTCTAAAAAGTAGTAAATAAACATGAATATGTTTAAAGTGAGCTGGCATGAGCTTATAGATTTGTCAGGTTCATCGCCCCCCCCCCCCCTCCCTCCCTCGCACAACCACTCTTTTTTTTTTTTTCAAAACTGTTCAAAATGTTTTTTAAAAAACCCTTTGATACAAAATGAATAGTAAACTTATTTAAAGTTGGTAAATGGGTTCCCTTATAACTAGACGAAGTATCCCCCTCCCCACCCAAATATACCATTCACACTATACTAAAATGACGTCCAACCTCGGGATTGAATTGAGGATTATTTTTACCCTAGGTATATCTATTGTTTTTCAGACAAAATGTTTCTTTTCGATCCGAACTTCAAAGTGTACTTCCATTCAATATCTGAAATTTAACTTTATGATTCATTCCATTTCCTACCCCAGCACCAATCTTCAATTTTTAAGGGAGGAAATAAATGGTTCGCCCCAAGATCATAGCAAACAGCAAAATAGCACTGTTTCTCCTTGTTCTCATCGTTTTTTCTTTTCTTTTCGCACAAAACTGAAAATAAATCAAAATATCAGATCATTTGTCTGTGTCCCCATAACTATCTTTCCACATTATCTAGTGTGCAGCTGTTATTTAATTTTTTTAATTGGTTGTGTTCTTTTTAATTTTGTTGTAAAGGAAAGTAATGCAGCAAGATATATCTTCATACATATATTAAACAAACACTGCTTTTTTGATCATAACCTCTCATGTTGTTCAACTTCTCTACAGATTGCTTCTCCCCTTTTCCTACCTTCCCGCTCCAAACTCTTATTTTTTTATCATCACGCCTAACCCCATTTCAAAGCCTTAGTCTCTACTGATGTCTGGTAGTGTTTCAGTTTATTCTGTTTGTTACTCTTTCCTATTAGCTCATGAGCTTTGTCCAATAAGAGAAAGGAAAGGCAGTGATGGGGACTGACATATAACCTGATACTTTGATTTCTTTTCAGTTTTGTGTTAAAATAATGGGAAACATTATGAGAACAAGGGGAAACAGTGCTTTTTTGCTGTTTGCTATGATCTTAGGGCGAACCGTTTCTTTTCTTCCTCCAAAATTGAAGATTGGTGCTGGGGGAGGGGATGAAATGAATCATAAGTTTAAATTCAGATATTGAATGGAAGTACACTTTGTGAAGGTCGGATTGAAAAAAGAAACACTTCGTCTGTGAAAAACAATATATACCTAGGGGGAAATTAATCTTCAAATCAATCACCAGGTGAGATGTCATATTAGTGTAGCGTTAATGGTATATTTGGGTGGGGGAAGGGTTTTACTTTGCCTTGTTATAAGGAAACCCATTTACCAACTTTAAATAAGTTTACTGTTCATTTTGTATCAAAAAGGATTTTTTTTAGCATTTGAAACAGTTTGGAGGAAAAAATGGTTGGGTCGGGAAGGAAGGGAGGGGGAGCTGACCAATTTACAAGTTAATGCTAGCTCACTTACCTAGAGTAAAAATAATAGTCAATTCAATTCCCAGGTTAGATGTCATAATAGCACAGCGTTAATGGTATATTTGGGTGGAGGAGGGGATACGTCGTCTAGATATAAGGAAACCCATTTACCAACTTTAAATAAGTTTACTATTCATTTTGTATCGAAGAGTTTTTTTAACATTTTGAACAGTTTTGAATTAAAAAAGAGTGATTGTGCGGGGGGGGGGGGAAGGGGTGAGGGGTGAACCTGACAAATCTATAAGCTCATGCCAGCTCACTTTAAACATATTCATGCTTGTTTACTACGTTTTAGACCATCACAAGCAAGATAACTTAGTATTTAAATAAATAGAATCTAAAAAATATCATTTTTTCCTATACAGTTTTATTCAAAAATTCAAAAAAATATGATCCCATTGAGATCCCAATCTAAAAATTTGTACAAGCATAGATAAAATACACAAGAATTTTTGAGAATTTTTTGAAAAAAATTCATTATATGTTTTTCGAGAAATTTAAATTTGAAATTTAAATTTCATTTTTTGAAAAAGAAAATTTTCATCGAATTAGTCATGTTGCATATCAGATTAAGCGGCAACTAACATGCTTTAAAATGCCTTTCACCAAATTGTTCTATCTGTATTTGGTGCCGAGTTATGGTCCCTTTTATGTTCCCTTATCCATGGAAAAATGAGGGTTTTTCCAAAGTTCAAAGTCTCATAAATCAAAATATAATAGAGATAAAAATCTAAAAATTGAGACTTTTGATTACCTCAAGGGGTACAATTGCTGAGCTAAATTTGAAAGAAATACAAAAATGTAAGGTAAAAAACGTTGGATCACTTGACATGGAATGACCCTTATCTAAAATTAACTATCAACAAATGAACTTTAATGTCCAGCGCAGCGGCTTCATGTGGTTTTCTCAAGAAGAAGGAGTATTCTACTTGTGAAACACAGCTTTAGTAAAAGGGTATACGTATTACAAATACTTGTCTGCAGTAACTAACTAGCGTCCCATTTTTTAGCTACTGGGCATAAATGGTTAATACAGGACGTATGACGTATGACAGTATTGTAGAGCGATAACTTTTTTTCTCAGGTAAAAAGATATCAGGTTAAAACCTTTTTTAATCAGATTCTGAGCATAACAAATGCTTTTAACCGTTAAAGGCGTTTATTAGCTGCATAAATCCGACTCTTAATTTCAGGACGAATATCGCTATGCTGGTTGAACAACGATCCTGGAAACTTCTTGATATTTGTTCATTATGTATCATTCAACGTGGAAAATTTCTACTGTACGGTAAATGCAAAATGTATCTAAAAGCTAAATCAGTGTGAGCACTCCCATCTTTTCCTATAATTTCGGATAGGTGATTTCGAAGGCACTTGGTCAAGTGAGAACTGCATTAAACTGCCGTTGATGATCAGGGTTAGACATAAGTTATCATTAGTCGCAATTTTCTACAAAAAATTTAATTTGACGACTACAAGCTCGCTTCTAGTCATCATTTTTTATGCTTAACTTTTTGTAAAAAAGTAATTTGATAATCGTAATTTTAAGCTAACTTTTTTTTTTTGTTCGAAGGGTCTCAGCAAGGATACTTCATTACCGTATTTAAATTTTCCATTTGAACATTTTTTCGTTCAACATTGAACCATTCAAGCAACCTTTCCCCACCTAATAACTTTTAAGTGAACCGTCAGAATTGAATAAACCTTTTTCTTTTTTTTGAAAGATCTCGGAGAGGCTCATTCCCATATTTCGCTGTTTGATTTGAACCATTTTTTGTTCAATGTTGAACCGTTCGAAAAAAAAAACTTAACATTAGAGCCTACGGAGAACTTTAAGTTGAATGTTGATCCTGAACTTACATGCGGATTTCCTTCAAATTAACTTTGTGAGAAAATGATTTTGATAAATAATGAATTGTAAAGTACTTTTCTGAATAATCTTCTGTAAGGACTCTGATTCCGACTCCGACTCCGCAAACATGGCGGAAATGCAAGCTCAAAAAAAAAAAAGACTGTGCAGACGATTTTTTGTTTATTTATTCATTTGTTTTATTTTATTTATTATTGTTCTTTTTTTTTTCTTTTTTTTTGGCAGACGATTTTTTTTTGTAACAAAAATTTTTTATTCACGAGGGCATTTTATTCTTGATAAAATTTAACAACTGGCAACGGATTAAAAATGAAATTCGAGACACTTTATTAACGGACGAGTTTTTTTTTTTTTTTCTTTCTTTGATAAATTTTTTTTAATGTTCTTTTTACTTTTTTTTTTTTTTTTTGAAAACGATTGAAGAATTTTTCTACGGAAGATCTGTAACAGTTACATTCTTTAAAAGGTGCGACAAAACTTTATTTCTTCATTTATGTATTTACTTTTTACGTGTCTATTTCATCTGATAAGAGGGGTAGATTTTGCTTCTAGAAATTATCTTTAAGTGCTAAAAAGGTATGTTTGACATAATTTTCAGTCTCAGATAATCAAGAGAATAATGATCAGACGCTAGAATGCCGATGTCGATGTACGGGAAAGGAGGCTCGTTTAGTTCTTGACAGAACTTCTTGTTTAATCTTCGAACAATGCAGGTAATCCTTAGCCACGTTCAAAGTTCTCTTCTCAGACATTTTGTCACCCTAAAGTTTTTCAAAACGGGGCAGATTTTAACATAAAGGTATTTATCTAAAAGAAATCACAAACTCATGATAGGTGTCCTCTACTGCATTTTGAAATCTTGTACTCATTAGCAGTATAATATCAAGACCCTTTTTCACAGTGAGCAGTGGCCCGACTAAATTATAAAATTACGCCAAGTAGAACATTTTAGTAACTAAAAAGTTCCAATGACGCCTAATTTGGTATACTGATTTTAAACCTTGCTGTTGGGGATACTGAGGCATTGGACAGTAGATTTCGGTATTAAAGAAAAGCTGTTGGTCTAAGAAATTTGGTGAGAACAAATTGTCATGAACCGACAGCTCGGAAGAAATATGGACTGATTCAGAAATCATGAAAAAATTAAAAAGGGGCTTTTATTTTATTTATTTATTTATTAAAGGGGAGGGTTGGTAATGAAGGGAATTCAAAATTGAAAATATTTCTAACAACGGCTAAAAGTAACTGCATCGCAATGAATGTTATATTATAGTGACATGATATGAGTTTTAAATTAAAGGTTCTAAACATTTTTCCTACAGTTTTAGAAGTCCGGAACGTATTCAAGTCCAAGAATATGTCTCATTGCAATATAATTCAAAATCTTCGTTGATTCACGATGACAATCAGTTATTTAAATATAGAGCTACAAATACACAGGTCATTCATCTTTTCAAAGGAATCTGAAGCCATTTTTTTATTATTGCTTTCCCTAGAAAGAGTTGGCCAGCATGAACTTGATCACATTCCAATGAATATCTCTGATTTTTCTTGCCAAATTAAGCATGTAGTCGGCTTTCAAAACATAAGCCATTGTTTATTTCCTTATCAGTATTGGAGCATTTGCCAATGAAACCGTTTTTGAGCTTCTTCCAAATGAAAGATAGCAATTCATTTGCTTTTTGAAATCATAACAAATGTTTGAATCGAGGAAACAGAAAATAACTGTGGACAAAATGTGTTTAAAAAAAAAAACAATATTGCACTGTAGTGTATTGATCTTGTTTAGTGCAGGGCTTCCCAAACTGTTGTCCGCGGACCCCTTAGGGGTCCGCCGAGCATTAGTGGAGGGTCCGCGGTGAATCACGAAAAAAAATATATAACCAAACTCTAAAAGTGCGTTTGAAAAGCTGTAATTAAAGCAAATTGCAAGAAATTATTCATTGAAACTTCAATTGAAAATAAAAAAAAATCCGGCAGATTATCTCCATACCTCATTCGATCTAATTGTTAACAAAAACAATTTCAAAAGAGAATTTTTAAAGCAAGGATTTTGAAAAATCGCCTGATGTGCTGTCTTGGACCTATTGCTCCTCCTAATATGTCTAAAAAAAAGGCCTATTAGCGCGTTTTTAAGAATTAAAATGTTAAAATTTTCTGGGGGTAGGTGCCTCAAAAACTACTCTAAGATCGCCATAAATCGTATAAAATTGCGTTTCTTTTCTTTTTTTTTTTTTTAAGGTACAGTATGCAAAAATTTATGCACTTAAACCAGGTTCATATTACAAATGTAAAAGTGCAGTTTAACTTACGGTCTTTGTTACGAAAGACATATTAGTAAATATGAACTTCTTTTTACTGACAAAAGATAAATTTGAATATTTATGACTGTAAAATTGAGATTACGGGCAAAATGCGCCATAATTTTTTTTTTCTCCCGCAAAAGTAACCGTCAAGAAATCTAGCCCAGGTCTGGCTTAAGTTAAATTTTCAACTTCATTTACTTTGAGGGGAGCGGGGGTGTGGGGGCAAACAATGTTCACATTTGGTTGAGAAAAAATGAATCTCCCACTGGAGGAAAATCCTACATATGCTACTAGTTGATTTATTTAAAGTTCAATTCACTACGAACAAAAATTATCTTTGCACTTTCTCTAACGACAGGGGTCCGCTCCGAACTTTGATTCATGAAAGGGGTCCTCTGCTTAAAAAGTTTGGGAAGCCCTGGAGTGGATTAATCTTGTATACTGTTATTCTAGAACAAGTTTTAAGAGGATAAGGATCTATAATGACACTTGGAGAGATTGTAGTGGACAGTGCAGCATTGTAAATTGTTTTATCTTCAACCTTCAATTGGGAACCCAAATTGTAAATGTGTTCGTCTTATTAAATTCAAAGAAGTTTAAGTGGCTAGGATCGGTGACTTTAGTTTCATGAAAAATCTCTAATTAAAAGCCCGCAAAATGAACATAATCTAAGGATGTATATTCGCAGTTATCATTTTAATCTCAATGGCAGGACACGTATCCCATGAGGCTATACGTTTTGTGTAGGGGCAAAAAATTTGGATATAGGTTTTCAATTCAATTGGGGAATAGCATGAAAGATTTTTTGGCTGAAGTAATTAGCCAATGATCGAAACAGACGACAGTGAGTCTATATCAGGGGAAAAGTGGGATGCGATCTAATAGTAGTAACATTTTAATGAGTATTATTGATAGCAAGTTAACGTTTTCTTTGATTTTGAGCATTATGACGCCTCATTAATCAATAAAAGCAATGAAACTAAATATAATAGTATGACATGCAAAACATCTCCTAAAATAAATTTTAAGAGAACGCGACCCCTTCTCTAATGCAACTCCTTGTAGAAGATCAATTTAAAATAAACCTAAAAAAGTTGGCAACAGCCTGGATGGAGATTTTGCAATTCCAAAAGTAAAGAATTATATAGATCAATTTATGGCAAAAGCAAAAGCAGCATAGAAAGCAATCCACAAATCAGATGCCATCAAGAACAATGACGAGGCTTGATATTGGATGGACCCATTGAGGAATTCCATTCATAACATTGACGACAGCTCCCATAACTCTTTAAACATTAATATATGGGTGATTCTACAAATACGGGAATATTTCTAACATGTAAATTTCAAAAAATTAATTTAAAATTAAAAATCTGAAAAAAATCAGCTAAGTACTTTATAAGTTGCATAATTAAAATAGAATATCAGCAGAGCTTAAATGTTTGTATTTTATTGTATTTTTGGATTTTTATTTTTTTGAAGACATATGTGAATAATAAAAAGGACATGTGGATGACACAATGGGTATGTGAATAACACAATAAGTATGTGAATAACACAAACCCAATAGATATATTAATGATATTTTTTAACCCGTAAACTGTTAGACATAATTTTTAAACATCGTACTGTCATAGTTTGGCTTTTGATTCATCCACGTGTTTCATATTGGTGCATGTGAATGACATTAGAAAAAGAGCATGTGAATGACAAAACACAAGTAATTGTGTTCTCAAAAAGTCATATCTGAATATTTTTCGGCTTAACTTCGAATTAGAATCCACAAATGTAAGCCTTAGGATTATTCATTATCAAAATTTATTTACATGTACATTTTAGATGCATTCTGTGGGGCATGTTAATGACAAAGATGAAAAACACTTGCCTTGAAAGTTGAGTTTAGCTTGCTTTTTATAAAAAAGTAATTGCAGAGCAGCAAAATTAATCTTCAAACAGGAATAATAAAGTTCCATGCTTTATTTTAAGATGCGTTGCCAGATTTTGAAATAAAACAGTTCAGAGAAAATAACTATACTTTCCAGACATATGGATGGCTGATAATCGCTGGGACAAAGTTTAGATTAACTTTTACAGACATTATTTTCACATTATTTTGCTTTTTTTGTGATTTACATCTTGCACACATTCATATTTATAAATAAAAAACTCTTGAGAAAAAAATCACTTATTTTTTTTTTAATCTATATTCCATTGATTGTGAAAATTGCACCTATTATGGGACAGGGCATGTGGATGACATTTCAATGTAATATTTTATTTTTAAACGAATAATAATTAATTATTGACTTTATTGATAATCAGAATTACAGAACCAAAGAGGCATAAAAATATTCCCAAAACAGTTTTTTATTAAATTAAAAACAAAAAGATCAATCAGTATGGAACACAAATTTGCCCATTTTTGTAGAATCACCCATATATAGCTACTGCTGATTCAGTCCATGCATTTCCAGTTGAAGCATCAACGTATATTTCTCAGTATTTGAGGATGATGTTTCACCCAATTTTGCCCTTCGTGCTGGTGTTTAAAAAGACTAGAACACTCACAAGTTGAAGATTATGGATCACTCGTTGTGCCACTTGGAAGACTATTTTTATTCAAAGGTTTGCATCTCTGTATTGTAAAAAAAGTTGAGTTAAAGAAATTGTGAACAATTTGTGAACGCTGGTGGGCCCTCATACAGGAGATCCCATACCAACTCCAACGACCATGCATCGACAATTTCTTTTAATACCAAATTTCCAATAGTGCAGATAAGTTGCTTTGTTTCTTTAAGTATATATCCAAACTTTTGTTGATATCAATTAATAATATTCTACAGGTTCCTCTGGGGCAGTTCATTGTACAAAATTCGTTAAATTAACTTTTTTTAAATATTTTTCAAAAAAGCAGGAGCCATTGACTCACATAAATAAAAACTTGTACACGCTCTAAGGACACTGTATAGAAACTTTGTGGTGCTATTGGAACTATGGATTACAATTTCTTGTTTTAAAAAATGAAAAAACCATAAAACTACAAAAATTTTGTAACATGAACTGCCCTAGAGGCAACTGAAGATATTAATTCAAAGTAAAATAATTTTTAACGCATCAGTAGCAAAAAGGAAACTTTACGTTATTCACCGCCAGCTCGGTCGCACGACCCAGAAGCTGCAGTTTCGTTCTTATTAGTACTCATCAGTCTGGAATAGATAGTAGCCGAGATGGAGGCTGAAAGATCTAACAGGAGCAAAGACTGTCAAACAAACTTGTAAATAAACTGCCCCCAGCTTAGTTGCTATACTTCGCAGCAGTTTAACTTGGCAGTGACGTCACTACGGGCGGAGCCAACAGCGTGACGTTAGCCTATGAAAAACGAAGTAGATAAAACGTCACAGCCTACTTGGCGAATTAGAGGAGACCGCTGACTGCTTGCGAGCTCTTATTGGCTCCACCCGTAGTGAGGTCACTGCCAAGTTAAACTGCTGCGAAGTATACCTATTTCAGATTCTAATAAAAACAAAACTGCAGTCTCTGGATGGTATTATCTGTGTATTACATGTGGTTCTGTCTCAGCTCTGGCTTAGGGACGTTAACTTTCTGATTAATACGCCCGATTGGAATTAAGAGTTTAAGTTTCTTAATTTAAGAACACGTTAAAAACAAGAAGTTCTGTCAAGAACTAAACGAGCCTACTTTCACGTACATCGACATCGGCATTCTAGCATCTGATCATTATTCTCTTGATTATCTGAGACTGAAAATTGTGTCAAACATACCTTTTTAGCACTTAAAGCTGATTTCTAAAAGCAAAATATACCCTTCTCATCAGATGAAATAGACACGTAAAAAGTAAATAAACGAATAAATAAAGTTTTGTCGCACCTTTTAAAGAATGTAACTGTTACAGTTCTTCCGTAGAAAAATTCCTCAATCGTTCTTCAAAAAAAATAAAATAATAAAATAAATAAATAAAAGTACAAAGAGCATTCAAAACCACATTTTAATCAAACAAAGAAAAAGATGAAGAAATAAAAAAATCGTCCAATTAATAAAATATGTCTCGAATTTCAACTTTTAATCCGTTGCCAGTTGTTGAAATTATAAATAAAGTAATAAAATGCTCTCGTGAATGAAAAAATTTTTGTTACAAAAAAAAACGATCCAAAGTTGAACCAAAAATTGTTCAAATCGAAAAATCAAATATGGGAATGAGCTGTACTCGTCGAGATCTTTCCAACAAAAAAAAGTTTGTCAAAATCGGAATGTTCACTCATAAGTTATTGGGGGGGGGGGGGGGACAGACAGACAGGCCGACCGACCGACCGACACACAAATTCCCCATCCCAATACCCTACTTTCAAATTTTTAATTTTTCCATTTTCATTTTACCTTTTTATTTCTTTTTGGCTTTTTTTTTTCGGACTTGGCTATAATTTTTTAACTTGGCGATATTTTTTGGACTTGGAGATATTTTTAGATGCATTGAGCCACTTTTAATACTTTTTTCATCTTTCTTTTATTTTTAACGTGAAAGTAGGCTAAAAGACGATGAAGTTAACGAATTTTGAAAAACAGCTCAGAGTAACTGAAAGGGTCAATGCACAATGCACATTAATAAAAATTTGCACACACTCTAAATATACCATGTAGCTATTTTTTGGCACTCTTAGAACTAAGGAGTCCAAATTTTCATTTGTTTTTTCACTGTAGAAATTAACGAATTCGGTATAATAAACAGCCCCAAACGCAACGGATAATATTAACGCAGAATACAAATAAAAAAAATTGTGTAGCCATAGCAACGATAACATAAGGGAACTTTTTCGCAGTATATTGAAAACTTGATACTATTTAAAAAAAAGTGTTTTTCGATGCATCCTACTGCGCAGGGCTAAGGCAGGAATTCAAGTGAAACACCATTGCAATCGCTACTGGAAGTGAATTACATTATCATCAACTTGGCACTGACGTCACTACGGGTGGAGCCAATAAGAACTCACAAGCAGGCAGCGATCTCCTCTTATTCGCCAAGTAGGCTGTGACGTTTTATCTAGCTCGTTTTTCATAGGCAAACGTCACGCAAACGTCACGCTAACGTCACGATGTTTTTATCAAGAAACGTTCTAATGTAATTCATTTCCAGTAGCGATTATAATTTGCTATCGCCTGTTTCACTTGAATTCCTGCCTAATACAGATTTGAGATTGAACTCTGCTGAGTAAAGTGATAAATGATGAGAAAATGCGAGTTTTTACTAATTGTTTGATGAGTATAGCGGCTCAAGTATTCAATCAAGAAACTACGATTAAAAAGAAAGAACTTCCTGACAAAAGGAATGATTGCAACATTTATGAAACAATTTTTTGAGAAAAATGGAACTTTATGAAAAAAAAATTATAAACCACCAAACTAAGGCAGGAGTTCAAGTGAAACACGGACGATCGCAACTCACCATTACAATCGCAAATTTCCAAATTTGGATAACTTGCAATCGCTATAAATGCTAATCTCACTGACGTCACTACGGGTGGAGCCAAAGAAAGCTCACAAGCAGTCAGCCTGTTTCACTTAAATTCCTGCCTATGGCAGGAATTCAAGTGAAACAGGCGATCGCATATTGCGATCGCTACTGGAAATGAATTACATTAGAACGTTTCTTAATAAAAACATCGTGACGTCAGTGTGACGTTTGCGTATGAAAAACGAGCTAAATAAAACGTCACAGCCTACTTGACGAATGCGAGGAGATCGCTGACTGCTTGTGAGCTCTTATTGGCGGGCCGTGGTGGCCCGATCGGTAAGGCGTCGGACTTGTGTCCGGAGGGACCCGGGTTCGATCTCAGCCGATCAAAGATCCACCGCCTTGATTAATGGTGGCTGGGAGGCGTTAAAAATGTCGTGGTCGCAAAGTCCTCCAAGTGAAACGATACCTCTGGAGGTGCTAGAACCTAGGGTTTGCTCGACCCTAGGTTCTGGTTCAAAATTAAGAACAGAGCGCTCTTCAGGGACCTATCCCGGTTAAACCACGAAGCTGTGGTAGGTACGGGGGACCCTGGAGTGTGAAATGAGCTCTTATTGGCTCCACCCGTAGTGACGTCAGTGGCAAGTTAAGTTGATGATAATGTAATTCACTTCCAGTAGCGATTGCAATTCGAAGCGATTACAATAGTGCTTCACTTGAATTCCTGCCATAGATCGGTGGCCCCCAGAGAAACGAAAATCGCTGAAGAGCTTCATTAAAGATGCATACCGGTAATGACGTCATGTTCATAGAGTCGACTGGAACATGGTAAATTTTTTAACACTCCTAAACATTACTTTGCTCGAAAATATGAATCCACACACTGCTCAGTGTAATGAATGCTATACTTTCCTCAATTTTTAATTCATTTAAATGAGTAACTTTAGTTTTTTATTCATTTATAATTTTTCAGATTCGAATGTTACCGCTACGCCTTACTTCATCTTTTTGTAGTATAAATCGATAGTAGTTGTGACTGTAATTGTAATATCAATGTTTACATTTTTGGGCCTTTGAGATTTATTCATAGAAATTTGTTTTTGTAAAGAAGAAAGGTTTCTAGAATTTTTTGATAGGAGTGAATTTGGTTTTAGTAATTGTGCTGTTAAAACTTTAAAAAAATTAACAAGATGCCAAAGCCTATACGAAGATTCCAGCAAGGTTTTTAAGTTTGAATAACATATATGAATCGTGCAACGTTTATCAAAGCTTTCTATAATTAAAAAAAAAATCGGTCTTTGTATGTTCAAATCTTGACCAAAAAAAAAAGGATTTTTTTCTTCCGTTTTTCATTTTTTGATCCTTTGGAAAGTAAAAAGTCCGACATAGCTTTGATTGCCTTATATTCTGAAGCAATATACGTTAATATTATGTCCTTATTTCGGTATTAACTTGTCCTACTTCATATTATTTTGATAAATGATTAATAACTTAGCGTGGGTGAAAAGTAGAGGAAGCTGAAAAAAGGCCTTTTATTTCAGGGAGTTGAAGAATTGGGACAATCACCGCTCCACTTTTAAGCTTTTAAGGAATGTGATGTGATTTTATGTATTTGGTTGTATTCTTAGAATTATATAAAGAGAGTATATACTAACTCTATAACGAGCAGGGCTTTGACATAATTACCAATGATGTTTGAAAAAAAGCATTGGTGTACAGATTACAAATGGAAAAATTTTCAGTTGCCGGATCTAGGGAGAAGCCCTATGTGGCAATTTCTGGGGGATATCAAGTTCATCTTATTTCTGTAGTTCTTTTTTTGTTCATTGAAACTTGATATAAAACCTTGAACAAATAGAAAGTGCATCGCTTTCAAGATTTTCTACTGAGTTAGAAAAATTGTAAATCCATCACTAGAAATGTTGCTCATAGTTTGAACTTGCAACCATTTTTTACTTGCTTGTATGAACTTAAAACGTGGTTACTTATCCGTTAGCCAGGCACAAGTGAAATGAAGACCAAGTAATGTGTTGCTAAATAATGTAGAATTCTGATATATTTGTTTACTACCATATTTGTTTACTGTTGAGCGTACTTTTGTTCCATTGATGGATTTGTCATTCACTTCCCTTGCCCATTTTTGCTTTTTTGCCTGCATCCGGCTTTTGGATAAGTACTGAAAAGTGTTGTATTGATTTAATAAAATTACGTATATTTTGGCCTAACTTTTCATTTTACTCACCCATGAATGAACCTTAACTATTGTATGCCTAATTATTAGCCTAATTATGCCATCCAGAGCCCAGCTATGCTTTGGGTGTGATGCATGTAGTTCTGCCTTAGCCTTGGCTTAAAGGCAAAAACTTACTGCTTGAAGAACCTTAACTAGTTCTCTCGGCACATTCCTAATTCATTGTGTACCTACAAATAATTGAAAACTGGAGTATCCATTTTGACGGAGCTAATCATCAAAAGTTTTTACATAAAGTCTTTGTATTATGTACATCTCAAATAAAAACTGAAAAATTATCTGCTGTTAAATGGTAAAATCTTGTAATTGCAGTCTTTGTAGGCTTTAGTTATCCACCTCCTTTTTTGGTTACAATTCAGTGTATGGAAAGATGTACTAATTTTGTGTGGCAATTCTGTAGTTTTTAATGAAAACTGATGTCATATAAACCAGGGGTCAATCTAGATAGAAATTAGGTCCGTTAAAGGACCCTTCACAAAATTCAAGGCACTCAAAAAAGGACCCTTCACAACATTCAGTCACTCAAAAAAGGACCCTTCACAAAAATTCAGTCACTCAAAAAAGGACCCCACAAAATTCAGAAACTCAAAAAAGGACCCTTCACAAAATTCAGTCACTCAAAAATGAACCTTTCACAAAAATCCTACACTCAAAACTGACTCTTCACAGAAATCCGAATTTACGAAACGATAGGGAATATTTTTTTGCCGTAATTATTTTTCACAAAATTAGGAATTAGTTTTTACAAAATTCCAAAAACAGGACTTTGGTCAAATATCCTGGATTAACCCCTGTAAACAGAAAGTTGGTACCATTTCATTTGGCAATCTATCACCAAACTTTTCATTGCTAAGTTGGTGACACAAGCTCCTGAAAAATGATTTTGGTCTTAAAATGACAAGGCACCAATAGGCATTCCCATTTTAAATAAACAAATTTGCCTTTTCTGATGATTTTGATCTCACATGGGTTAAAAAATTTAAGCTTTGGCTTTTAAGTTTTGGAGAGAGGTTTCCTCTCCAAGCTTCATGGATTTCCTTTCCACTAGGGAATTTTAATGATGGACAATGCAAATGACAATTAACTAATTGGTATCCGCATTTGAAATAAATAAACCTGCCTTATATGATGATTTTAATCTCAAATTAAAATTTAAACATTCAATTTTTTAAGTTTTGAAAAGAGTATTCCTCTCCAAGCTTCAAGGGTTTTCTGCTAGAGAATTTTAATGATGGACAATGCAAATGACAAGGAACTAATTGGCATCCCATTTCAAATCAACAAACTTGCCTTGTATGATGATTTTAATCTCAAAGGGATTAAAATTTAAACTTTCAATTATAAGTTTAGGAGAGTGGAATCCTATAAACTTTATGGGTTTCTACCAGAGAACTTTAAAGGTGGAAACCTGAAAATCAACCCACCCTAAATCTTAGCAATCAACTTTCTGTTTTTCTAAGCTACAGTTCTATGATGTTTCTTTTTGTTTTTTTTTTTTACATATTATTTTACACTTTTCTGCACATTTATTTGCTTATTAATTGATTAAAAAGAAATTGTTGAACCATTCTATTCAATACCATCATCTTTAAAAATGTCTTTTAGGAATGGAAGATAACAAGAAAAAAGCGATTGTGAGAGAATATTGGAAAATGCAAAAGGGACCAAAGTCAAGGAATCCAAATCACTCTAGAAATACAATGCCTTATAGAGATTTTCAGTAAGTTAGTTTTGTTGTTTGTTTTTGGAATATATAGAATTAAATGTGATTTCAGTGCAATACTTATATTTTTCTTATCGCTTAGTTTCTTTTGTGTTTAGTTTGATAAATTGTATTAATCATCAACTCTTTCATAAGTAAGAAATTGAATATTATTAATATTTTTTTATTAATCAATAGAATTGGAAATTTATTTTTCTATCAATCTTATTCACTCTTAATGTAATCATTTTTTGTTAACCAAACATATATTTCTTTCGCGGTAGAGATTATACAAGGGTTGCAATAAAGTTTCCAAAATCCATTTCTCCCCAAACGAACTGAGAATTTTACTGGTCAGAAGATAACATGACTTAAAATTAAACTTTCAATTTTTTTTCCTAAAAACGCAAAATATTATGTTTTTGTTGAATTATTATGACTTGGTTTTCTCAATTTTAAAGTTATTTAAAATTGTTTACTCAGAATAAAAGTTTTTAAAAGTGACTATTAATGATTTACAAATGAACTATTTCTGTGTGACAGAACCTTACTAGTCCAGGCATATCGAACACTGCTAGGTTAGGTTTGTCCCGACTGTAGGTATTTTTCGGTAGTTTTTCCATTAAAAATAAGGTGAAGTAGTTTTTCAAAAAAACTAAAGCCTTATCTTCGAAGAGAACCAGTGGCGTACATAGCGCCCCCGCGGCACTGTGAGGCGTAAGATCCAGAAAAATAGCACTATGAGTTACACGGGAGAAATATTTTTTATAGTTTATTAAAAGGGGGAGGGGCACTTACAAATCTCACGACAGAGTGCATTTAGGTCTATGTAAGGTACTGAAGACAACCTTTAATGATTTAAATATTTGTGAGTTGTAGCAAATATTAAACTTCAAAAGTCGATAGGTGTAGTTTTAACAGCAGCCGTAATGAGTGTGAGGGCTTGATTTGGAATAATCTCCAGCTTATTCATCAGATTTGCAGGCATTATTATTAAAGATTCAAATCTTTAATAACAATGTCATGCTAAATGTATGAAAGGAAAACAATATTTTTAAAAATAAAGTCTTAAATTTTTATTTTGTTAAAAAATATTTTATGAAAATGCTTTGTTTTGAGAGTCCTAATCCAAAAAAATCAAGCATTTATCACTTAGGCTTTAAACTGAACACGGCATTACATATATTTAACCCATTCAATGCCCTAACTGATCAGGCCTCCACAGTCTATTAATAGCACTTTTAATGTTAATAAAGTTAGCAAAACAATTTCAACCTAAGTAAGCATTGAATATTGAACGTATTTGATATTTGAAACTTCATAAATACTTGAAATAAAATGGGTTTTGATACTAGCTGGAAACTGAGAAATTTGGTTAGTAGCCAGTGGCCAGTCGACTATGTTTGTTTAGTGGCCACTTTTGAAAAGTTAGTAGCAACTTTTTAAAACTGCCACTATGCTTCAAATTTCCTCGATAACAAAAAAAAGTATCATCATAATATCGCTCATGTGCAAGAAAAGTAACAAAACTAAACAAGAAGTTCTGTAGAGAACTAAACGAGCCTACTCTCCCGTAGATCGACATCAGCATTCTAGCATCTGATCAATATTTTCATAATTAGCTGAGACTGAAAATTATGTCAAACATACCTTTTTAGCACTTAAAGCTGATTTCTAAAAGCAAAATGTACCCCTCTCATTAGATGAAACATGCACGTAAAAAGTAATAAACGAATGAATAAAATTTTGTCACACCTTTAAAGAATGTAACAGTTATAGTTCTTCCATGAAAAAATTCCTCAATTGTTTTCAAAAAAAAAAAAGTAAATAAAAGTACAAAGAACATCAAAACACATTTTGTCGAAGAAAGAAAAAAAATCGTCCGTTTTAAACTGTCTCGAATTTCATTTTTAATCCGTTGCCAGTTGTTAGGTATAAATAAAGAATAAAATGCTCTCGTGAATGAAAAAATTTTGTTACAAAAAGAATCGTCTGCTAAAAAAAAAAATAATAATAATAATAAATAAATAAAATAAAACAAATAAATAAATAAACAAAAGATCGTCTGCACAGTCAATCATTTTTTTCTGAGCCTGCATTTCCGCCATGTTTGCGGAGTCGGAATCAGAGTCCTCACAAAAGATTATTCAGAAAAGTACTTTACAATACATTATTTATCAAAACCATTTTCATACAAAGTTAGTTTGAAGGAAATCAGCCTTTAAGTTCAGGATCAACATTCAACTTTAAAATTTCCCCGTAGGCACTAATGGTAAGTTTTTTTTTTTTTTTCTGAACGGTTCGACATTGAACGTAAAATGGTTCAAATCAAAGAACGAAATATGGGAATGAGCCTCTCCGAGATCTTTTGAACAAAAAAAGCTTATTCAATTCGGACGGTTCACTTAAAAGTTGCTTGGTGGGGAAAGGCTACTTGAACGGTTCAATGTTGAACAAAAAAAAATGTTCAAATTGAAAATTATATACGGTAATGAAGTATCCTTGCCGAGATCCTTCGAACAAAAAAAAGTTTGTTTAAATCGGACTGCTCACTCAAAAGTTATTAGGGATGACAACTTGTTAAAATGGTTCAATGTTGAACCAAAAATTGTTCAAATCGGAAATGTAATTATGGGAATGAAGTATCCTTGATAAGATCTTTCGAACAAAAAAAAGTTTATTCAAATCAGACTGTTCCCCAAAAAGTTAGTATCGCGGGACAGGTTATTTGAACGGCTCAAAGTTGAACCAAAAATTGTTCAAATCAAAAGATCAAATGTGGGAAGGAGCTGTACTCGCCAAGATCTTTCCAACAAAAAAAAGTGTGTTAAAATCGGAATGTTCATTTAAAAGTTGTTAAGGGGGGGGGGGGGACAGATAGACCGACCGACACAGACACACAAATTCCCCATCTCAATACCCTACTTTCCAATTTTTAATTTTTCAATGTTTATTTTTCTTTTTTATTTCTTTTTGCCTTTTTTTTGGACTTAGCTATATTTTTTAGATGCATTGAGCCACTTTTAATGCTTTTTTCGTCTATTTTTTATTTTTAACGGGAAAGTAGGCTAAAAACAAAATTTTAAAGAGAAAAAAAACTTAAACTTTTTGTACAGTTAATATTGAGGAAGAATTTTGGTTCTTGAGCATTAATAAACCGTTTTACAAACCATAGGGACTTATATTACTTATTTCCTGTTGTAAGCAACATTCCTAACTGTTATGTATTTTAAAATCAATCGAAAATTATTTGCTTTGTGTTGTCGCTTTTTCTTTGGACGTAAGCGATATTTTAAATATAGTTTTCTGTAAGCTGCCAACTATTTATGAGCATATTCTAGAAGATAGGAAGAGGCTTCAAACTCTTATTTTATCATTCGGTATATAATATTTGATAAATTAAGAATTTGCCTTTCTAAAAACTTTAATCTTGGCCTAGCGCAAATTCTGATCATTTAACATAAAGTGACTAACAGACCAGTGTAATATTAATTTAATGTTGAGGAAATTTTTTATGTTTAAAAGAAAAAAAGTAGTAGAAAAATATTTTGTTTTCCACACAAGATCAAGAAAGCTCGTTAATATTTAATTCTAACTACATTGCTTTAAAGAAAAATATAACTTAAATTCACTAAATTTTTCCACTTGAAAATGAATATTTTATTCCTTAATCAGCAATCATTTTTATTTATTTTTATGTAATTTCGAAGAATTTTTTTAAGTTTAAAAATGTATATATACATATACGTTGTTGTTGAATGTCCCCCTGGTCCAGATCATCTAGACCAGGTCCATGACACCAGGTCGCTGTATCAATTCTAAAAGTTCTTACTCCCCCTCACTCCACAGCAGCTCCGCACGGGCGCCAATACAATCAAGGATGTGGGCCGGTGAAGCAGGACGAGAACAATGGCAAGGCGAAACAGTTTTGATTCCGACAATGAATTTGAGTGATTTAGTATAGCAACTACGTAGTCTGGCCAGGGAAGTTTGCTCAAGTCTAGTGCCATACCCTGAAAGGGACATGCCAGGATGTTTACCGGCATACCAGACGTGTGCTGGAGGAACTCTCCAAGTAGAGTTCGCTTCGGCCTTATACAAAGAAAAAATCTCGCTTGCAGAAAGTTCGTCAGACGCGGCAGTAGAAAGATCGCTTCCCTCTTTCGCCAGTAAGTCCGCAATCTCATTCCCCACAATTCCTACATGGGAGGGGATCCATTTTATACATAGCCTGCTTTTTTGTGAAAGGGAAAAGATTTTTGACACAACCACTTGGCCAGTTTCCTCTGAGATATTTAGCCAGTTTTTTAGGTATTGGATTGAACTCCTGCTGTCTGTCAAGATGTAAGTATTGCTGGCTATATTCATGACAACGGGTAAGATGCAGCTTCCATTTTGGTTGAGGAACCACATGGGGAGAAGTCTGACTTTTCCTCGGCAGTCTGGCATGGGCATGGGGCCAGATATAAGATCTGGTCCGGTGCATCAATCACTAACTTAATCTACCATCCCAAATCCGCTGGCTTGATACAGATCTGGCCAACATCTGAAAGGGATGGAGGGTATATATATATATATTCTTTTTGACTATGACACCTTTGAATACAAATTTGAAACATTTTGGAAACCAGTAAAATCTTGCATTCGAAAGTATCAATTTTCAAGATTACTTCCCAAAAATACAACAGAATTTATACAAAAAAAAATTCTCATTTTTATTTTATTTTTTGTTATAAATGATTTTAAATTGTTATCAAACGGTTATTACCGGTTAGAAATTTAATATTTAACTCTTTCCGTTGCATCGAAGTCACGTGCAAATGTGATATATTTTTGTTTTGCTGTAAGTGAAAAGCAAGTTTTAGCCTTTACATCCGCCTTCTGCTTATAATATATCTTTTTGTTTACAAAATAGTAAACAATAACAAAATTATTTTTAGTACAGATATAAGTTACTTATTGTATTACTCAATAAATCGTATAATCTACAGATGTTGCTTTTCATCGTGATGATAAGCAACATCCACAGATCATCATACCAAAAAATGTTTCCGTTCAGATCGATTTAAATTAAAAAAAAATATGTAACAAAAATGGCGCAAAAATAAGCTAAATCCGAAACAACTTGCTTACTATCGCACGATATACGCTAATTTCTCAATCTCTTAAGTCAGGACATTTTGTTTTTTGTTATAAATGATTTTAAATTGTTGCCAAACGCTTATTACCTGTTTAAAATATAGTATTTGCAGCTTTTTCTGTTACATCCATGTCGTGCAAATATTTTTGTTTTGCTGTAACTTTCGAGCTTTCCACCTTCCACCATGTCATCACTGAGCAGCCATCAATAGGCAAGTGCCATGGGCACGTCACAGGTTCAGGATTCAAAGTGCTAAGTACAAATGATGGTGCTGTTCATTCTAGCAGCTGAATTTCTCTCTAGGGGTGGGCAAAAGAAATAACATCAGGGCAACTTGGAACAGGGGAAAAAAGTCACTCTACATTGGGTGACTGATATAGTAGATGTGATGACATTGGGTGACTGATATAGTAGATGTGATGACATTGGGTGACTGATATAGTAGATAGACTGATATAGTAAAGTGACTGATCAGGGGTGGCGATCAGTGACACGTTTTTTAATCGCCACCTTTGCTGCTTTAATCCCCACGTGGCGTGACGACCGCTAATTTTCATCTATACTTTTGATGGTTTTCCTTGGTTCTAGTTATCACTTTAAAAGCATTTTTCATTTTATATGCATGATAATCTAAAACTAAAGTATCTGCGTACACTAGTCAAAGATGTCTGCAGTTATGAAGAACAATATCTAGTGCTTAGATAAAATTTTTAGTTGGACAATACATTTTGCTTATAATAATGTTACCATAAAAGTAAAAGGTGAGTTTTTTCCTTTATTTATCTACATATTTTGAAGATAATCAATGTCTATTGATAGTAAATAACAGTTATTGAGAAAAGCACAGATCAACAGCAAATATATCTAGAGAGCTGCAAATGTATCCACACACAGTGTGTGCATGTGCATCTATATTATATCTAGCAATGCATTGTATTCCAATTTTAAAATATTTTTCCATGGCAAAATGACTATTTCATTAAGCGGGTTCGATTGTATTTTTGTTGTATGAACTATGCTAATGTAAAATAAATCTAGTAATCAACAAGATATTGTGATTATGAAAGTAAAAGAACTTTGCATAGTTTGTATTCTAATCATTCTTGTTATATTGTAGAAATAAGATGACTCCTTTAAAAAAAGCACAACAAGAGTATGAAGCAAGGAAAGCAAAAAGGGAGCAATTAAAAGAGGTGAGATTTTTTGTTCATAACATCAAATTGAAACTTTGAATTTTTAATTTGCTGTGTCTTATAGATTACTCTAACCAGTGTAATAGGGTTGGTTTGGGTAAGTGGGCCACCCCCCTCAATACTGAAATGCGCATATGGTTTTTGTACTTTTTTTAACCGACGAAAAAACAGAGGAGGTTCTCTGGTCGACTGGTATTTTTTTTTATGTATGACCACTCATAACTTTTTACTGAATAGGCCGATTTTCATTTTTTTTTTCTTTTTCGTTGGATAGGTTACACCTCCGTGGTGGTCCCATGATGCAAGGTTTGAGAACGGAATCCTGAAGAAATTGAGGAAATCTTTAGAATTCCATTCATGCGCACCCTCTTTGCGCATGAATTGAATTTCAAATTTCACGCGCACACTCTTGCGATTTGATGTTTATTAGGTCACAGTAGCTCGCCGATCGAGTGGCCTAGCGGTAAGACGCTGGGCTCTCATTCGCAAGAGCTTGAGTTCGATCCTCGACGGAGTCGGTGGATTTTCAAGCAGCAAAAAAAAAATGCACTGTCTACGTCAAACGATTATGCGGCATGCAAACCGCAGTTTTACTGATAGAATATATTTAGTCCTGAGTACCCCAATTTTTTAAAAAATATATTTCCAGGCTCCCATCACCTAAACTTTTAAATTTTAAAATTAGTGATGCACTAATGAATCGGCGGTAAATGGTTACTTTGCGGATTAACCTGTAGGCCAGTTTTAGCCGCATAATCGGGTGAAAAACTAGTAATTTAAAAATGTTTTAATTAAATCAGCATAGAAATAAATCCTAAAAAGAAAAAAAAATGTTTTTAGTGGCAATCGCTTAAAATTTCAGACGCTTTAATAAAGTGAGATGAAGCGTCACGATGGCAACATGACACTATTCCGGGTATACATTTACACTGAAAAGAATGAAATAAAAATAAAATTTTATAAAAAAAGTAAAACCGACTTCAAAAACGCAGCTGAAAATTGCTCTAAAAAGTAAAAAATAAATTTATTCTTTGAACACCATCGATACTACTTTTAAACATGAGTTTTGAAGTCGGTGTCGAAACAGTTAATAAAATCATTCGTACCCATTCTTCGGTTACGTGTTCCATAATAAAAACAACAAAAATGTTTCATTCTCAATTTCAAGTGTTTTTTGAAGGGAAAAATCAATCAAATGGTACAATCAATGGGTAAAAATGATTTTCTTCACTGTTTCGACACCAACTTCAAAACTCATGTTTAAAAGTAGTATCGATGGTGTTCAAAGAATAAATTTATTTTTTACTTTTTAGAGCAATTTTCAGCTGCGTTTTTGAAGTCGGTTTTACTTTTTTTATATAAAATTTTATTTTTTGTACTTATCATGTCAAATTGCATCACAGTAATCACTTTTGCATATATTTGGGTTTCATGGAACTTTTGTTTGGATCATATAATTTATGTCAAAAAAATTTCCAAAAAAATTTTTTTTGCGAGTTCAAGCAACATTTTTCAAAGAAGTGTTTCAATGTTAGTTTTTATTATTTTTTCTATGTTCATCAAGTTTTCTTGTAGAGTTTAACCTAAAGTACACATTGCAATAAGAATTTTTATGCAAAGTATTATTAATAAGTGTTTAAGGGGAGGGGGTCCCACTTACCCGGTGTTTTTCTCTATTAGGATAAGTGGGTCCCCTCACTATGGTGTAAGTGGGAGGCCCCTTCATAATAATGATGATATCAAAATGAAAAGCAGTTTTGATGAAGCAATTTCTACAATGAAATCGAAGATAATTATGGAGAAGAAATTGATGGTTCAGCTACAAAAATTGCAAAAGCTGGTAACTATGTATTTGTGAAACTTGCATCAAAGAAAACTATGAAGTAATATGAAGTTCTAATTTTAAAATATGATACAAATGAAAAAAAATACTGCAAAATTTGATAGAAAGAATAGAAATAGCTACACTTTTTATTGGTTTGATGTAGGTGATGTTAGAATTATAACTGAGGATGAAATGATAATGTTTCTCCCTCAGAAAACTTCAAATAGACGCTGCCATGAAGTGTTTCCATTTTTTTTTCAACCTATATTTTTTTCTATTTTACTAAAAATGATCTTAATTGACTCTATTATGTTCATTCAACATTAATTTATATGTAAAAGTAAAAAATACGCCTAACGGCTTTAATGAATTTCACAGACATAATTGTTTTGCATTCCGCTTTATAATTTTCTGTCAATACACATTTAAATGTAAGTAGATATTTCATTAAAGGGATACATTTACAAAAAAAATATTCCTTACTAAAATATTGCTTACTTTGTTACAGGGGCGGCTCCTCATTATGGGCCAGGCGGGCCGGGCCCACCCAGAAAAATTGGAAGAAAAAAAATGCCGAATAAAATATAATCGTTTTGTATTTCAACCAACAAAAAAGAAAAAAACAAAACAAAACATAGGGCACAAAATATATTTTAAACCTTCAGCTCCCCCCCCCCCCTCCACATTGCTAATACAGCACAAAAAAGTTTTCAAACTCCATCAATTTTAGCGTTTCGCACCTAAGCGCTTCGCATTAGCACGGCTTTAAGAACGAATTCGTGGGCCAGATCAAAGCGGCCCTCGCCAAGCCCCCGATTTTAGCCAATCCCAATGGCTGAATTAAGAAGAGCAGTGAGAGATGACACCCCATTGTAACAATCGACAAGTGGACATTTTTTATCTGGCCCAAAATTTCCCTTTGTCCCTAACCAAAGCGGTGGAGAGGGAAGTGTCCCTCACTGGTTACAGAGGAGCAGGGAATGTCTGGCCCCTGTTGTTAGGGAGAAAACTTGCTTTTTATTCCGCTCTCCTGGTTTTTCTTTTATTGATTTTTATAACACGTCTTCTTTTTTTTTAGTCTTTCTTTTTTAATTTTCAACACCTATTACTAACAGGCATAGAGATTGCCAGTTTCATTACCACCCCCCTCACCTATTTATAATACAATGCATGCATATTTTATTTATTAATTTGCGTTTGAAATTCTTATTCTCAAAATTTTTGCATGAAGACTTTATTTTTGACTTGTAGTGCGTTTGCCATTTTCTTGGTATTTGTTTGAATTTAATCTCATTTGTCGCAGTGTTGTGTTAATATATTAAAAAGTCTCTAAGTATTGTATGAACTCTAGGAATTTGTCATCCTGCCGGGTGTGACATTATAAATGCTTGGAGAAGTGATAAGTATTCTTAAGCTCAGGGCCGTCGGCAAGGGGGGGTGTGGGGGGGTGCTACACCCCCCCCCCCCCCACTTTTCTGAAGAAAGGGGCTGCCGATTTTAATTTATCATTAAAATGAAATTTTAGAAAAATATTTCAGGACTTTAAAGGAAATTTAAAAGAGAAGCGGAAGAATTTAACATTATTAAGAATATCAGTAAACCTTAATTTCTAAAAATGTCCTGTATTTTCCGCGGCCCCAATTATTACTTATCAAAAATACATAATTGGGGCCGCGAAAAATAGTTAAGATTCCTTCACAGCAATATTCGTTGCGAAAAATTCGAAATTTTCTCGTTCATGGGGTCATGTAAACGGAAAACTATAGGTCGCCCTGCCCAGTTTCGAAAAAAAAAAAGTACTGTATAAATATGTGCGAGAGCATTAAAAGGTACGCGAACCTCTGTAACTAAAATTAGTTAAATTAATAAAACATAAATCAATTTATATATACATAATTCAACAAGATCGATGCAATATGAAAAAAAAGAATACATGCTGAGGGCCGCCAAATTTTATAGATTAAATAAATTAAAATAAATGATCGATGCAATAATTAAAAGGAAAAAAAAGATAATATGCAGAGGCCGCCAAATTTTATATTTTAAATGAATTTAAATTAAAGAAAATTACACAAAATACCATTATCGAAAGATAGTGCAATGTTTAAACTGACGATAATTAAAAAGAAAATCTATCACTTTTCACTTTGTGTTGGGACCGAACGAACTTTTTTACCGCGCGTGTCGGCTTGGATTTACTTCTCCGGTAACAATGAAAGTTGCTACCAATGAAAGAACCTTCAGTAAACTGAAATTCATCAAAAATGTTTTGAGGAGTACAATGGGAAACCAGCGTTTAGACTCTCTAGTACTGCTGGCATGTGAGAAAGATATTACGGACGCCATAAATTTAAAGAGTTTAGCAAGCAAATGGGCTGCATTGAAGCACAGGCGCTGTCAATTTTAAATTATAATTTTTTACCAATAACATTTGTGAAATGCATTTTTAAAAAACTAAGGAGCTGATAAAAAATTTTGTCTCTTTTCAAGTTTTTTTTTTTTTTTTTTTTGTTACTTTTTTGTTGAACAAACTGGATTTTCAACTTGCAAGTTAAAAAAAGAAAAAAAGGAAGGAGAAAAAAAGAAAAATACTCATATTTATCCGGGATTTTTTTTTAATGGTAATTAATTGGATCTGTATATCCAGAACATTTTAAAGCAGTTGAACTTTATCTGCGTTTCCCACAAAACTTAATAGCATGAATATTCAAGGGACAATCACCGTAAAACACGGGAAGAAGAAAAAGGTACCTCATGAATCGTTTAGAATATGCCCGGCACAGAGCAGATTGTCAAAGGGTTAGACTTTAACAAATAAATGCTTACTATTATTATTTATTGTTTATTAATATTTTTTGACATTTAACATTGATATGGTGTTTGTATAAATAGTTCTGCATATTAATTTAAAGTTTTAAGCATATGCTCAAAAACTCAAAAGCTGTTTGTAGCCACTCAGGCTTGTCATTTTGAATTTTTCCATGTGTGTGGGAGGAGGGGGTATACTAAATGCTAATTTTATAGGAAAAAATAAAAAATAAAAAAAACAAATTGCTTCCACCTTCCACCTTTGTAAAATATATTATATTTCAAAGCTTGGGGGAAGCTATCTCCCTCACCCTCCCTATATGCAGGGGCAGCCCTAGCGGCAGACATTCCGCACCCCTGTCCGGGGCGGTAAATCTTAAGGACGGCATTTTGGTTCGAACACCTAAAATAAATTTTCGTTTAAGAAAAGAAAATGTATAAAACTATTTAAAAAATATTATTCTTTTTGTAACTTGGAATCTTGAAAAGTATGAATGTAGGGATATTTAAGTGTGGCATTTAAAGGTATCCACTTCAACACAACACATCATTTTTGGCTATTGCAACATTGCTTATTAAAATAAACGAATCTTGAGAAACTATAATATCAACGGAGACATAAGAAAAAAAATATATTAGACAGTTTTTTTAAGCATGTAAAGATTTCGAAATTGTTGATAGGAGACAGTGGAGCCAAAGATACTCTGGTGGAGCCCCGAACATAGTTTTTTGGAAGGAGAAAAATTCTCATCTCACCAAATGAAGCGATAATTTCTGCCGAATCCAAATCATCAGTGAAAATTTGCTGAATAAAAAATGTTTTTAGGAGACTATAGTGTTCTTCTCTATCGAGACACACGGGATAAAATATTAGGAAATTATATTGACTGATGGAAATCACGGCATATAAATGCGCTTGATATAGCACAGAGGTCGTCAGCTTATAGGTTCTGGGAACCCCTTAGGGTTTCCCAGCTCAAAATAATCCGCAGAAAATGAGAAATTTTTTTTTTTTTTTTTTTGAAGTTTTTTTTAAAAAGTTTCTGAACAATTGTAGAAGAAAGAAAAAAAAAAAATCTGCATTTTATCTTCAATATAATCCGCAGAAAATCAACAAAATGTTTTTTTTTTCTTTTAGTTTTCTCTGAATATTCTGCAAGTTTTTTGAAGTTTGTTCCAAATGTCGTTAAATTTGCTGCAGATTAATGAAAGCTTTTCAGCACATTATTTTTTGCTGGGTTTTTGAAAATTAAAAGGGCTCATCTATAGTGATCAGTATTTTCTCAATTATAGTGCCAAACATCAATTAGAATTTCAGTTTTTATGAAAGATCAAATATTTTTTAACATTTCCAAATCAGTTTTTAAAATATCCTCCTACTCAGAAAGAAATATTATCTTGAATCAAAACTACTTTTCGCAACTGACACCTCTGAACTCTTGATAATTGAAAGATAACAACAAATTGATGTATCTATACTGACAAGAGCGGCTGGAAAGTGCCTAACATACATTTTTTCTATAGTATTTGAAAATTAATGTCTTTAAAATTCCCTGAAAAGTGCTACAACTTTATTTCTTATCAAGTGTATGAAATGAACCATTAATTTTCCAAATTCCTGGGATGTTACTCTCCTGATTTCTAAGTCTTTACACCATTTCTTTCAAATTATTTAATGCATTTTTTCCCGATTAATCATGTTACATTTAGTACAGTGTTGTGTTAGTCGGTGGGTTGGAGAGATGATCAAACATTAGTTATATACCGAAAGCCGATGTGAGCAAGAGACGGTGTGTTTTCTTTTCACCTCCCAAGATCTTTTCTCTGTCGATTAATGTCAACGACTTGCAGAATCACAAGCAAGAGCAATTTCTATTTTGATTGATTTTAATTTGCAAAAGAAGGTAAAATTTTTAAAAAGTTTTTGTTTGCATATTTTTCTCCTGACATTTTTGTAGTCTTGATTACTCCTCATAAGGCCTCAAAATGCAAAATTTTAGATCTTTTTTTTGAAAAATTTTCTCGGGGGAGAAACCCCCGAACCCCCTGAAGTTACACATATTTTATACTCAATTTAAAGTAGTCACTGCATCATTCTTTTCATGCCCATCCATCTTCAAAGTTTATGAAAAAACATACACACATACACAAAAGAAAAAGAGAAAAGCCAGCAAAGAGAGAAAAAGAAACATGAGGTTCTGTATCGTAAAGTTTTACGGACTACAAAAGAGGAGTCCCATGTTTAAAACAGCGTAGGGTCAAATTCGGTCAAATCTTACTATGAATATAGGAGTTTACTTTGTCACGTTGTTTTATATTCACAAAATTTATTTATTGGCTCGTATTTATCAGCAGTTTTTTCTTTTCAAACTTTAATCGGGGACAAGGGCGGCATTTTGAATTTTTGTCCAGGGCGGCAAAACTGCTAGGGCCGCCCCTGCCTATATGATGAGCCCAGGGCCGCCAAATTCTCAACACCCCCCCAGATATTTCAGCCAGCGACGGCCCTGCTTAAGCTCCAAATGCAATATTTATTTAGCCGAATCATGACTGCATTTATATCCAGGACTAACGAGAGACTAACCCCCGCCCCCTAAAATATCTATGAAGTAGTCTACCCCCCCCTCCCCTCTTTGATGATCATCCCTACAACTAATATTATCACACTCAAAGGGATTTTAATGTCCGAAAAAACACTTAGATGTTGAATAAAAAGTTTGCTACTGCGCATTTTTTCTTATATCTTATGACACGTAACATTAACCTTCTACTACAAATACACTAAAGCAGTAACCAGAAAAAACAAAACTTAAAACATTGAACGTTCATAAAAATATTGAGTGGATCAAAGTCTACTGTATATAAAAACTATATTCAGCTTAAAATGTATAAATGAATACATTTATTTTGTAAATTATTATTATTTTACAAATTGCTTCATAATTCAAGAAACACGTGGACATAAAATTTCGCAACATTTAAAAACTATATTTTGCAATATATTTTCCTGAAGGTTTATAATATATGAAATATTAAATATTGTTTAAAAGCAATCTAGTTAAATAAATATATTATATCAAAGTTTAATAACGGTACCTAATGGTTGGAAAAAACTAGGCGTTCTGCAAGATTTTTTATTTCTAACATATGAGCAATGAGCATATAACACATATTGATGACTGTCAGTCAAATCATGTATCCGAAAAGGTTATTATCAGTTAAGCAAATATTCTGATAAACATAATTAAATTAGTCAGTTATTTGTGTTTTAATTTTAATGGTATTCGAACCGGTAGTCAAGATCCTTTAATTTTGATTATATTGTAAGAAAAATAAGTGTTTTAATATTGTTATGTACTCTTTGTGTATTTCCTGAAAATAATTCGATTCATCTCATTACTAGTTTGAGTACGACCATAGGTAAGCGAGTGGGACCATAACTGGTCAAACTCCAGTGTATTCCAATTTATTTAAAAACATATACATGCATTAAAATTGAAAGTATCATAGCTATAAAAGTGACATTTTAAAGTTCTAACACCGTTAGGATTTGTTTTTTCATGAACTAAAATTGCAACATTTGTATCCAAATTAAAAAAAAAAATGTAAGCATGCCTAGATCTAGTCATTTACTTTATGAGTTCCTTAATTTGATGGAGGCTTTCAGAAAGTCATGGTGCAGATTGTCGAAATTTTAGGGGGAGAGAGGGGGTGTTTTTAGGCAGAAATTTTCTTTTCTTTTTGAGTGTAGTCCCGTAATGTTTGAGGTGTGACACTTTTGATGTGATGAATATTTTCACTGTCCGAAAATGGCAAAATTATGAGAGAAACATTAGTGATATTTTGAAAGTCGGTCGTCTGTGGAAAACATTGTCATGTCATTAGTATTACATTGATCGCTTAAGGCTGGTGTTACATTTAAAATATAAAACCTATGTATCAAATCAAATGTGAGATAATTTTGCAATGCAAATTTGTATTAATAAAATTAAATATTATTTTAAGTCGCTCAGCATTAGTTTACTAACTGTTGTTTCCTTCATTGTATCTGTGTAAGCATTAGTGGGGAAAGATATAATTGCGGGCCCACCCACTAAGTTAAGGCACGAGCCGCCACTGCTTTGTTACGTAGGACCAAGGGCCGCGCCAAGCCTGATCGGCACCCTCGTGCAAATGTCTTCTGAGCGCCTTATATGCTGTAACGTTCGATAGCTAACACCAGCAGTGATGTTTTAAAGACAAATATAATTTAGAAGAAATGAGTTTCGCAGAAAACGCCCCCCCCCCCCCCAAAAAAAAAGAAAAAAAAAAACTTCCAAATGTCAAACTCCTTCACACATAACATTATATTTTCCTTCTTTTCAAAATGATTATTCTCAATTTCCATTCTATTTTTTGAGAGTAGTGTTTTTTTTTTAATGTCCCGAAACATTTATTTCGTAAAAGTTAGAATATAAGGAATATTAAATTTTAAAAGCTCAAACTAAACTAGTAGGTTTTTCAATAGTTGAATTTTAAAAAAGTACATGATTAAAATTTCTTTTGTGTCAAATTCAAATCGTTCATTTTACGCAATCAATGAGTAAATGGTTCAACATACAGTTTTACCGTAATCTCCAAGATCGCTTAGCCTGATGATCTTTCGACGTGTATTTATTAATTATTTTTTTTTTTTTTAATAATGAAAACATGCAATGGTTGTGTGAAACTAGATCTGTGTATTCTTTTAGTGCAGAAAAAGTTCCAAATTAAAATATATATATATATTTATCTACCTATTTTTATTTCTTTTGGGAGTTAAAAAATGCGCTAAAATTAGCGCATAGACAGGCTCGTTGTTTTAAAGTTTTCCTGGGAGCAATTTTGCGCTAAAATTAGCACATAGACAGGCTCGTTGTTTTAAAGTTTTCCTGGGAATGATGTCAAAGGGTGAAAATTTTTTATTGGTAAACAATAAAAACCACGTCAACTGTTAATATACTGATTTCTCAAAGCCCCCCTCCAATGATGGGCCTGGTTTTCGAGAATTGCAGTCAACTCTCAATCATTTCAAGCTAATATTCTATCTCAAATAACACTCCTTTATTACCGTGCCCCAAGTAGACTTCATCATTTTATGGTAAATAATCACAAAATTTAAAAGTGTGAAGCTCCCTAAAAGTCAATACTAATTATTATTATTGTAAGTTTTTAAGAAATCTGCACGTGCGAGAAGACACACACGACTTTCTTGCTGCAAATAACTCAGCAAATTGGGGGTAAAAACAAAACGACGTTTTTGACATGAGCTATACGAGCTCTATCACCATTGAAAAGGATGTGACTATTCTATTGTGGCCAATCTGGATAAAATAAAAATTCATAAACAGAAACATTTGTAAGCAGAAATGTGCAAATCTTGACATTGAAAATAAAATATCAATAACATTTAACAATTTAAGTGATTAAAAATATCGTAAAACATTTAACTAGATAAATGTAGGAATAACTGAATTTTAACTACTGCTTATAAAACAACCAAACTACTACTCGTCAAATACTACTCATAAAGAGTTTTCAGATTCACTTAAATTAATATCGAGCGTAACGTCTGGTTTTATGTGTAGCCAAAAATGACAAATATTTAATTTTGGAATACCCTGTACATTTTTACTTCATATTTCAAAGTTATTTTGAGTTCAATAGCTCCTTGAATACACCATTGTGTTTCGGAAAAAGAAATATTTCAAATATCAAAGTTAACGTAGCTCTAAATATCTTGAATTCGCATTTGATAAATAATTAATCACACTTTTTTGTCTATCAAAATATGACAACAGGGTACTGATTATATTTCTGAATTGAAGTGTAAAGTGGAGGATATTCCTCTTAAAATCGGAAACTGAAATCTTTCCCGGAAAACCAATAAAATCCGGATTAGTAAAAAAGCATTAAATTTAATATGAACTACAAATCCATTGCCAAAAGGTCTTTTTTTTTAATTAAAAAAAACTAGTGTTTGAAGCAAAGACGAGATGATCGTGTGATTATGATCCAATTGTTACTTTTTGAAACTGAAAAGTTTACCTAAATTGAAGTCTATAATGTGAAAATATTACGCACAAGTAAATAAGATGCAAATATGCTTACCGTATTTTTTTTTATGTACAATGACATAAAGCAGTCGAATCACCACGAACGATTGTTAAAATACTAAAATACATTGCATTAGAGATAATGTTACGTATTATTGATTCAACAGAATGAAGAAACCTATTGAAGAGCAGAAGATTTGCTTGGATTCTTCTGCTTATAACCTTATAGACATGCTGAAATAGCTTACACAGCACCTCATTCGGAAGAAAAGTGCTGATGTGTGCGTTAATATCCCATGTTTCCAGTGTAAAACATTAAGCTTTTAAATAGCTTGTTTAGACACAAATAGGCAATAATTTTTCCGCTATAGGTGGGTAGGGAGACGTATTGCTTGTCTCATTGAGCAATATAATTTCATCGCCAGAGTTCGTTTTGATGAAGAGTTCAATTTTATTTTTTTATTTTAAATTTTTTCCTGTTTGGAGCTTTTTTGGTGGGTAGAACTCGGCGCTTTTTAGGCTCTGGCGCCCCCGTGCGCTGCACGGCTTTGCACATTAGTACAGCGCAGCCCTGGTAGGACCCACAAACCCCTTTCCAAAATATGCTCACTTTAAATATAAATAAATGGGAGATGGCTCACTTACCCCTTCTTAGGGGTAAGTGGGTCCCCCACATCTTTTTTTAAAAAATAATATAGTTAAAAATATTTAAGGCATTTTTTTAGAAAATAATGCTGAACTTGTGTTCATTAATAATGTCCAAGATAAAATAAGTTAACAAATTCAAGCTGTTTTGCTTTAAAACTTTTGTAGAAGGCTTTAAAAACGAACTGTTCTAAAAAGGGGGCTCACTTACCCTAATCAACCCCAACTGTTACATGTACTTTTGTACCAACCACAAGCACAACTAGAATTTCCTTCCGAGTTTTTTTTTTTTTAAATCAAAACTCCTTATATATGTGTATGAACTACTGTATTAAAATTTGTAACAATGTTAAGATTGATGCCTCTGGGTGTGATGTTAAACCCCCCCCCCTGCGGCACTGGTACCAACCAACCATACAATTGAATAAATTAAACTCTCTGAAACTTTTGCTTTATTTTTACACTTACTTTAAAAGTGCAATTACGAGTATCACTTAGGAATCTTATTTTTTTCTGAACCAATGTTAAGATACAAAAATTTATTTGTTGCTTCAAAAACAGTTCAGCTATTAATGGTAATTGTATTGTAAATAAGTTTCAACTAAAGCAGCTTTTCAATAAGCGAAAACCTAGTTTTGTCTGTTTTTCTACAAAAATTCTTTAATGTCTTGGGGTCACACTGAGATTCAAGCACTTATCCTTGTCCCATAAATTTATTTTCTATTTTTTCTTTGTCAAAACTTGGCTACTTTCTCAATATAGTATGGGCTGCTATCTGCATACACAGTGAACTATTTCTGTTCAAGTGTGGAATGAATTCCGTGTTGCGCTATGGTCGAACATTTTAAAAGCAGGAATGTTTTAGAAACTTCCATTTTATTTTCCTTGTCATAGCAATTCCAATTTAGACTCATTTTGCATTTGAGGGATTGTTTAAAGCAACTTAAGGTGCTTTTACTCTATTTTATGAGCGAGATTTTTCTTCCTACCTTTTTCTACTTGAGAATTTCCTCTTTTTTTTTGCTTTACTTTTGGTCTCCTTTTTTTCCTGTTACTACAAGGTCCAAGCCAGTTTGATTTGTTATAACTGACAGATTTGTCTTTTTATTTTGGTACTTAAATGATTTGTATTGCTTTGTTATTTTGGTTCTTAATGTATGCCCTAACTGTTTGTTGACATAGTTTATCAGCAAAACTCGACTTGCTTTGAAAGCTGAAGCGACATGATACTTCAACAACAGTTAATTTGATGTAGCATCCACTTGTAGCATTAAATTTTCTTTTTGAGAAAGAGTTAGGCACAGTAACATATAAGTTTAAATAACTACTGATATTGTTTCCATACAAATTAATCCCATCCAAAACATAAAATGTGCAAAAATGCAAGTCTCGCTTCCATGGTAAAAAGTAGTGAAATCTCAGGTAAAACCAAGTCTTTTAAACCAAGTCTATTAAATCTTCTAGATATTCTGTGGTGTTTTCATGTTGTTCCACTTTTATTTGTGGGAGAAAGAATTTTGTGGTTTTATGACTGATTCTAGTATACTAGTCCCATTATTTTTTTACACCGGAAAAGATAATTGAAGATATTGAATGTAAGAAGCATTGTATGAATACATAAACTTGATGAATGTAACATCTATGGCATAAAAATCTGCAAGTTTTTATTTGTTAGCTATCACTATATAGACAGCTATGAAATTTACACAAAATACGACAAATTTGCCGGGACCAATATTGAGAGAGTAATAAAAGCCTCACTTATTAGGTGGCTAGGTCATCTCTATAGATATGCTGATGGTGTCCCTTCCAAAATAGTGACTTTTTTGAAAATTGAAGAGTTAGACGTCGAGGACAACCACCTACTCAATGGTTGTATGATGTCGAGAAAGACCTAAAGTTAATGGGAATCAACCGATGGAGAGCCATTGAGACTAATAGGTTCAACTGGGGGAAAGTCAGAGAGTCAGCCTTGGCCTGCAAAAGGCTGCTGTGCTTTTGATCTTAGATTATTTAGACATACACTGGCGGAAAAAAAAATCCCAACACCAAGAAAGACTTGTGTTAGATAAACGAAATTTGGTAGGCGTATTTATACAACTGAAAGATGACATCGATTGAAATTTCGCGCTCCGTGCAAAAGTGTGGCGCAACTGGCGTCACTCAGAACATGCAAATAGGGCTTGTTTTAAAAGCGTGTTGTGAAGCTCATGAGTATTATTTTCCCGTGAAATTTGACTAATTGAGTTCATTTTAGCCAGAATTGCCTTTAGGAAGACGAAGAAGCCATTATCAACAGCTCTCCGAGTTTGAACGAGGTCGTACAATTTGGCTATGAGAAGGTGGATTTTCATTTCGCGATATTGCAGAAAAATTTGGGTGGGAATGTTTCCACCATGCATGATTATTAGAAGCTATGGTCAAGGGATGGTACTACTTCAAGAAGATCGAGTTCTGAGCTGCCATGTGGCATGACTAAGAAGAAAGATCGCCGAATCTTGCGTACGGCTGCGGCACATCGTACTGCATCTGCGGCTGAAATTCGAGCTGCAGTTGGTACCGTCGTGACCCAAGGAACGATAAGAAACTGTTTATTTCAAAGACAGCTCCAAGCCAGGCAGCCTGTAGCCGGCATTCCAATGACTGCAAACCATTGCCGTTTCCGACGACAGTGGTGCCAAGATAGAGCTCACTGGAGGTCGGAGTGGAGATCGGTTGTAATTTTTGACGAAAACAGATTCTGCCTTAGTGCCAGTGGTGGCTGTATATTGGTCAGAAGAAGGCCAAGGGACCGCCTGCATCCAAGCGCTCTACGGCCTAGACACACGGAACCCACACCTGTAGTTATAGTCTCTGGAGCAATTTCCTACGACATCAGGGGCACACTTGTAGTTATCCCAAACTCACTGACTGAAAATTTGTCGTCAGTCTGGTAATTTAACCACTCGTACAGCCCTTCATGAGTAGCATTCAAGGGGGAGTTTTCTAACAGGATAACGCTCGCCCTCACATTGCTGGCTGTAACGCAATGTGCTCTACAGAGTGCTGACATGTTACCATGACCTGCAAAAACACCAGGTCTGTCTTCAATTGATAACGTATGGGATATCATTGGACGGCACCTCGAGCATCATCCACAGTCAACAATGACGGTCCTTATATTGACACAACAAGTGCAACAAGAATGGCACTCCATACCACAAAGTGACATTCGGCACCTGTATGACATAATGCATGCACGCTTGCAGGCTTGCCTTCAAAATTATGGAGGTAACACCCTCTATTAAATTAGCATAATTTCACATTTGCACAGCATTTTCTTGAGCTTAAATTAGCTAGTGATCTTGTACATTTAATCAATTAAACATGTTAACTAGACAATTACATTACCCAAATTTTGTTACTCTACAGTAATTTTTTCTTGGTGTTGGGATTTTTTTTTCCGCCAGTGTAGATAAGGCAAGCAGGCATGGTAGTTGTGGCAAGGATCTTCGCGGGGGAACCACGTGACTTAGACCTCCACGGAATAGCGTTTCGTATTGCTGTGTTGATTCTCGTAGAGATTTTAAGAGTCGTCAATTTTAATTTTTTACCTTATGCCAAAAATGTTTTGGCCTTATGCCAATTATTTTCCATCCTTTGCCAAGTGCATAGTTTATAAATTAATGGACAAATGTTTTTTTTTCTGCTAAAAATTACTGAGTTATGCCGATTTAAAAATGGTCCTAAAGGTTGCGCTCCTTTAGAAAGAGAGTCTATTTCAACCCATCTTCGAAACAGGGTAAATTCCAGCTTTGCAGTTTTGTTCTTACCAACGAATGGAAATTACTTTTTTTTTTTTTTTGCAATGCAAGCTAGTTTTATTTCTAATTCATTCTTTATTTCATTCCTTCAAAAAATGAATACAATGTTAAATTTAAAAATTATGTTAGAAGTTTTAAATGTATAATGTGTTTCAAACTAGTTTTAGCCTATTACCCCTGTTCAAGTCAGGAAACGGAATAGGGGTCTTTCAAAAGCTGCTCTGCAATTTTTTCCAAGTTTGCGTTTTTTAATCTTATTTATATTTTTATTTTTTAATTTTTCTAAAATAGATCAAACACAGAAAAATTAAGAAATTTTAGAAATTCTGAACACATTTTAAATATTTTATTTCCCAAAATGGGAAAAGTCTTTAATCAAAACCAAAATGCAATTACAAATAGACTTCACAAGTTAGAGATTCGCTGATTTTAGTGAAGTTCATTCAAAGCGCAAATAATTTTGTTGTGATGAAACTCTGGTGTGCTTAATTGTGTTGCGCGGTGTCATTATGTCTTCTAAAATTATTCAACACTTGTTATTATTAAGGGGAAAAAATGTTTTAGTAAAAAAATTAATTGAAACACAAGATTCGAGAGAAATATTTTTTTTCCAGTTATTAGTTTTTAAAAAAATCAATTTTGTACACTTGCTGCGTACTTTTGGGGTACATTTGGACTCATTAATGTTATTTACGAAGTGGTGCATTCGTATTTTTAAATACTGTTTATCAACTGATTTGATTAATTTATATTTATGATTTTCATCGTCTTCGAATTCTAATACATTAGTGTCCAGATTTTTAAAAATGCGATTAAAATCTACCTTCCTCAAAGTTAACGAAACCATTCCTTGCAACAAATTTGGCTTATTCATGGCATGAAGTTCCGTTGTTTATCTGAAGATTATCTCTGCTTTTTTACAAATATAGATTGTATCTTCGGAAGGTTAAGTTAATCCGTATTTTCTATCACAATTATGCGCACAGCAATACATCATATTAAGCAATGGAAAATTCTTCAAAAACTGAAATGAGGACACGTGCACTAGGTAAGAAGAAAACTCAAATCCAAAAGGACAAAACCACGTGGTACACGACGGCAAATTTTTTTCATCTTCTCCCCTTCTCGTCAAACCTGTCACCCTTATCCCTGCTTCAGAGCATACAAAAGCGACTGAATGGAATGGCTTGTCTATGTCTTAATGGTCTAAGCTTTTGATAATGAATCACTATATAGGCAAAAATTATGCTATGGGCCTTTTCCCTTCTTTAGTTCATTCTCCCTTTAATAATTTTTTACTGATTAAGAAGCAATTCAATAACATTCAGTTGTGCAGTAGGTTGAATGTTTTAGTAATTTTATTGATTATTGTGACTACGTGAAGAAATAGAACAGAGCATAGGCGTCGCTGCCTGCTGAACATTGAGGGGGGCTTAGGAAAAAATAAATTTTAGGAAAAATTGATGTTTTTTTAAACATGTTTAGCCTTTGAAAAAGACCAATGAACATTGCAATTTTCAAACAAATACTACGAGGAGTCATATTCTGACCATCGCGGGGACAAAAAAGTAGGGGGTGTATGAAATTGTGACCCCTCATTAATTTAATCCATTTTAAATACAGAGGGAAAAGAATGAGTTAAGCTTCTTTTCTAAGAGGAAAGTCATAACTAGATCAGAGAG
>JAXGGA010000627.1:0-205056 GCA_038373865.1 Uloborus plumipes
AAATAAATTATCTTGCTGCTCAATTGTATTCACTTTATTGGGATGTTTTTCTTTCCATTTTATATATTTAGTACAACTCTGCTTACAGTGTCCGAGCTTTTTACAAAAATAACATTTCATATTATTTTTCTTAAAGTCTTCACTTGAGGTACATTTCATCATTCTTTCGGAAGAATTATCGGGAGTTTCTTCTGCATGTTGCCTACGCTCATATTCAGCAATGACCTTTTCCTGAACAACAGCGAACGTTAACTCAGATTCAGAACGAGTTTCCAATGCTGTAGTGAAAGTATCATAACTTCTAGGCAAACTGCTCAAAAGCATCGCTACACTCCAACTGTCTGAAAGTGATTCTTCACCAATGTCTCTAAGCTTTAAAAATAGTTCTTGCATCCTTACAATATGTTGTGAAACATTTCCACCTTCTTCAAGTTTTAACGAACAAATCAATCTCATTAAATGAACTTTATTTGACAAAGTACTTTTCTCATGATAATCTTTAAGCGCAATCCACATTTCTTTAGCTGTATTCTTTCCTCTGATGTGAATAAGCTGATCATCTTCAACAGTGAGTCCGATATATGCTTGAGCTTTATTATCGGCAGCATCCCATTCACTGATTATCTTTCTGTTTGCATTCTTTTCCTGAATTGGTCTTTCTTGCTTAATGACCTTTTCAAGCAAATTATCCTTCATCAAAAGCAGCTGAACTTTATATTTCCAGTTAGAATAATTGTGGTTATTCAATTTAACAATATCACTGCGAAAATCCGCTATTTTTCTACTATAACCAAATGTCGCTATCAGGCTTGAAGTCAATTACGAGAAAATGTAATCGATTACGATTATGATTATGATTACGAGCATGAAAAATTGGGGATTACAATTACAATTACGGCTACAATCCTCTGAAATCGTAATTACGATTATAACAACAATTAGATTATGTAAAAATGTAATCGATTGTGATTATTGTATGCCGATTATGATTTCGATTACACGATTACAGCTTTGTAAGAAATATATATCACATATTTTTCTCTCTCTCTCTCTCTCTCTCTCTCTATATATATATATATATATATATATATATATATATATATACAGAGGAGGATTCAGAATTTTTTATTAAAGGGGCCATGTTTCAGTGCACCTTATTAAATTAGTGGAAGGAAAACAAAGCATGTAATATTTAAACCTTCTGTAAAATATCATATAATATTGCACAGAAAGTAATATTTTTATAATATTCTGTTAAATTAACAATTTATTGGTTTTGGTAAAAATTTAGTATTTCGAAACATATAAGTTGTCAATTTATAAATTGTCTACATGTAATTAATATTACAATTGTAAAATACTTTTTTTTTAAATGAAATTTTTATAAAATTCTCAAGCAAAATTTAGCATTTTTAAAAAATAAAATTGTTTTAAAAATCTATAAATACAACACTTTTTCTTCTTTTATATACTTATATTAAAAATTATCTGAGCATTAAAATAAAAAGCATAAACTAAGATTAAAATATATGTGAAAATATTTTGAAAAAATTACACGATTACAAGGCTAAATTATGATTATCGAAAGAAAGATTACAATTACGATTACAGAGGAAATACTTGATTGAACTTACTATTAACACGATAACGAGTGTCCCATTTCCAAATTATGATTGTGATTACGATTATAAAAATATGTAATCGATTACGTGGATTACGGTTACGTAATCGGCGATTACTCTAAGTCTGGTCGCTATAATATAACTAGAAATCAATACTTCTTTAAATTTGCAATTAAAATCTTTATGTGCTTACTCTGGAGGCCATAACCTGTTGGACTAGTAATATCCTGGTGCATATCTTTCAACAAATTCCTCAGCCAAAGAGCTTCTTGACAAGCTTCAGACAACACAACATATTCCGCCTCAGTGGAAAATAAAGAAATGTTTTTTGCAGCACCAGCTGATAACCCCTCCATTTAAGAAAAATATATATCCACTGTTTGACTTTCTTGTTTTGCGGTCTTCTGCCCAGTTTGCATCAGCATATCCTATCAGCATATGATTGTCCCCATTTTCTATATTGCTAACCCTTAGTTTCAAATTTACTGTAGACATGAGACATTTTACAATGCGTTTTAATTGTGTCCAATCTTCTTGAGTTGGAGAAGAAACCTTTTGTGCAAGAATGCACATACTTGCCGAAATATCTGGTCTTGTATTAACTGATATGTATAGTAAACATCCAACTAATTTTCTGTACTTGGTATTATCGCTCAGGATATCTGTCGATTCTGCTTTCTCATAATTTGGATCTATAGGTGTCTTTACTGGTTTTGCTTCGGAGAGACCAAAATCAAGAGCAACTTTCTTGATAGAATTGGATTGACACAGTTCGAAGTTTCCCTTTAAATCCCTAGTAACTTCAATTCCCAGATAGTGCTTGATGGGACCTAGGTTTTTAATTTCGAACTCTTCTTATAGTAAATTTTCAATTTCTAATGTTTCAGTTCCTATTTTGCTTGCAACTATAATGTCATCTACATAAATCAAAACATAACACCATCCATTATTCATTAACTTTGAATAAAGACAAGGATCTGATTCACTTTGTTTGAAATTTGCTTTGATCAAAATATTATGCACAACTTCATTCCAAACTTTAGCTGCTTGTTTTAACCCATATATACTTTTCTTTAGTAAGCAGACTTGAGACAACAAAGTTCTGTTCTTCCGTTCGGCTACGCCATTTTGTTGTGGAGAGTAAGCTGCTGTTATTTGAGTTTGGATTCCTTTACTTCCTAAATATTTCTTTAAGTGCGTATTTAAATATTCACTACCACGATCAGATCGAATAATCTTTACTCTTCGTTCAAATTTATTTTCAACTAAAGCAATGTATCTTTTCAACATCTCAGAAACTTCAGATTTATGAGCCAGTAAGTACACCTGAGTGTATCTTGAAAAATTCTCAATAAATGTGACGACATATCGTTTTCTACTTGCTGTCGCAGTCTGCATTGGTCCAGCGACATCTATGACTAGAACTTTCATCCATCTGAAAGTCTTGATTTCGACCATTTCCTCTAATCTACTTGACATCATGGACGGACTCATTAATTCATTTTACGTACCTACCCAAGTAGCACACATTCGTTGTTTTAACGTTATTTTAACGTTGTAAAAACGTTACGCAATCCGTTGAAACAACGTTAGTATCAAACGTGTTTTCAACGCTAATAGGTCTCGTTGATTATGCTGTTTTTCAATCAAATGTTCCAGACTTGCATTGAAGTCGATAGATGAAACTGCGAATAAGTTATTGTTAGTTTTCGAACTCCGTGCCTGGCAGACACAATTGGTTCCATTTGAAAAAGGGGTGATATGTTAAGGAGTCGCACTTCCCGATGGCTTCTGTTTCTGTTTGCTTAACCCCCCCCCCCTCCACACACACACTTTTACGAAAATCAGATGAGTCTATCTATGATGAATATTTTGCCGTGAATAAGGCAACTCGAAAACTTAAAATCATTAATAATAGAACGTGAATCATGGACTTAAAATCTTATTTTAATTACAAAGACAAAATGTCTTAATCAGTTGAATTAAAGTTCAACCTAATGCATCATAAATTCAAACTAAACTTTTCGTTTTAATAAGTTAAGTCAAAATAAAGTTAGACAAACTATTTCAAAATTAATTTAAGTCACAAACTAAAATACTTCATATTTCACACCGTGGTTTATTTAAGATTTAGTTACAATTCGACTCAATAATATCTGTTACCTTCCAAACGAATAGTTTTCGGTCTTTAATTAAGTTTGATAACATATATTCACTTAATTTATCTAAACCCAAAAACATATTTTTAATTCATTAATCCAGAACATATTTATCTAACCTTGCCACATAAACTTTTTGAACACATTCTTCGCCGTCTATTCCATTTTCGGTAACGAGTAACAAAAAGAAGAAACATTTCACACAAAAAATCTTTCCGCAATTGAATCTGGCAACTTTAATTACGGCGAGGTATCAACACTTTTTGGAAACGCATACTTTAATGAGAAAACTACAACTTCTCCTTGGCAAACGATAACACAAACACAGTAAAATTGGAAATCGATTGGCGAACCACACTCGGATGCCAAAATATTTATCAGTAAATCTTAGATTTCCATGAATAAATTGAGGGACAATTTTCGATAAATATACGAACTGCATAATGAATTCTGTTTTTCATTGAAGAGGAATCAGAAATAAAGATTAAGCAATTATATAAGATGAAACTTTCTGAAGAAAATCAGATAATGTTTCGAACATTTCTTGTAATAAAATATTTTGACAAAAAAAAATCCATTATTATTTACACTTTGGAAAACACTTCCTGAATTCTAAAGCAAATGTAATTACTTACTTTAAATAATTGTAATTACAAAATAAATACAAATGCGATTGCCTACGATCAAAAAGTTTTGGTAAAAATTTCAGAAGAATAATTACCAATTTAGGTGCTTTATTGTTATCTTTGGCAGGAATTCAAGTGAAACACCATTGCAATCGCTTCGAATTGCAATCGCTACTGGAAGTGAATTACATTATCATCAACTTAACTTGGCACTGACGTCACTACGGGTGGTACCAATAAGAGCTCACAAGCAGTCAGCGATCTCCTCTTATTCGCCAAGTAGGCTGTGACGTTTTATCTAGCTCGTTTTCCGTAGGCAAACGTCACGCAAACGGCACGCTGACATCACGATGTTTTTATCAAGAAACGTTCTAATGTAATTCATTTCCAGTAGCGATTGTAATTTGCGATCGCCTGTTTCACTTGAATTCCTGCCTAAATCTCTAAACGAGAACTTCATTCCCTTTGATGACCAATAGGGTGATAAAAATGTATTTTTCTGTGTCTGCATAGCATCATTTTACAATACGTTAACTATTGAACTCTTTTCTTGCTTATATATGACCTGATAAATGAGTATTTGTGGATAAATTAGAAAGGAGTAAAATTGTATTCTGAAGAACTTTTATATTCTTTTAAACGTTCGCTTTTACATAGCTCTTGCTATTACTTATACTATGGCAAACTGTATACATTATTAATGCTAAGTGATGTTATAATTAAAAAATAAACCTGTTATAATTAACTGTTATGATTAAATACGTATCTCTATACATTAAAAAAATAAGTTCTAAGATATTGTGAAAGGATGTTTGTGGCTGGCCTGCGTCCAGGCGGCCCCATAACACCTACAGACTTGAAACTTGGTATAAAATTAGTTCTAGCCTAGTAGATTTGCACCTCGGAGCCACTTTTCTTAATTTAGAATTTTCGAATTAGTTTTTTTTTTAAATAATTTTACAAGCATAAATTTCTTATACTCCACCAAATTAGGACGCAAAAAAATCCCCCCACCCCCTTATGTTAAATATCGTTGGAAAGATGTTTTTTTTTTTCTGAAAAAGAATATGTTTGTTTAATTTCTCTCCGTTATTTAGAACAGAAGATAAAAGGGACTCTAATTTAACCATTTTTGAAGGCTCACCTCGATCAAAATTATATTACATTCAACTAAACGGCTCCAAAACTTTTCCAGCAAGGTCGTGTTCGACAAGTAAAACCGGTGACTCTTCGTTTCGTTTATTGCTTGTCTAAATTCAACAAAATATACACGATTGCCTACATTTTCTTTATTTTTTTTTTAACATCTAAGAAAGTTTGTCATTTTTAATACGGTATTTTATTTTGTTTACGTGATTTCTTATAAATTACATTGCGTATTTGAGGGTTTTTTTCTGCGAGGGAAAGGAGCTAGATTTTTTTGTTTGGGCTGGATATTTTACTATGTTTTTAAATTATGTTCATATTTTTTCATTTTTTATATCAGGATGGGATGGAGGGGGTCTCTTTTATTTATTTGAGGAATTATTCTAAATTATAAAGGAAGTGTTACTGTGCTTTTCAAGGGTATGTGAGCATTTCAGTTAAAGAAAATGCTTATTTTGCATCAAGATGGGGAGGGGGGTATTTTCTTTTTCAGCTGGGACGCCGTATTCGGTGGCATATAATCGATTTGACTTCAAACCACCAGAAGCAGGTTGGTGATCGAGCCGCCGAAGGCGGTGAGGTAGTCGCCACAGGCGACGAACAGGGGTTGGTAAGCGAAGCGAGCAGGAACCGAAGCCCCTTAGTAACACAAAAAATAGTTCAGATCCCCACTCATTAAATTTTACAACCAGTCCATTCCTTTCACTGAAAAATGCAAAATCCTGTGTAAAATTTCTGACACAAAACTTAACTTCATACAACACCTCTATTACCTTAAAAAGAAATCGAGAAAATACCTACAAAACTTAACACACATTGCCTCCTCTAACGGCTCCCTTTCCGCAAAATTTTTTCAAATTTATTTATTGCAACGTCATTAGAAAATCATTAGACTACGCTACACCAATTTGGTTCCCTTTAGTTTCAAATTCATGCCAAAAGTTATGCTACTCCATCCAACGACCCTTCCTGAAACTCATCACTAAATGCTTCAGCACAACTTCTAATGCTGCCCTAAGCACTCTAGCAGGAATCCCCCGCCCACTTCAACTGCACCTCAAACAGCAATCTAGCCTTTACGCATATACTAAACTACACCAACCATTTTCCTTAATCAATACACTATGATTCTAATCACTTCGAACTCAAAAATACGTCTTTCCCCGACTACACAGCCACCTTTTTCGATAAAATTCTCCCACATTCAATCGACTTTCCACTAGCCACACCCAACATTCAAACCTTCACTGACTTCTCCAAAACCAAACAGGTATGTAAATAATGTACATTTGCTCCTTGCTGTGTAACAAAAGGCACAGAAAGGGAAAAAAGGGATATCCTCTACTTATCCATGCCTTTTACAGAGGAATCTGGCTTGCACACTCGCCGCCTTCTTTAATGGCGACCTCTTTTTCGCGAAAACGAACACCCTCTCTCCTCATAACTCGATCTTCCAGGCTGAAATACTTGCCATTAATTTAGACGTCAAATGGATCATTTCCAATTCTTCTAACTTCCCAAGTTTCTCCTTTTTTATTTTTTCTGACAGCCTTTCAGCCATTCATTCGCTCCTCCAGCTCCATCTCTTTTCTCTCCTTACTTTTGAAACCCAACAAAATTTGTCAATTTAACTTCAATCTCCGGGGTCAAGATCTATATTGGCATCACAGGCAATGAAACGGCCGATAAGCTTGCCTCTGAAGCAACTTCGAAACCCCAAAAGTTTTCCCTCCCGCTCCCAATCTACCACTTGAAATCTGTTTTCCATGATTATCTCCTCTACATCTGGAATAAATATTGGACAAATAAATCCTCCAGAGATGGACTTTTGATCTTTTCCCTGCCCCTTTTGCAACACTCTGTTGGCAAATAAAACCCTGAATCAATTCTATACTGGACATGATTTCTCCCATGATTACTTTTTCAGACACAAGGAACTCCCTTCTTCAAACTACATTTGTGGTGATTTTGGAGATTTAAAACACTACCTATTCTCTTGCCTACACACCAGAGCCCACCACTTCCCTTATAGTAATCAAAACATGAGAGACAACTGGAAAGTCCTTTCCCATATTGACCTTAAAACTCACAGATGCTTGTTACATCTATTAAACTTTCGTGAAGCCAACAGGACCCTGCTCTTCCCCGACCTAAACTAAAATCCACCCTTAATCACTCTCTCTTTTGTTATCCATGACATCTTTTGATTAAAATTCTCTCACCTATCACCATTACACAATCTTCCGTCCAACACGTGATCTTAGTCCATAATATTTTTGCGCACACCTTTTCATTCATTTAGTGAATTAGCCTTTATTTTTTCATATTTTTATTACTCTGTTTGTTTTGTATTGTCATCTTTTTCATGCCTCTGTATTTTGCAAGTCCTTTGTCTTGCTATCTTTGTTCCAAGAAATATTATTCGATTAAGCGGGGTGTTTGTTTAAGCGGGGATCTTTAACATTTCGTCTATGGAATGGGGAAATATTCAGTTCCGGGATGTTTTATTCGCATAAGCGGGGAATTCGTTTATCCGTTACCCGATTAAGCGCAGCCGACAATCTATTGAATAACATTCTCATGGATCGATATGGAATAAGATTCGACTTACAATGCAGTAATAAAGTGAAAATCGCCATTTCTGGACTCACGCTAATCTGGCTCTGAGGTACAGATATGATTTTATTAAAGCAAAACTATTAAAGTACAAATTTTCAAAGCAACAGCAATATTTGACCTCGAAAACCAGTAAAATGTTGCTGCTTATTTTAGCTAAACTAATTAGTGTTTGACGTTTATTTTTTCTGCATCAAGGTAAACATCAACATTTCACACATGATTTATTTTCCATAATTTTCTTAGCACATTACATGTTGGCATATAACATTAATATTGCTACAGAATTTTAGAAAATATAAATCTAGCGGTTTTTGTTTACTCTTATATTCATATGAGCGCTACATTGCAAAAGTTGGTAAACATTTTCGCTGAAAGCTTTCAAAATGTTGGGAAAGCTCAGAAAATTTCGCAACAAAATGTCGTTTTCCAAAAAAGCTTTTACTGTTTATTAATTTTCTTTAGAACGAGAGAAGATCAATCTTTCGCAAAAAGAAATAGGCAGCTTATTTTTTAATTCTTAAAACGGAAAAATACCCTGTTCCTATATTTTCCGAGATTAAACTATTTTAAAGATACGCTACTGAAAAAATCCTTTTTCTTCTTTTTTCTTTCAAAATGGAAGTGGTGGCTTTTTTATTAAAGAATGCTACAATGCATAATAGGTTCAATAATTAGTTCATTTGGTAAATAATTACTTCGAAAATGATTTAATTAATGTAAGGGAACAGGAAATTTTTTATGTGAAGTAAAATAGGAAGGAAGTTTTCCAATTCAATTTAAAATAAATAAAAAAAAAGCGTAAAGGCGTGAAAAAAAAGTCACCATAGCTATGTTAATATTGTAAAGGTTGTCTAAGCTCTACATAAATAGTATTTCAGTAGCTAAATTTTATCATTTTTCATTGCAAATCCATTATAAGCTCGGGAGTCAAAACTTTAATAGTCAGAAGATTCATGGTCCGTCTTTTCCAATTTTTCGGCAGCTGCCAGGTTTTTAATGACTGCAAAATGATACAATTTAAAAAATCATTGTCAGTGAATATCCACCCGACTTACTGGGAGGCCTAGTGATTAGACGTCTACCTCTTATGTACAAAGTCGTGGTTTAAACTCAAACCCCACTCAATAAAATTTTCAAGATGCAGAAAATCGACAGCATATCTATGTCGCGTGTTAAAGATTCCTTGGGGGCAGATTTAGCTGAGGTATTCTCCACTAAACTAATTTCCTGGTGAACTTTCGCACCGTGAGTGCACAAGTGTCCCTTGGTGGGAAACTAGGAATAACAATTTTAGCGTCACTGAAAACCACGCCTTAATGGTGGCAATTAAAGAATTGTTTCCATATTGGGAATCGTACTACGGCTACAAAAGGCGATGATGCTTGAGCAGGAAAAAACCTTACATTTCAAAAAACCACGATTTGAGCAAAAATCCTTTTTTTTTTTTTTTTTTTTGCAACGACCATGAATGGCAAAAACATTCGATTTTGTCACGTCGGCACTTTGAAGTATCGGTAAGGAAGCATTCCGTGTTTAAGACATTAATTTATAAATAACTAACAAATCTGATTTATTAGAATACTATATGTAATGTATAACAATAAAAAACACAACCCAAACATAATTACATTGCGTAAGAATCATCGCTTAGTACTGTCTTCTAGTGTTCTTATTTAAAGAGTTTATCAACAAAAACACAAAAAGTTTTGCTAAAAAGAAAAATAGACATTAAGAAATTTAAAATGGAGTAAGAAAGAAAAATACTTTTTCCAATGCATTTCAAATTATACTTTTCAACAAAAGCTTAGATTCCATTAAAAATCACCTACAGCGCTTTTGTTACTCCCTAACAATGTAAAATTTACAAATTCAATAACATGTTTCATAGCAAACAGTTTGGCAAATCAATCAATGCAATCTTACCTTTGAAAGAAAGAAGACTTAAGTAAGAAATAAAGCATTTCTATGAGTTAAAAACAAAAACGGAGGAAATTTTGCATTCTGTGTAAAGAAAATGTAAATGGTATCAATCCAATTTCCTAACCCTAATAAATTTTGGCCAAATGGCGAAGTAAACAAGTTGTAAGACGACGAAGAAATTTTCTCCCATCTGTTTCTTACATGGCTTGGGGAAAATTCCATTAATACTGGATAAAGGAAATCTGATTTTCAAGAGAAAAAAAAAGCTCTCGCATTATCTTATAAGATTTTAAACGGTGTTTCCTAAGTTTTAGATCGGTTAAAAATATTTAATTTATCTTGAAAGTTGCTTTTCTGTACAATTTTTCACCTCGTATAATCCGTAAACAAAAACATTTTTGTGTGTCGACTGTTTTAAATAAATCATTTTCCCAAAATGTTGCGTATGTAATGGCTTAGTAATTTAACAAATAAATGCGAGAACCTACCGGACAAATTTTTGGGCCATTATATTACTTTCCAAAAGTAATGTCATTTTTTATATATTTATTTAATTAGAGTTTTATTTTTCTACTCAAGACTGGCAGTCTTACTGGGACCTTTCAACCAAAGGTCGCTGGACCTATGACCTATTCAAGACGGTATCCTTGTCCAGACTCCACAGTTCTTCCATAAGCCAATTAATCACCAACCATGAGCTCACTCATTCCTACTTCTATAAACGAACACTCCTCAGCTCTCCCAACTGCATTTGTCGCGAATTTGGGGATTTTGAACACTTCGTCTTCCACTGCAAGTTTACGTCGGCGTTTCATTTAGTACTTTCTAATAATCTAAGAGCACAATGGAAAAGTTTTCTTTTAATTGACAAGAAGGCCTACAAAAACGCTTTATCCCTGATTGTCTTCCTTTTCAAAAACAAGCATCTTTTCTTTCCAGAATTACCATAGGGCTTGGACTTTTCTTACCACCTTGTTCCCATCGTTTGTTCCCTTGTTTGTTTTTACTTTTATTCTATGTCAATTTATGTATCCAAGACTATTCAAAAATTATATAACCTACTTCATGTGATTTCTTTATGTATTTTTATTTTTATTTTTTTTAATTTTAAATAAACACATACAGGGCAAACCAAACCGAGAAGATCTTGCAATTATTCGGGCCCTGAATGATGGCTCTTACCACAGTACCAAGTATTAAAAAAATACTAAGCCATTCGAATTACTCGTTTTTCGTGCTTGATATTCCCGTCTACAAGTTATTTCCTTGTTGATAAATTAGACACAGAGAGAGGGAAGAGTAATAGAGAGAATCTATAAGCGGCTTGGCATTGAAATGAAAAAAGCAAAGGATTTAACTGTCTCCTCCAATTCGATTTGTAGAGTTATGCAAATTAGCTATAAAAAAATAGCCAAAATGAAGAGCTGGCAGTGTATTAAATGTAGTACCTTAGTTCTGGTTTAAGGGCGGTAACCAACTGTTTAATATAATGACTGCTTTAAGCGAGCTCAATGGGTCCTATTCTGAATAAATATTAGCTTTAAAACATGTTTCCACGTTTATTTTATTCCATCACAAAAAGTTCCGTTACTTTCAGATCACAATGTGCATATTTGAATTAAAAAGTGTGACTATAATAAGTATGTATGTGTGCGTGTATGTATATGTTAGTATGCATGTGTATTGTGTACGTCAAGAGAGAAAACATAAGCTCTCAGTTACATAATTTGAGACGAATATTTCTTACCAGAAATTTCGTAACATACTTTAAAAACTTGTTTAATCTTTTGAATTGAGAAGAATGAAAAATATGAACTAATAACTTCGACATTAACCTACCGAGACATCATTAAATACATTCTAAACCGAAACTACCGAAAATTCCAACTCCCTAACTCCTTTTTTTTATTATTCCATCTATAAAAAGAAATATACGTAATTAGTTCGGCAACATTTTCTTCGCAGTACATTTTTTTTTTTTTCATCCTGGCGTGATCATTACATCATTGTTGTGCTTAAAAGTTGATAGTACTGCCTAGTAATATAATTATGGAACAACAATCGAAGCTTTTGTTTTAGAGAAACATAAACAAGGTGGATTTCTTTTATTAAACTAATTCGAATTCAAAGTAAATATTTAAGGCAGAAAATTTTAGAAAAATATTAACTTTTCTCCACTTAAAATTATATAAATGCAAATATAGAGGGTGAAAGGATTTGAACTTGTGAACTATTTTAATGTATGCCTTAAATAGTAATGGCAAAACCCATCCTTAACGCTATTCAGCGTACTATTCCAAGTGTAACAAAGTAATTCAGTAACAAAATATAAAGAAATTAAAAAATAGGAGGAATTTTAAAACTCTAAATTTAAAACGAAGAAGATCAAATTTTAAACTTTCTTGTCAACTTATTTGTGTGTTTAATGCAAAATCATGTTTTTTAATAATGATCTGTAATAATATATAAATACGATAGAAATAAAAACCTTCAAATACAAAAAAAAAAACTGCTCTAAAGATACGAAGTCCCCTTTCTACAATCCCAAACTACGTTATTTCCACAAATACTAAACCATTTAAACATTTCCTGGTTTACGAGTCATTAAAACATGCCCTAATTCTCTCATTACGTATAATACTATGAATAATCCATGTTCAGAACACGGAAACACAAGAGAATTTGTTTTATTTTAAAGTATTCCCCATATAATTCTGCTTTCCATCTGCATTTTAAACTCGCAAAATGCAATCAACGCATTTCATAACTCTCTAAAAGCAAAAAATAATCACCATCCCAAAATATCCCTTCTATTCATCGTAGTATTATTTAGTCCCAACTGCACGAGGATTATTGAGTTTATACTTTATAAGCGCGTAGACCCGTTTCATTAGAATGTGAGAGATTTCTATTTGTAAGAGGAGCGTAGAGTGTAATAATATTCATTGAGTTTCATTCGTTTTCAATGATATTTCAAAGTAATTTAAAATTACTAGTACAAACATTTCAATTTACCAATGCAGAACAATAAACTAAATAACTTGTTTAGAGTAAAGACTTCCATACTATCCTTTCAATGCAGATAAGTACAGCAAAGATTTATAAGTGTTACTCTATAATAATAAGAACACTTCGAATTTCCTTAAAATAAAAAAACTTTAAACCTATACATATTTGAAATTTCATACTGGAGGATTTTTTGTATATATATATAATTCATTTGCACAATTTGACTTCCCTTGATGTTTTATTTTTTAAAGTAATTTTAAAGTTTAATTTGATGTTGTAAAGTAACTTTTAACTTTCATTTGATTTTTTAAAGTATCGTAAAACTATTAGCACATGCATTTCAATTTAGTAATACAGAATAATTAATAAAAGTATTTTTTATAGTAAAAACATATGTATTAACATTTAATCGCAGATAAATAGAATAACCATTAATCGGTACTATTTCTCTTTCATAATAAGAGCACTTTCAATTTCTATAGAACGAAATTAAAAATCTCTGAAGGCTTGAAATTTCGCACTGGAGGAATTTTTTGTAGTTATTCATTTGTGGAATTTGTCTTTCTTCTTATTATATAATTGTCAAGGGATTTTTTTATTTATTTTTTTTAGTACAGAAGCCATCAGATCGACATACATGAGGACTGCGTACTATGCGCCTTGCCTCCTGATAAGCATAGGACATATTTACGGCACAGAAAGGTTGAAATAACATCCATGGGCAAGGCGAGACTCGAACCCGCGACCACTTGCTTACGAGAAGAATACTCTACCTCTAGGCCACTGTAGCCCAATTTTTTATTTCTTAACAAAAACCACTCGAAAGTAAACATGTCAAAAATTTCTTTCAAACATATGTCTTAACGTATATTGCCTAATTTCTAAAAATATTAGTGAATGAAAATTTTTCTATCAATGAAGTTTCGTAATTACATACAGAATTAACTAACACATACAAAACCGACATTTGTTGCGATGGCTTAAATTCCATTTCGTTGTTTGTTTTCCCTATAGTATTAGACTTCACTATTTGAAATAAAATATTAATTTTTTCAGTTTCTAGAATTTCATAATTTTGTTACTAAGATAGGAATATAATAAACATTTAATTGAGTTGTCAGGACATCATTAGTATTCCTTTTGCATTATTAGTCTGAAAACTTCGAACACTAATGATATTTCCAGACCCTTATTAAACCAGATTGAAATACGTAATTAGTTCAAAAATACTTCTAATTTGTAAAATATTTTTCAAGATGTTGGTAGTCATTACATATGCTTATTATGATTTTAAGTTGCCTTATTACATTTTATAATAACAGCAAATCATTGCAAATTGATATAATTATGAAATAATTCCTTAATTCGAAGAAAAAATATTTTTAATCAATTGATGGAAATAAACATGAAAATTTAGAATCAAAACAATATTTTCCAAGCTACTTATAACAAATTAAAAATTGCTAATCAGAGTACGCATGGTAGAGCAAATTTCACTTCCATTTGAAGATAAAATTTTTACTACATTTAGCCAATTAACAGAAATTAATTGCAATGGAATTTAACGAGTCATTTTAAACATAGAAAATAATAAAACATTTTATGAAATAGATTTAAATGCATTATCTAATATAATTTAAGTCTCAGACAAATTGCGAAACGATAACTATTTCACCAGTGTAAGCTATCAACAGTCCATCTTACTACATAATAATTTCAAAATATTGTTTTAAAAAACTAAAAAATACACGTTTAGAGTTAATCAAAATATTTCACATGGTACTCTGATTTTTCCCTCTGATTTTAAAAGCTATTGAATATCCACTAAGTTTTCATACACTTATAATACATCAACATGTAACATAGCTTAGCCTTTAGTATTAATAATAGTATAGAATACATTACTTTTAAATATGTAAAGAACGTGAATTAATCTTTTATTCAGAGTTACATACTCGTACATACATACGTACAAACAAACAAACCCACGTGTGAAACTAATAAAAGCGTATTAAAAAGAAAAATGATCAAATAAGCTTTGTGCTAAAATATGAAGAAAGTGAAAAATTTAACGTAAATAAAGCACAAATTATCACCAACATACTGTCTAATCTTTTGTCGTAAAACCTTCCTCTCATTTGCGCATGCCTGAGGTCTCTTCGGATTTTCTCAAAATAGGGGGGAAATGCGAAGAAACATTCAACAGGAAGTAAGAAGCGAAAACACCGGCAAGTGCGTCTCCTTATCCTATCACCCCTTTTTCAAATGGAAGCGATCATGACTGCCAGGCGCGCAATACGCAGACAAACAGTACACCAAATGGCTATTTCCACGCATCAACCGGCTACAACGGAGCCCTTCATTATTGCAAAAAGCTCAGCACTAAACAAGACCGCCATGAGAGAACTGACCGTCATCGTAAGGACACCGGTATATATAGTGCACATAAATGGCACTCTGTTCTCCCCGTCTTGTTGTGTGCTGTGCTTTTTGCACTTATGAAGATGCTCCATTTCGCCTTGAAACAGCTATTTGATGTTAGTGATAATTTGTGCTTTATTTACGTTGATTGTTCATTTTTCTCACATCTTATAGTATAGACTTCTTTTACACTTCAATTATACAACAATAATTGAAGGGGCAAATGGATAAAGGTGATATGTCACAATTTTTGAAACTTACTTTTTACCATGGATGAAGGGAATAAGTCCATCAGTATCATGCCCCCTTAGTCGTAAAAATGGTTGGTAACTAAGAGTATGACCCCGTTTTGCCCGTTGAGAAAAATCCATTAAAAATAATAACAATATTTTTTTTTTTTGAAAGCTTTTTCTAGAAATTAAAAAAATGTCAGATATCACCTTTATCCACTTGCCCTTTAACTTGCTAGTACATTTGTTTCAAACAGGGCTGCGTATTGGCTATTGAACATTTGAAAATCTAATGTATTCGCAAAGACCGACGATCATTCTTTCATGTGGTGACACTATCCTTAATATAGTTTGTTAAAAGTCATTATGTACTTTCAATGATTCTTGTAATTTTCAGCATGAAAGGCAGTAAACTTTTTACTTCTCATCCAGTATTATCTTAACTAAAAAGGATTTTGTTAGCTAGTAGGTATTTCTAAAACTTCATTTATTATTTTTTTAATACCATCCATAAAATTAAAATGCATACAACATTGAATTATTTTTGAAGACTAAGTTATACTTATGTGAAGTTTACACTTCCAAAAAAAAAAAAACATAATCCAGACAATATCCAATTTAAATTCATCATTTAGACATGGTAGTTTAGTAGTATTAGAGCAAGGCACCCGAATTTTTGCAGCTTTTATTCTCTTTACAGAATAAAACCAGCGATTCGAAAATAAGTGAAGTAAATTGTTTAAGAATGGAATATCCACAGTGAGAATCGAAAATTTCTTTCTCATTCTATCTGAGTATACTTCAATAGATGAGAACAGGTGTTCTGTTGCTTCAAGTTCGATTTGTCTCCATTCTGAAAAAACTCCAAAGAAGATTTTGGAACACTTTAAGGATTTTTTTTAATATAAAACTCTTTGAAAAAATAGAACTAAACTGTAACGTGGTTTGAAGTTAAAAAAAAAAGGTTCCCGCATCGTTTAAATGTTAAATAAAAATACCAACTTGTCTAAAAACAATTTTATTTCAATTTAATACAGAAAGACAATTTAATACTTTGAATGTTGTTTACAGTACTAAGAGATTTTTCTTGTAAATAAGATTAGCTGATGAATTAGTCTTTGAATCAATTATAGTTTTTATGTTGTGAATTTCGTTTCAAAAAAATTATTTTTGAGCAGATGAGCCGACATTTAATACTATATAAACTTGTCTGTAGGAATAACCCAGTATAAGTTATATTTTTAAGTAACTTTGCATCAGTTGCAAAGATTGTGAATTTATAAAATCGGACAAAAAAGCGGTTACATCAATTCACAATATTTTGCTTTAATGAAATTTCTACTTTGTGAACTACATTGATTTTCAATTTCATTGTCTTTGTGATGATAAAACACATCCTAAATATTAATTTTTTAATTGGAAAAACTACATTTCTCTCATGCATAGCTTCAGGGCCAAAGGGACACTCTAGTAACTCTCAACAGTTCCCTCCTGTGACTATACGGTCAATAAATATCTAGCGAATTATCCTCTTCGATGATATGGCACATCACATCGGGCATTTCTGTCAATAGAGTATAGTGCTCTAGAGTATGGTGCTTCTGTCGATAGATAGAGTACAGCACTCTTCTGGTAAGTAGACCTCCGTTACGAAGAACGTCTTCCTCATTTTCGGTAACAGAAAAGGGTAATTGTCACGGATTTAAGCTAAAAAGCTTTTGGAAAACGATTGTGAAAGTAACCCAACTCAATTCAGTACCACAAATTACCCGAAAGAGGAGAAAATATTGTCTGTATCGGAGATCAACTACCAGAGGAGCGACGACACTGGTGAGACGAAACTACAATGATAATTTTCCGTGACCGCAACGGCACCAGTTTCGGTTGCTTAAACTGGCCCGACAGGAGGCCGTAACAACCTAGGTAGAAACTAATGGCAAGGATCAGAATCACGATAGTTAGAATTTTACAAGTTTTAAGGGAAGGGCGATGCAAACAAAGTAACAAGGTGCCCGTCTTGGTTCTAGGTAGCCCTGCTTAAGCAGTTTCTCCAACGTATTACTGTAGTTGAGGGTTGGTATACGTTTCAAGTATCTTGTATGGGCGTTTCTCTGTAAACTCGTAATTGGCTGTCCGGACAGAGTATTTCAAAAATAATTAAGTGTAATAAAGTAATAATCCCTCTTAATTCAAGTAAAGCATTAATACTTTGCTACCCAATTGCGCTAACAATTTAATTTTTATTTCTAGAAATTATCTAAGTCCTAAAAACGCAGTCCCATGGCTGTCCCAATCGTATAGTCTAACATTTAAAGGTAATATTTATAAAAACCTATTAACAGTACATAAATTTAGCAATTAATATTTAGAAATAGAATAATGCAACTATTTTTTTTTTTTGACAAAATGAGGTCTAATTACGTATTTCTCAAACATAATATTGTCATGTAAGTTCTGTCCGAAGTTTTTTCAAACAGCCCCTTGCCACAAATTCAAAGCTGCAATAGAAAAAAACTATTGCTCTTGCAAATGTTTTTTGGCACAAAATTTAATGTAATCAGTGTGAATTCGTCGAAATTGCCAAGAACAGTGTTGAAACGCCACTTCGTTCAGTTTTAGACCCACATTTGTGATGAAAGTATGAATCTTGGTCGTGAAGAAAACAGTCCTCTAGGAAGTGATTTTATTATTGTTAATTAGTTTAATTGTGAGACATGTATTATTTATTATGTCCATAATTTGTGTCTACATGTATGGGTAGTTTCGTAACAAATTATGTTCCAATAGTTTGGCAAATATTACGCAACTAAGTAAAAATACACAGTCCCCTGGCACAGTCCATTGCCTAGCAGTACTGGGCAGGGAACTTGCCTCCGTCATGATTTATCAGAAGAACACTAAGTCAGGGATTCAAGTGAAACACCATTGCAATCGCTTCGAATTGCAATCGCTACTGGAAGTGAATTACATTATCATCAACTTAACTTGGCACTGACGTCACTACGGGAGGAGCCAATAAGAGCTCACAAGCAGTCAGTGATCTCCTCTTATTCGCCAAGTAGGCTGTGACGTTTTATCTAGCTCGTTTTTCATAGGCAAACGTCACGCAAACGTCACGCTGACGTCACGATGTTTTTATCAAGAAACGTCCTAATGTAACTCATTTCCAGTAGCGATTGTAATTTGCGATCGCCTGTTTCACTTGAATTCCTGCCTAACTTTAATTGGCCTTCTTTTGAACCAAAGTAAAAGATTCATTTCTAGAGCAATAGTATTATAATTATACGAACGTTTCAAAAAAACATGCCCGTACAGATTCTATATGGAAAATGACGAGTTTACAGAGAATCGCCAGTATATTAAATGCCATTCATTTTTTTCCATTCAAGAAAAAATAAGTTTCATGCTCTTGCTTGCGATATTTTAACTCAACAATCGCTTACTTTCTATCATATTTTAGACCACCTTCTATTACTTATTTGGGAATTAAAGGTTTAATTTTTGTTTTTGGTTAATTACAACCAAAAGTATAAGAATGTAGCATAGTATATCAATTTAAATCATTTCGCATACCAAAGAGACAACTCTCTCATGTTTCATCGGCTGTAAGTTTAATTAATGAGAGCGCATTTTAAGCGTATATTTTAATGAGTCTATGGATATAAGTACAGGCAAATTCGAAAAATATCGTATGCTCGTTTCGACTAATAGTTTAGTAATCCCCCCCCCCTCCCCCTTCACATTGCTAGTTTCAATAGCAAAAAATTCCCAGTATTAAAAGACGTGTTCGCTGTAAATTCGAAGCAGTTAACTGCAATTTTCATTTCAAATTTGTCATTTCATACGCTTTTATTCCAAAAACCCGGTCCACCTGAATTTGCATTTAAAATCAAAAGCACCCTCCCCTTCCGTCGCAAAATTCCCCACTCGAAAGATCCTCGTGAGCAGCAATCGCTTGACACATTTTCAATAACATCTTTAAAATAATACATCGTCGAATTTCACTGTCAGTACTGAATAAATGTTTCCAAATTCAGAATCCAGTTCTGATCAGCTCTTATTTCTTGACGGATTGCGCCGAAGGTCAAATATCCTTGGAGCGGAAAACATTCAATTCACTGCTGCGCTGTCAGGTAAACTCTCTTGAAGCGAAAAGATTTATCGATATCAAATAATTCTAAAACAGTTAAGAAAACTGGATCATCTCTGAATTCTGGAACTGACGGTTCTTTTACAATGGCTGGTAGAATGGGATGATTTGGTTTTTGTGCAGTTTTCTTTAGATGCACTATACTATAAATAACTATTAGAAAAAAATCGAATTATTTTTAGATCTTATTTTATGATGATTTTATATGTGATGTAATTGAAGGTGCAAGTGGATAAAGGTGATATGTGACATTTGAATTTCGCTGATTCACACAAATTCATATTAGTGTGTATTAAATTGTGTTAACTCCCAAACGCAATTGAAGGGGCAAGTGAATAAAGGTGATATGTGACAATATTTTAAATTTCTAGAAAAGCTTTAAAAATACTTATATTACCTTATCGCCTTCATCCATGGTAAAAAGTGTGCTTTTCCACAATTTTCCATGTGTGACAAATTGTCACACATCACCTTTATCCACTTGCCCCTTCAATTATTAGTTTTTTCGACCAGGTTAGTTTAAGGAGAAATGACAGAAACTATCTAATGTATGTAATATGTCTGTAAAATGACTCGTAAAATAAAGTGCATGTCAAGAAGTTGAATTTTTGCTAATAAAGGCTCAGCCAAAGTGTAACACGGGAGAACAATAATTCGTTGAAATATTTTAAGTACATTTTATAAACTTAAAGGCCGCAGTGCAGCTTTTGCAGTGCAAAAAAAGATGAAATCTAACCATCGAGTGTAACATCAATGGCAATGATACATTATTTCTTAAACCAAATCAGCAAGAACGCTCCTAAGTATTGAAACCTCCACTCGAGCAATATTTTTTATTTTACAGTTACTGACAAAGTCATTGACAGAAGCTTCTGTTCAATACGAGAGTCACTTTAACAAACTATCAGGGTAGCTAGAGCTTGATTCCAGATTAAAAAATCTGGTATGGACCCCACACTACTTCCTTTTACGTGTAAATTTCTTAGTAGTTGCTTTAAGTGTTAAAAAAAGTGCTTGGAGTGAGCAAGGTAACAATTCAAATATTTACTCCCCTAATCTGCCACGAAACAATGCAAAAAATATTTTACAATGGTTAATTTTCTAAATATTGCTGATTTTAATATCATTCAGTGAATTTTTCGCAAAATATCGCCAATAGCGCCAATTAACCCCCCTCCCCCCCCAAAAAAAATCGCCAAATTTGTCAAGTTGGCGTCAAACACTTGGCGACCAAAAGCTTGGCGACATATTGCCAAGTGGTCGCGACAATTCATATCACTTGAGTCAGCATTGAAATTAACACTGATTTACCCCAAAAAAAAGGGGTAAAACACCCCCTTGGGAACATTCGAATGCAACCACAAAGGAAGGTGCACAACTAGACCATCCTCAGAGCCTACATACCAAGCTAGAAGCTTCTACGGCATATACTTTTTGAGTTATGCGACACACATACGCACATACGTATATACAGACGTCACGAGAAAACTCGTCGTTATTAACTCGGGGGTGGTTGAAAAGGATTTTTCGGCTGCTAATATGTTTGTAGGTACATATGCACGTGCTGACAGGTCGAAAAAACTACTGAACATTCATTCGGAGATGAGCAAACTCAAAATTTAGACTCAAATTTGAGTGATTTTTTTTTTTTTTCGCGATCACAATACTTCCTTTACTACGTAAAAGGAAGTTAAAAACCTCTGTACGAATTCACTTTTTAATACAGTTTTCTGTCGCATTAAATCTGTTCACCCATATCGAAGTTTTCGCATTGATACATATACAGTAAACAACAACCATCAACTTATTAAAGTGAAACATATCCGTTTCTATCACCAAAAGCACTAAGGCTAAGTGAGCTGCCTGAAATTACGATTTGATTCATCCAATTTTATGCTCAATAAACTATACTAGCAAGACCAGTGTCTACACTAACAAAAACATAAACAATTCCAGAAGTCCAAATTGAGCTCTTTGTCACAGAAATTGTGGCATTAAACATATAAAAAAATAATAAACAGCGGCACTCCAGGAGTGCCGACAGAAGCGAAAACTTGAACAATTATTTACATATTTTTTGAATCGTCAGTGTTTTTTTTTTTTTTTTTTTTTTTTTCATTTTAAAAAATAACATTCATGTGTATTTATGAACGTACATGCACAGTATATATACTTACTTATATGCAGAGGTGTCGGTAACGGTACAGTGTCTCGAGTTCAAGTGTTTCTTTTCCCATCTCAAAAAATGCCCAATGCACCTAGAGAAGTTTTTACTGCAAAAATTCTTCGTAAAAATTATGAGGAGAATCGGAATTTGCCAGAACAGTAGCGATGGTCATTTTTTCGACACTCACAGTTAATATCAACATGTATGTATACTTCACAACTAATAAAACTTGTTCATTAACAACATTCAAAATTTTCTAATTTACTTGTTCTTTTTCATCCAATAAACAAAGTTACATGCTCTAACATCGCAGAAAAAACTAATATTGTGTGTAAAAATTAATTTCGAATTTTTCTTTATTGTAGAAAGAAAACTGATAATCAGATTGGCACCCAATCTCATGGCCCCAATCGCACCAATAGGAAAATAATTTCTTGATGAGAGTAGCTAAAAATAAATATCTAATCATTTTCATATGGAAATCCACCAATTAATCATATCTCGTAGTACATTATTATTTTTAACACTTTTAATCACAACAAGACTTTGAAGTGTATAACTCTACACATGTCTTCCCTTAACTGCTCTATGACCAAAACACGCACCTTTTCCTTTAAAATATTGCTGGGGCTCAATAAATTAAAGTACATATATGAAGAACTTTTTTTAATACTGAGAAAATTAAATAAAACTTCCAGCTGATAACCACGAGCATTTCATATTTTTAGTTAAATAGAATATTCTTCTAAAAGAATAAATTAATATATATCTGATGTATTTTGCATTATCTTTAGAGATGCAAAATATAGAAGAAAAGAAACATGAACTAAAAAAAGCTTTTATTATATTTTAAATTAGTATGTTTTCCTTTAGTTCCTAGAATTATGGTTAAGTTGTCGAAGTTTTTTCCTCTAAACTAACGAAGTTTCATAGCGTTGCGTTGAGTACACTGTAAACCAAATTATTTGATATTAAATTTATGTATTAGATGGAGAAAATTTCCACATATTTCTTTTTATCGATCGTATCAATCCTTTTAAAAGTTTAGAAAGCAAGTTCTCGAACAGAAGAAAAAAAAAGTCACATCATCATAACTCTCTGTAAGAGACAGGGGAAAAAATTTATTCTTGTTTGAGAAAAAGTAAACAAATATTTTCCTTTGAAGTAATATAGCAAACATGAAAAACAACATTCCTGAGAGAGTAAAATATAAGATTGCTGTACATATCTTAAAATCAAATAAATTCTATCTCTCACAACAGTTTTTTTTCCCTGGCAATCAAAAATTCCATGTTCAGCGAGAACTTATTAATCTTGTTCACAATGTAATCGGAGACGTGATGGGCTGTTTATAAAAAGAAAAAACTTATTCCATGTGTCAAGTGAAAATTCAATAAACTTTTAATCGGAAGGACAAAATAATTTTTATATTGGGAAATATGAAGCAAGGAAGCTAAAAATACTTTTATTTTGTCGTGATTTTTTTTTTTAATCGGCAGATGAACTAATGCATTTTTTGAGCTTGAATTTAATCAGAATTTGCCCAAAGAAACGTAAAGCGCGATTTTTTTGTCACCGGAATATTTTCAGTTGAATTTTGTACGTATATTTTGATCTGGTTTGAAACTTCTGGCAGGTATTCTCTATTACCTGCATTGCCCACATTTCCGGTGGGAGGAAAGGATAAACTTTTTTAGCGAAATTTTCGATCTGTTTCTGCTTTTAAATGACAAAACGCTGTACTATCTGATTTTCCAAGGTAAAACCTCCCGCGTATTTATGCATGCATCAGGTCTTCTCTGATCTTACCAAAATTGGGGTTTAGGTAAGATAACAGTAAGGGGAAGAATAATAAAAAGCATTTTGAGCGGTGTGAAAAAACGTAGAACGATGCTAATTTCAAATACATAGTTAAGTTGAATATATCAAAAAGACAGCAACTGTAAGTTTTAAATTGAAAACTTCGGAGAGTTATCACCCGCACCCTTTTTTAAGTGGAAAATTGTTTGCGAGTGCCAGGCGAGGTTTTCACTGACGGACAGTAAATCTGCTGTTGCCGTATTCGACGCTTCAGTATTCTTGCGTAACAAAACATCTTTAATGGTGTTTCATCGCCACATTTCTCATTTTTAACCCCGAAGCAACAAGGAATGGGGTTATAAGTTTGATGTGTCTTCACACATTTCACATCACACACTCCAGGGCCTCCCCGTTCCTACCACAACTCGTGGTTTAACCGGGATAGGGCCCTGAAAAACGCTCTGTTCTTTTTTGAACCAGAACCGAGGGTTATGCGAAAGGAAAAAAATTCTGCGAAAGGAAAAAAATTCTGCGTCCAATAGAATGTATTTAGAACAATTCTTTCTAGATCTACATAATTATATTTTATTTCATCATGGAAATTGCTTCATCAGAGCTGCTTTTCATTTTATAATCATTATTGTTATGATGGGACCCACTTACCCTTTATGGGGAAAGTTACGGGGTAAATGAGACCCCTCCCCTTAAGCGCTTAATAATATTTAACGTAGAAATTCTTACTGCAGAAAATATTTTAGTTTAAGCTATACAAGAAAGCATAATGAACGTTAAAAAAAGTAGTAAAAATTAACGAAGCACTTCTTTGAAAATTGTTGCTTGAATCAACGCCTCCTAAATACCAAATGTCTACTGCATTTGTTTCGCTACGGGAAACCTTGGTTCTATTTTGAGCACCAACTTGCGTCAATCCAATGATGCCGTTGTTATGGTGATAAATCAAACAAAATTCGAATCAAATTTTTTGATTGGCAAATTTTCAAATTTAACTTTAGAAATCAACCAATCGTTGATTTCTCTTGTCTCGAAGAACTCCGAAAGATGGCAGTGTATTGGGAACCAAGGGAAAAATTTTGCTCTGGGCTAAAAACCAGAAAGTAGTAGGCATTTAGTATTTAGGAGGCGTTGCTTAAACTTGTTAAAGAAATCGGAATTTCTTTTGACATAAGTTCTGTGACCTAGTAAAAATTTAATGATTCCCAAATACATGGAAATCCAATCACTGTGAAGAAATGGGACATGATTCAGTGTAAAAAAGTGTAAAAACAGTATGGATACTTCTTTTTGAAGGGTGTAACCCACTTATCCGAACCAGCCCTACTTGTTTCTCTTCGTAATCGCATTCTATAACGCTTCATCATAATCGCATTCAATAACGCTTCATCATAATGCATTCAAAGCCTGGAGAAGAGAAATGTTTTACTACTTGAGATTTTTTAAAACGCATTCAACTTGTAATAATTTTACCTACTGAATAAAATGTGTACAGATAACTGGTTGGTAACAGTACAGCACCATTTTTGGACAAAGAAGTTTTAAAAATATTTTTTTTTTTAATTTAGAACGACTAATACGAGAGTTATGTAGCACACCTGGTGCAGGTTTTTCTTAATAAACTTTCTCAAATGTCTGCATAAAATACGTGCGACACAATTAACTTTTTATTTCTACACTTTCAAAATATATTTCTAACTGAGAAATTAATGCATGATACGTCGAAGAAGATTAATTTTCTATTTTATAACTTTCTAAAGATCCCGAGTTTTCAAAAACAAAAACTTACATTGTTGTGTTTGGAATTTTAACGCTGCTTTATTAAAATAAATAGACTAGCGTGGATCATTAATCTCCAAAAAAATTTTTAAAGAAAATCACAAGTTATCAATCTTCATTCTTTTTCCCCCCAAAATACTTGCACCTTATATTAACCGAAGTAACCTTCGAAATTTCTTGCAATTCCAGTATTAACTTTCTTTAAAAGGTTTTTCATTTATTATTTTCTTCCAAAGCCTGATCTTTGTTTTTTGAAAGATGATAAATGGCGCCTCAAATAGAGAATACCTTTCTGACGATAAAAAAAGAAAATTAGTTCCCTAAAGTTGGCAACACTTTTCCGTTTCACACACTGAGTTGTGTTAAGAGTAATTATCGTTTGTTTAAATTTTTATTGCATTTAATTAAATTAACTCTCTTCGTTAACTTTCATTTCTACTACCGTCCGTATGAATATAATAACGGAATTAGGGAGGGAAAGCAAATAAAACACTTGATCACCAGAAAACTTTAAGAAATTAAACAAGCAATCAATTTATACTTTTAAAGAGTTTGAACTTTACAATATTTATTTAAAGAAAAGGTTACTATAAAAGTTTTGAAAAATCGAGAATTGTATTGGAATTCTTTGCTTTAAAAAAGTGTTTCATAACACAGATTGCACCAGTTTGTTTAAAAGTAAACTCACACTTACGAAATTAAATTAACTGCACTGCCCCTATTTTTTTATATAAGTTTAACTGTTTTAACTGGTTAGAAAAAAAAATAAGGACTATGATATTAACAATAAAAATGGTTCGAATAAAATGCAAAGATAATTTATAACCCCTCATATAGTTTTCGATTGCTATTTCAGCTTCTACTGTTGTTTTTTCCCTCTTTCTTTTTTCTTTTGCAACATTTGGAAGAAGAATATTAAAGTATTTATGCAGAACTGCTTTAATTAATAGAATTAGTCGTGATCATTGAAACTGCATTATTTATTAGACAATGACAGATTAAAATCTTTAAAATTTTGAATTCATTTACCTATTGCTGAATAGAAATTTAAAAATGCATGGCATTGTATTCAGTATTTCTTGTGCTATAACGCATGGGGGGGGAGGTATTTTACATCTTATTATAATACTAACCATACATCTCATTCTAATAAATCTTCCCAAACAAAAATAAACTAGTCAAATTTTTGATGTCTTCATCTGCAAATTCTTTACACTCCTTGAGTCTCGCAAAAAACGAGGAGAGCGAAATGATTTCTTATCAAATAGTTTCGTAAAATACTTTTACGCTTCTCTTGTCATTAGGTAATTCAAAAAAAAAACTTATTTTGCATGACGTTTAATTTCAAGAATTCTGTAATTGCAAAAAAATGAAATATATTCCAAAATGTGTGTTAAAGCAGCGCATAATTTTACAATTGTTCCTCTAAATAATTCGGAAAAAGTAGCTTTTACTCATTTCATTTTAAACTGCATTTTGAAACTCATTTACTAATTCAATTTTGAAGCTTAGTTATTAACATTAGATAGCCCTAACAGTTATTTTTACTGCTTGGAAAACATAGGTATAACAATGTACACTGGTACAGTTTGTACAAGGGCATCTTTAAGGGTTAAACGTTGTAGCACCAGCGACACCCGCTTAGGTGTGCCACTTGACTCCCTATGGCACAGTTGAAGGTACCATTTGGCTCCTTGCAGTGCCATAAGACACACAAAGGGTGCCACATGGAGCCGACCGCACCTTCAAGTGCCATAAGACACACATAGGTTGCCACATAGAGCCAACAGCACCTTCAAGTGCCATAAGACACACATAGGGTACCACATGGAGCCAAACGGCACCTTCAAGTGCCATAAGACACACATAGGGTGCCACATAGAACCACATGGCACCTTCGAGGGTGCCATAGTGAGTCAAGTGGCACCCCTTAAAGGTACCACTGGTGCTACAACGTTTCACCCTTAAAGGTGCCTTGTGCAACCTGCAGTTTTAACTGCGTAATATCTGTACCTCAGAACCAGACTAACGTAAGTCCATTTTCGTCATTTTTCGGTAGAGGGGAAAAACGATTGTCGAATACATCGTTTTTCCCCTCTACTGAAAAATGACGAAAATGGACTTACGTTAGTCTGGTTCTGAGGTACAGATATATACCTGAAAGATAAGGTGGGGGGTAACTACAATGTTTAATAAACGCATTTTTCTCTAGTATAAAAAGTCACAAAATTCTAAGAAATTGTGTAGTTATACATACATAATTGTTTTTCTAATTAAAATTAAACAGCAATCAAAAGGACTGCTTGGGTAATCCAGTGTTAGAAAGGGTTGAGTTCTCATTCAATCGTGAAGTACATAATACTCACTGGCACTCATTTCTTTTTGGCGGGAATTCAAATTTTATTTTTTCTGTCAAACAAGATCGTGTTGTCACTCCTAGGCTTTTCTATTTGACTTTGCTTCTCAAAAGAAATATTGATTGGAATTAGAGTGTATCTTCAAGAGTTCTTTGGTTTGAAGTGGAGGACACTTCTAAAGTATTGGTAGGGACTATTAAGGCCTACGGTATACATTTAAAAAGAAGTTTTAAAAAACTTCTAGAATGAACATGTGAACTAATTCTATGACGAAATTTAATATGGGATTTAGTTATTAACACGGCAAACGTATGCGCTAATTTGTAAAATAATTTTAGCAATTTTTTTTTTTTTTTTTTTTATGCACTAGAGCTCCGGTAACTCGACTACGTTGGTAAGCTTGCCTTTATTTTTCGAGTGGTTGGCCTAATGTTAATTTCTATGGGTGAAAGACTCTCTAATTTGACAAACATTTGATGGAACCTCATAACTCGGCATCCACTTGCTATTTTTGTCCTCTTTTTGCTACCGATATATTTGGCAGTCACACGGCTAAGAAACGGTTGGAGAAATGTACAGAGTGCAGTCCCCAAACTGAACTAAGAAGCTCACCATTACAGCCAACTAGGAACTTCTGAAGATTACGTATTCAATTATCCGTTAACTAGTTCTTTAAACTGCACATATAATTCCAACCTTCCTATATCCAAAAATATAGTTCATATTCTACATCATCTAGCTACTCGCAAGGATCTCCATAAATTAATATTTCTACTCGGCGCTCAAATAGAAAACTACAAATATCCCGCCAAAAAACTTTGAAAGATATATTATTGCCTATTTCTGTGTATATCAAAAAAAAATTTTTACAAGTAATTTGTACTTTATTTTATGTAAATTAATGTCTCATTGGATAGGTCATATCGTGCGTCAGTGGATGAGTCTTAATTTGACCTCTTTCAGCAGCCTCCCCCCATCGCCTCCTTTTATTTATTTAAATTCCAAATTTCAAAATGCAGTAAGTTTTCCGTTCTTGCACAATTGACTTCAGTTGCACAAATAAACAGCAATAGATGATCGAAGCCCTTCCCCCCTCTTTACACAACAAAACATACTAAAATCTATGCACTCACTCAAACAAAATGAAGGTTGTTTTTTTTTGGGGGGGGGGGGTCCTAAAAAAATTGATTTACGCGTTGTTTAATTTTTCAATTCATTAAAAATATGTTCACACACGTGTCAAGGCTCTACTTTTAATAATAATAGACAAAAAAAAACTTCCTTCAAATCAAGCGGCCACTTTGAAAAATCGGATAAAGGTACTGTTGTGCCATCTATTAGACAAAAATTAAACTATATAAAAGAATTCACTGCGCGGCCAATAAAGAAAAAATCTTAATTTTTCCTTCCCTCATTGTATTTTAATTCGGCTTAAAAATATCAAATACAAGATTACAAAATTTATGTGATTGAAAAATAAAAAGAGGTAGAATGTTTGCAAAAATCATCACCACCAATCTCGAAGTTATTGTTATTAAATGTTACTCAGTGGCGTAGGAACTTTGTATAAACAGGGAGAGCTCAGCGCAATGCCGGATCTCTCTGCACTTTCGGAGAAGGAGGGCGGCAAGACACACTTTTCGCCCTTTTACACAAGATCATATATAAAGCCATAAATGTTCAAATAAACACTTTCTGTGAAAAAAAGGAATTTAAACACATTGCTAATATCTCTTTCCTCAGAAAAGACAAATTTAACTGCACTTTTGCATTTTTAATATAAACTTAGTTTTGATGGAATATTTGCTCAGAAATAGAACATCTCAAACTTCTCTAATAGAAAACATTCCAAATGATGGTATCTTTAAAAAATAACTTTTGACGGTTTTTGGCGACACTGTGTGAATTTCCTAGGTAAAGTAGATTACACATTTGAAAACAGGTTTGAGGAAAAAAAAATATGCTACCGAATGCAGTGGCGAAGCGAGCAAGGGTGTCCGTCACCCGGGGCAGTAATTCGTGGCGTCACCCCCCTCCCCCCCCCCCTTCCAGTCAAAAAAAAAACTAACCGTCTCTAGCGGGAAGATCCTATTTGAACCTGAGCATGATTTTGAGAACATTAACCCATTAATGCCTGACATTTTGTTTTGCTGAGATATTTTGTATACTGGTTAAAAACAGTGTTTAATGGACAGGAAAAATAATAAAAAAATATTATGTAAAAAATAATTTTTTTATTAAGGAGAGAAAAATCGTCCCTTAAAAGTTACGATAGACCCCAGAGGGTATATACTTTTTTTACTAATTTTTTTTTCTACCTACGATATAGTATTTAACTAGACATTTCATAAGAAGAAATAAAATCAGCAATTAACATAAATTGGGAAGCTGGGAATCACGTTGAAAACTTAGCTTTTTTCTTGAGATTGTGAACGATGTCATTTTTGATAAAGGTCATATTAAAACTGCTACAGAACACACTTTACAATGGTTATGGGCTGCAAACTGTTAATAACGAATTGAAATAATACCAAGGTACTAATTAAACACGATTATTTGGTTAATATGTTAATTTTGGGGAAATTCAGACCCTTTTTTGTACCGTCCCTAAAAAGGGACGCTAGGCACTAATGGGTTAATAAAATCATCGGATAACATGGAACAGAGAATGATAGCGAAATAATGGAAGAAAAAAGACAAGTCATTAATCGGTTTTAAACTATGCATCACCAGGTAAAAGAAAATAAAAAATTTAAATGCTTAAGAATTTTTTTCTGCTTAAAAACACACGACCACAAATATTATAGTTGATTAAACTCAGATCCTCACTATCTTATTTACACTATAGACTGGAGGTTTAGATGAAGTTTCCAACTACGTTTCTACAAAAAATAAATTCGTTGCATTGCTTCTAACAACTTAACTTCTAAACAACTTACTAGTAGGGATGCACCGATTAATCGGTAGTACCGATTAATCGGCCATAATCGGCCACCTTGCCGATTATTTATAATCGGCAAATTTGGGCCGATTAATCGGTGGGTACAAATGGGCCGTGGTGGCCCGATCGGTAAGGCATCGGACTCGTGTCCGGACGAACCCGGGTTCGAAACCCAGCCGATCAAAGATCCACCGCCTTGATTAATGGTGGCTGGGAGGCGTTAAAAATGTCGTGGTCACAAAGTCCTCCAAGTGAAACGATACCTCTGGGGGTGCTGGGCCCTAGGGTTTGCTCGACCCTAGGTTCTGGTTCAAAATTAAGAACAGAGCGCTCTTCAGGGCCCTATCCCGGTTAAACCACGAAGCTGTGGTAGGTACGGGGGACCCTGGAGAGTGTGAAGTGAAGAGGTGGGTACAAATATTTTTTTATTTTACAAGAAATTATGATAAATACATTTGTTTTAGTAAACATTTGTAATTTTCTGCAAACACATAGAAACAATATTGCAACTGTTTTCATGTATCGGTATTTTTTTCCTTTAACACAGAGCTTTTAGATGACTATAATTTTCATAAAGAATGAAAGTCTTGGATTAACTGGCTATCAATTATTTAAACAAATTTACATCACATAAAATTACATTGAAAGTGCAACTTAAATTAGCCTGCTCACCGCAGCCTCCTCTCTATTTATTTAGATTTTCATGTCTGGTTAACATAATGCAACTTTATAAGCAACAACATATAAATTGACTCAAAGAAATTTGATTTAAATTTAAAATTAGTTTGGGAAAATTAGAAAAATTAATCGGCTGTCAGAAATAAATTAGTAACTATTGATAAAATCGAAATGGTGAAAGGGAAAAAAAGTGATGGAGAAGTTAGTATGATTAAAAATAATAATCATGATCACTAATCGGCTGCGCCAATTAATCGGTAATCAGTAATCGACCAATTTGCTTATCGGTGCATCCCTACTTACTAGCCTATCTGTTTGGTTTATCAATGTTCAATCTATTTTGAATCGACGAAGTAAGCTATCTTTAGAAAATCTTTCTGAATTATCTTCAAATGCACAAAAGATTGAAACATTTTTGTTGAAAAATATCTACATAAATTGGATAAAAACAAGGGTCTACTGCACACATCAAGTATAAATCTTCAACTCTTCGAACGAACGTTGCTCACAAACACTGAATGCGATTCAAGAACATAATATAAAATAATACAATAAAAATATTAAATATCGGAAGGCTTTTAGAAAATTACTTGAAACCTCAAACTGAGAAAGAAAAAAAAATGAGGCTTCAGAAAAATCAGACCAACCTTTGGAAATTTATCTGACAGCTCTGGATTTCATCCAACGTCAAAAACAGATTCGAACAGCTTTAAGTGCTCTCTCACACGGGTAACTAAAAATAATTTGATCTACTCAATGTTTTCAGAAAGAAGTGAGCACTTGCACGTTTTGCAGACATATAGTGATAAAAACAGCGTAAATTTACTTATGTTAAACTGCTACTTCGCAGGAAATACTTAATATTTTGTTTCGCGATATTTCGATAAAGATACCTTACAAACTTTTCTGGAAACAAATACCTAAAGTAGTGTACAACGATGCAGCCCCTCTACCCCCTTAAGATTTTTTTTCCTCGAAGAATGAAAGTACTCTAGCATTTTATAGAGTAGTGAAATCCCTTTTGCAGCAACGAATCATACGGAAGTAGTAAAGACAATAATAGAGACCAACTCCATAAAAAGAAAAAAAAACTTTCCCGTGATGAAATAGAATAGTGCGATCAATAAAGACATGTGTTGGATTTTGATTTTTAACATTCAGTATGTTTGACAAGATGCGTTCAAAAAATATTTTTAAAAATTTCAATTGATTTAGGGTCACCTTGGGGTAATTCCTGGTCAAAAAGCATTAACATCCAATTATCACAAAATCAATCTAAGTTAGAGTTACAAATTTTGGTATGGAGGAAGTACATTGGGATGTCCATCGAATAAAATATTCATGCTATCAACAATACATAATGAACTTGAATAATTGTCGTTAATTAGTGACCAGGAATTACCCCAGAGATGGGGTAATTCCTGGCCACTTACGGGGCAATTATTGGTCACTCACATGACTGATGCAAATACATACAGTTTGTAAGCACATTATTAATACAAGTTATTAAACTAATTAGATAAAGAATTTATTTATATATATATAGTTAATTAAACACTGTATTTAGTTTTTTTTAAGGAAGAATGCAATTTTTTTCAATATAATATCTTTACTTAATAAAACTTTGCCAAAATACTTTTTGTACATTTTGTATGCAATAGCTACAGCTTTTATATCTGTTGTGAATGAATCTTTACCTACCAAATAAATAGGTCCATAAAAAATATGGTGCACATGCACTATACACACTGAGCACATGCTTCTGTCTGTTATGAACATGTTAAGGTGAACAGTTAAGTGAATAGTACAATGCAGTTACAGTTAAGCAGTAACTTAGTGTAATTAAGAATAATTATTAAAATTTATAAAATAATTGGATGAAATTTAACAAAGAAGAATTCAGTATATTGTATACTTATCTTTAACAGATAAGAATGTTACATTGCGGTTACAGTTAACTTTGCAGTTAAGGCTCACAGAGTTACATATACTTTAAATCAATGACATATGTCAATAATTAGCGAAATAATAATTCATAAATATTAAAAAAAAAGACTGACCAGGAATTACCCCACTGACCAAGAATTACCCCAGTAACCAGGGGCATTATTTGGAGCCTTCCTGCAAATTATTCAAAACAATAATGGTAAATCCAAAACTATTTTTCAGTAACTGACATAGTACCTAATTCAACCAAAAAGAGAAAAAAGAAAAATATTCAGAAGTTTGAGTTTGATTACGATCTTTGTATAAATGTATCAAAACTAAGGCTAATCTTGTTTTACGAAATTTAACAAGCGATTTTAAAAAGAATTTTTTTTTCAAACTAAATACACAGTCAACTCATAATTAAGTAATGAATTGCAATGAAGATAGTTCAGAGTACCTCTGTGATTTTTTTCATTTTGCTGAAGGATTATTAAGACATAAAAAGGACTGTGACCAGGAATTACCCCAGAAACTTGCTGACCAGGAATTGCCCCGGGTGACCCTATTAGTTTTGCTCATTTTTCACGAAGTTAAATTTTTAGTCGGAATACAAAACGTTAACTGTTTTCAATACATAAAATGCACTTCTAGAGGAGTTAAAAGTAACCCTGAAAGCACACACTAAAAAATCAAAGTTATTAGATATGTATTTGCTATAAAAAGTGGAATCGAGTATCTCGGAGCTACTCACATTTCTTGAGAAGAAAGAAGACAGCTGAATTATGTGCAAAAAGAGCAAACTCCTCATAATTATTCCAATTACCTCCAAGTTGGGACAGAAAAAACTGATTCAAACTTTAAAAAAAAAAAAAAACATATGAAAATATTAGTAGACTACATTGCATATGCTTTTTTTATTTATGCAAAATTGTTCTAAATTTTTAAACTTCAGTTTTATTTGCATGTTGTTATTTGGTCGTAGGTTGTGTAAGACAACTTTTGGAAGCAATGCTGGATCTTTCTCCATTATTTCTTGAAATCTCAAGACCTTGGAGACTTTTGCAAAAAATTTCCACACATTTATCATCGTATAGGTGCAGGTCTATGGTCAAAAAAAGTCTGACTTTTTCTACACACACCATAATGACAAGGAAGTCTCCTGAAGAAATCGTGCTTGGAAGTTGGGGACTTTCTGTTATTCCAAAATCTGTGTCATCTTCAGACATTATGAGCTATTTTGCTGTGTGAATGGAATAATTGGGGTTGGAATCTTTAGACAATTTTATAAATAGTTGATTTCTCGATATTTCATTTCTCTCCTCTTTTTTTTCTTTTTTTTTTTTTGGCTTTTTTACAAGTTTGATCAAGACTTTAATATGCCATTCGTGCATACCTTAGCCAAAATTCGCCTTCCCTGATTGGTCCCAACAATCCTTGTACGCGTGTGAAATACTCTACTAGGATCGGCAATATGGCATATACCTAAGGTTCTGGAGGGTTGACCCGACCCCCTCACCGTAGCATGCTTACATGCCTGTATTTTTTATTATGACACTAAAATGTTTCTTTCTCCTTCGCAACTATTTTCGAGAAGAATCGGAACATTAAAAAAAATGTGTTAATATATCAACGGTTAAATCCTTAACCTATGACGTAGTAAGAAATTCTTCATATTTTATGAGGATAATTGAAAATGACATACATTTTAATACGGTAAACTGTTGTGTAGGTCTATAACTTTAAAAATACAATTCTAAAGTTTAGAATACGAAAACATCTGTACTTACATACACAACTGGCGTTTCATGCGTAATCTTGCTCATAAGTCAACTGTTGCTGCCAGAAATTCGCAACTCCCATAATGTTTACCTTCGAAAAAACTGGCAACTAAAAATACTCGAACTTATGTTTATGGAGCATTTCTTTGTGTTTGGAAAGTTTCTTTCCTATTTACTCCGTTTTGCGGTACTAATAGGATACAGACACATGAAAATGTCTTTTTTTTTATTGTCTTTGTCATTCGTGCAGATTTTGACTTAAACTTGCTAACGTAAACCTTGTTCTAGATTACCTTTCCATTCAAAATTATACTTCTACTGGCATGATGAAGTAAAATTTCAACTTAATAACTAAAACAATGAAACGGAATGTGAACAGAAGTAATATCTTTGCCGAAAATGAGATGCCGAATCTAATGCCAGCTTTATGCAATTGGTAATGTTTGATGAAATTCTAATAGCACCCCATGTTAAGACCCTCGAAATTTCTGTTGACAATCTCCGGTGAAAAAAAAAACAGCATTTGTTCGAGGCACTGCAGAATAAAAAGTTATTTCTACCCTAATTAATAAATAACTAGCACCTACAGCGGCTAGCTACCGCAGGCGGCTACTCGCATAGTAAGGACGTCATGTCTGTGTGGAGTCTATAGGGTTCGAAAGAAATTAAAAAGATATCGCCAAGTTGGAGAGCTCTTGGAAGACCTTTTTTAATGCTGAATTTCCGAGAAATAACCGAATGCCGCCAAGTTTGGTGACTTTTCGAACCTAATTGAACGAAAGCATCGTCGAGGTCACGTGACCCCAACAGCCAATCAGAAGCTACTTTTAGTCGGACAGACACACACACACAGACATATATATACGTACATACATAGATATGGTCAGATTTTAATAGTAGATCGATAGGTAGATTAATGGATTAATCATAATTGTAACATAGTAATAAAGTGCCTTGTGTTGTAACATCTTTGCGTCATCCTGATTTACCAAGAAAGCTAAAACCTTTCAGCAAATGTCTATGCTAAGACAAAATTGCAAGCAAATAATTAACCCCTTATTTTCCAGCAACTCTACTGCAGCTACAGTATCCAGAGACTTTTACTTTTTAATTTTCACTAATGGGTCCCCCGTACCTACCACAACTCGTGGTTTCACCGGGATGGGGCCCTGAAGAGCGCTCTGTTCTTTTTTTTTTTTTTTTTTTTTTTAATCCAAACTAGGAACCGAGCATGCCGCTGATCCAGTCCCCTTCAGAGGCATTAATTCACTTGGAGCACTTTATGACCACGAACATTTTTAACGTCACCCAGCCACCATTAGTGAAGACGGTGGATCTTTGATCAGCTAGGGTCGAACCCAGGACGCTCCGGTTACGAGTCCGACGCCTTACCTATCGGGCTAGCATGGCCCAAAGTATCCAGAGACTGCATTCCACACCTGTTAAGGGAGGAAGCCCTAATTGAGTTGAAGGCGAAACACTTAATAAACATATTGAGTAGATTTTGACACAAATCAATATAAATAGTTTTCACAGCAATGAGAAATCTGCATTCATGCCACTTGTAGCAATTGAGGAAATAGTTTCTTTAAAATACTTGATTTTCCCCAAGTAGGGAAATGTGGGGAAACCTGAAATAGTTAAGATGACTCACCTGTTTCAAAATGAACACATTAGAAATTTGTTCTGAAAATATGTGTACGTATAGAAGGAATAATGTATTTTGTGACACAACTTGAGTTTAAATATTATTTTTTATTTTTGGTCCGCTATTTCACTTTGCCCCACTTTCCCCTACTTGTAGAAACCCGTGAAATCTCGAAACGTTGCCTGGAAAAAAATCTAACATCTCGGAATTCTCTTACACTTAAAAGATTGTATAGCATTTGCTCTTCACTAAGGTAGATTACATGCTAATTAAAGGCAATAAAGTGAAGAAAATACGTATTATTTCACTGCTTGAAATGAGCATCTTATGTTGTTAGCACTTTACATCTAACGAAATTTTATCGCTTGATTCCAAGCAAAATTCTTAAAACTCTTTTCTAGGAAAGCATGAAATTTATTACAAGCAAACATTCGTTCAAACTTTGGAGCAAAGCTTCTAGAAAGAATCAGTATGAAAGAGCGGGGGAAAACATGGGAAAATCAATATCTCCCTACACTTAGTAAAACTGCAAATATTTTACTTCTCACCGAAAAACTCCAAAAAAGAGTGGGGAAAGAAATCCTTCAAATTCCGAACACCGTGACGACACTAAACAGTGAAAATAAACTAGGTAGTTGAGCAAAAATCAATTTTCACTCAATGATGTCGTGTGCGACGAAAGGTTAATAAATCTTTCTTAGTGTAACGGAAGATATTAAGGTCTATAAGACCTTATGATTTTAGAAGTTTTTCTCAGGATACGTTTCTAAAAAGGATATTTTCAATTTTTTTTAAGTCGCTTCAAAAATATCTACACTAATAAATGCTACAAAATTTATTGCAGGAATTAGCTTAGCAATTTTCTTAATAATCATGCTCAATAATGTCGTATTTGCATTGTAAATTGTAGCAAAAAAGAAATAATTTGAATTCCGAAAAACGTGACGACATTGAACAGTGAAAATAAACAAGGTATATGAGCAAAAATCAATTTCCACTCAATGATGTCGTGTGCAACGAAAGGCTAATAAATCTTTCTTAGTGTAACGGAAGATGTTAAAGTCTATAAGAACTTATGATTTTAGGATTTTTTCTGAGGATATGATACGTTTCTAAAAAGGATATTTTGAATTTTTTTAAGTCGCTTCAAAAATATCTACACTAATAAATGCTACAAAATTTATTGCAGGAATTAGCTTAATAATTTTCTTAATAATCATGCTCAATAATGTCGCATTTGTATTGTAAATTGCAGAAAAAAGAAATCCTTTTAATTCCGAAAATCGTGACAACACTAAACCGTAAAAATATGTAAAAACAAAAATCAATTTTCGCTCAAAGATGTCGTACGCAACGAAAGGTTAATAAATCTTGCCGCAGTAATTCTTTGTTGTAACGAATGAAATGCTTCAACTTCCGAATACCGTGATGACTGACCGTCAATGTTGGAGATTTTAGCTATAATTTAAATGTATGGTTCCAGTGCTATTGATTTGTTTAGCTATTGTATGCTATAGTAGTGGTCATTTTTTTTTACCTATTTCTCGGATTATACGCAATACTCGCTTATCTGTTGTTATCGTGCCGACCCTCTTTTGCGGATAATCAGGCGTGTACTGTAATTCCGTAACACCTGTGTGAGATTTTCGTTACCTAACTTTGGATTCGTCAATGTATATTTCAAATGCAAAGCATCTCAGTTAAATTTTACGCTTTCAAACCTTTTACAGAGCAAATTTACTAACAACCGAACTTTCAGAAACTCCCATTAGCTAAAGTAGATTATGACAGTATTTTCTTTTAAATAAAGCCACATGCTAGTTGATAGAAAATTAAACTGCTTATTGAAATCTTCAGGTAAAAATTTATAAACTAAGTAACAGAAAACTCATCTAGAGCAAAACGTTAAATAATATTTTCTACAACTGAAAACTAATGCAAAAGTTTGGAATAAGATTAATTTTGTATCCATTAATTTTCAAAAACAACTCTACTTACAGCACATACAACTTTCCTAACGAGCACCTAGCCTACAAGAAAACCGATTTTTAATTAACAGGTGTTTCTAATCCAATTAAACAAGAGTTTCAATGTTAACCAAAAAGAGATTATTAAAGGACTTTCATTCTCGTTTTTCTATCCATTAGCTCTAAATGCCAAAAGGTAACATTTAATTAAGAGCATTTTTGTTGGCGAAATAATACTTACTAAGGCATAGACTTTCAAAGAAAATTTTAAAGCATCCCAAATTGCTTTTGGGGAAAAAAATGTATAAATTATCTGAGAGAATTGCTTTATTAAGTGTGGATAAAACAACCTCTTTTGATAAGACATAAGTTGAAGCGATTAAGCACTAAGGCTTTGGCATTTCATGATATTTTCGATAAATTCTTTAGAATGGCCTAGTAACAAGAATTAGGCACTTATTAGTTTTGGTTAATTCAAATGCTAATTAAATGATTTTTACTAAAGAATCTCGGAACTTGACCAAATATGAAACAGTCCCGTTTCTGAAATAGTTTATTTATAAATGCCTTTTACACGAGGATTATCAATAAATATGTATATTTGAGAAGTAATTTACTAATTACGTTTTTTTTAAAAGCTATACTTATTTCTTACTCACAACTGTTAGACCCTGCAGAAAAAAAATCTTTTTGGAAATAAATGCTATAAAATGCAGAACGCAATTTCAATATTTTCTAACACAAAAAAAAAGAAAAACAAAATGATGTTGCCGCATTTCATATTTGCAGCATAAAAATGATTTTAAAAAGAAAAAGTGCTGAGTTTTGTCTGGACTCTTCCTTTCTTTCGTTATACAGTCATTTGGAGAAACTTTGACAACGATTTCCCGTTTTTCAACTACCTTGCTCATGTTTTAATATATTTTTTAATATATTCTCTTTTAACTCTTAAAGAAGTTCAATAAAAAAAAAGTCTGTTACGTAGTAAAATAGCTCTCTGATCTAATAGAAATCGATCTGCGTTCGACCATTCAATTATCATCAACCTCTTAGCCATCGCTGCTCGAAAAACACGGGGAAAGCAAGTTGCTTTCTTTGCATTGACACTACTATGGCAGAAAAACGTCTTTTATAGAGTTCGTACGTTGGCTGCCAATGTGGCGACTTTTATTTGGTGAATCTCACTTGCATCGTAAAACAATTGACATTACATCAAAAAGGCACCTTTCAAAATGCTAAAAACTTTGTGCATTCATTTTTTGAGGATTCATTTTCTTTTTTCTGTCAAGATTTCATGCGACGTGACGGGGCAGAGTTCTGATAAATAAGTTATTGCGTATAAATCAGTGAGTAACCGCCCCTAAGCAAGGGCTAAGGCAGGAACATTGCATGTTCCTTCCTTAGCCCTTGCTTAGGGGCGGTTACTCACTGCTTTGTACCCGAGATTTCCCTTAAAATTTACGAGTTGTACCGTACCAAGTGCGGTCGCTCGCTGGTATTCTAATTTCACATTAGCTACCTGTTTTTCTTTTTTTTGGGGGGGGGGGGCTCTCTTTGCTCTTTAAGAGGATTTCTGCCTCCAACTCGGTTACTTTCGTATTCCATGCTGATAAGTGTATAATAAGCACGAAACTGCAGTCCATGGATCGAAATAACCGAATTGGCGGTGCATTGCAAGTTATTGAGTATAAAGCAGTAATTCGCCGCCCCTAAGCCAGGGTGGTATATTGCAAATTATTGACTCTCTAATGTATATAGCACTGAAAAAAATATTCAGTTTATTTATTTTTATTTATTTGATTCGTAATTAGTATGTTATTTTACCTTATCTCACTTTTTTTTAATTAATTAATTACTTATTTTTGAGTTTGATTGCGAAAACACTTATTTTTTACATTCTATATGGGGCCTCCGAGCTATCTGTGGTAGAGGCTTCGCTCCGGATGCCGAAGGTCTTAAGTTCAATTCCCACCAGTTCCCTGGGTGTTAATTCCTTCTCTTGGTCTTATAAAACTTTCTTGTGTTTATGTGGAGGCAAAGGAGCTTTGTTACACTGCAAAAAATGAACTCTTGTTTTTACAGTATAATACTGGAAGCAGAGAATCCAATTTAGAACTGTAAAATGCACAGTAATGATTGTAAAACTAGCAATTTTACAGTTTATTGCCGTAAAATTTAGCTGCATTATACTGTAAAAACAACACTTTAATACTGGCAGCAGAGGTTCCAGTTTAAAACTAAAATGCACGCTTGTAAACTGTAAAATCAGCAATTGGGGTCTCAGTGGAACAGCGATCTAAGGCGTGTAACCGATAACTCTGAGACGGTGGGTTCGACTCCCACCCTCGCTCCGGATGTACTTTCCTTCCTTTGTGATGTAACTCTTTCATACATTGTCTGTACATGATATATGTAATAAAAATCATGTGTAATTAAGGCAAGACACTAGATTGTAGTCCTCATCAAAAACCTGGGCATATAGCCCCAAATGAAACAAAATGAAAATCAGCAATTTTACAGTTTAGTTGTGCAAAAGTAGAAATTTTACAGTTTATTTCTGTAAATGTAGCAATTTTTACAGTTTATTACTATAAAACTAGCTGTATTATACTGTTAAAAACAACATTCATTTTTTTACGGTGTATATAAAATTTAAAAAATGTATGCATCGCACTCATGGAAGGACTAAAATACCATCTTTGTCAGTTTTAAGTTCTCTTGGCAGATGCAAATAGTTGCTATATGGATCCCTTCACACACTCATTAGTCCAAAACAATCATCGTGTGCGATGCGTTGCACTTTAAAAGTAATCTGCATGCATGGGAATAAAAGACGACATAAGAAAAAGAGAAACTCGCATGAAAACCTTCAATTAGTACGGCAGGCAAAGGAAGCAAAGCTCCTGTGTGGTACATCTCTTTTACTGCTGCGGAATATGTCTCTCTACAAATTGCGTGCTGCACTTAAATATGCCTGAGAAAAATCATTATTATTCCGCTGCCAGCAGCACAATTTTGAGGTAATTAACGAGATCTCGACTGTGGGTGTTTTAGCGAAGTGTCTTTTTTTACAGTTTAGGCGTTGAGGGAGAAAACATTTTCCCTACTTAAATGTGTGCTAAACAAAGGAATGAAATGTTCAAAATTGTGTACGTACACATGCACACAGATAATATGAATACGTATGTATACATAAATTTAAAGTTATAACACATTTTCTTCACTTGCGTTTTTTCTTGTTTACTATACGCCTCTTCTGGACCAGGCTCTACTCACATAAATGCATCATTTTTTCCGCTGACCTAATGCCAATGCAATGAATAGCATCGTTGAGAAGATTATGGAATACACTGTTAAAACTACAGGTTGCACAAGGCACCTGTAAGGGTTAATGTTGTAGCACCAGCGGTGCTCTCTGAGGGGTGACACTTGACTCCCTATGGCACCCTTGAAGGTGCCATTTGGCTCCATGTGGCACTTTATGACTGTCTTAAGGCACCCCCATGGGTGACCCATGGCACTTAAAGGAGCCAAATGGCACCTTCAAGGGTTCCATAGGGAGTCAAGTGTCACCCCTCAGAGAGCACCGCTGGTGCTACAACATTAACCCTTACAGGTGCCTTGTGCAACCTGTAGTTTTAACAGTGTAGGGATAAGGAGACCTGGTCCAACTGATGTAGAGTTTATTTGATACCAAGCCTTTAACTTTCGAGTACGTATATGTTCCCAGAACTGAGAATTTTATTAAGCAACTGACTTATATTTATTCGACGTACATACATACACATGAGAACATGTAATTTTTTGTTTGAGAGTTTTTCGTCAAAAACTTTTTTGTGCACAAAAATAAATTTTCATGGCTTGAATTTAGTTATCTTATAAGGTATTGGAAATAATTATATCAGATTAAGCAAGAACTGAGATGTTCCTTAAATAGGAGACATGATTTTACTTAATATAACTTGCTTATATTCGAAACTATTTTTTCTCAATTTCCAGTACACGTAATGGCATTGTTTGGGTGAAGTTGAATTGATACATTGCTTTTGGGTGTTGATGCCATGCAATAATTTCACTCACAAATGTAGGAATTTTTTTCCTTTTCCAGAAAGGCTAAAAAAATTCCAAAAAAAAATTAAATGAACAGTTCGACTCAAAATATTTAAAAGAGCGTATTTCGAAGAATATAGACATACTCATGTTTCTATTAACAGTAAAGTAAACTTACGTTTACCAAGTAACTCGAATTAAGATTTCACACGTTTAAAAGAGTGCTTAAAATCAACTTCAGCATAGTAGTTTATTCATTGCTGTGTCATTTTAACATACGTTGGGTATAGTTCATACACTTCAAAAAATGTATAAGATTTTTTCTTATATGAAACACATTATGTCAACAAAAGTGAAATCATTGTTTGCTAAGGGAAAAGCACAGTTTGAAATGCTCTCTTCAGTGGACAGTACGCGTCTTGTAATTATTCGGGTTTTTGTTTCAAATTTTGCAAATATTTTATGACTTTCATGCACAGCAATATGTTTTAGACTCAAAAATTTTCGGTTCTATCTTCTCCTTAACAAATAGATTCTTATTACATCAACGCATTCCTCCTTTTTGAAAAAGTAAGAAATAATGGCCTCCTTTTGTGTTCTAACTGCACAATTTGCACTTGACACAGCAGTTAGTTTTTCACCTATGCCACTGCAGCTCTTAAAGAAAGAAGACCAAAATCCGGAAGCTTAAAAATACATTTACCAAGAATTTTCTCTTTTTTTCTAAACGTATAATTTATATAAAACTTTAAAGAATTTAAACATCTTATCCCCGCGCAGCGAATCTGACCGTTTTCAAGGAGATTAAATATCCAAAGAGTTGCAAAGAAACTGGATTACTCTGAGCAAGCGGGTTTTAGGGCATTCCATAGACTCTCTTCTGCTTACAAGCTTAATCTCTCTTGGGGGAAAAATGGTTAGGGAATAAAAGGCTTTAAAGGGAAAACATCATTCACCAATGGCAGAGGGAGAAACGTTTGCCTCAACAATATTTCACTCGGCGGTAACATCTGTCTGCTTTAGAACTATTTTCAGTTTCGAATTTATTTTCAATGACAGGTTGCAGTTTAAAGAAAAAGAAACTGTTTTCTTCTATTTCGAAGGCTTCACAGGTGTTGAGAATCGCCCGATATATGAAGAATAAAAATGGCGCTTCTGAAAGAACATTACACCTGATTCAATAAAAGTTTTACGATACAAAGCAATCAAATAGAAGTTTCATTATTGTAAAAATTTTCATCGGCCCGGTTCTTTTCTCTTTTCTTCTTCTTTATTTAAGTATACAACCACAAAAGAAATGACCTAAATGAGACTAAACCTTGCAATAACTATTCAGAAGGACGCAATCCCTCCGATAGAAAAAATCAAGTTTTATATTTTGCTCAATTTATTTGGTCAGATGCAAACTTTTTGAGCATATATTTTTATTTTATTTCTGAAATATATATTAGTTTGGCGTTTAAATTTTATATGCAATTGAACCTCGTTAAAATGAAACAAAAGACCTTTAAAACCAAACCGCAGTTTGTCTTATCCGAAGAACAATAAACCACAAACAAGAGGACCGAAAATGTAGTTCATCTAAGCAGTAATATTCATTTTAAGCGTGCACGAATTAACTAAGTTCGACTGTATTGGAATCTAAGGAGCCATTTTTTAAATTTTTTTTTAACACGGTGATTTCTACGTGATGCTGTTGTGACCGTACAATTACATCCGCAACACGCATAGAACCTCCCCCCCCCCCCCTTCTTCGGCTGCAATCCTGAATTCAACTTGTTATGCACACGCCAGCAGTAAATTTGCGCTAAAAATACCCTATTTTGTGCAACAAAAAATATTAATTGAAAAAGACTAGCATTATAATTACTTAAGAAAAACATTTGCATAATGGATGTATGATCTGTGCTCAGTTTTTTTGCTAAAGAAATTATCAAATAAATATTTATATATGTTGAATTAAAATATCATTTAACAAAGCCAGTGCGAATTTATAACTCAGAATAAAAAATAAATTTCTATGGTTTAAGGACAAATCTTGTTTAAGGTCGCAATGTAGCTGAAACATCAAAATGCTCAAAATATATCATTATTTATGAGTCGAGTGCGTGATGAAACTATTGATTGAAAACTGAATCGCGGGTTCTGAAATATCGAGGGCTGCTGACTAAAACAGTAAGATTTGCTATTCGTCAGCGCGGCAGTTCGTTTTGCATTTCTAATTTTTAAACTTTCATTTCCACGAAATGCTTTCACAAAACGAAACTTCGGTGCATTTGACTTTCAAATTTAATTTCAACTCCCATACCAAGCAATCTGATACGGTCTCATTTCATTATGTCTACATTTGCAGTTTCCTAATTAACAATTGATGTCCTCAGTAAGTTTCTTTCCTCGGCGTGCGTATACAAATTTTAATGATTAACTATCTTTGTTGAATCCAATCAAGTTCCAATTTTAATTAACGTAAATTTTAACGAACGTCAGACATATTCGAATTTAATCAACTTAATTAAGACTTAATTTTTCAATAAATAAAGTTGCACGCAAACCTTACAGCATAAATTTTTGCAATTCGGTTTCAATAGAAGCCATTGAGTTAGCTAAACTGAATAAGCAAGTCATCTTATTTTACATATCGTAGCCTCAGAGCAAGAATAAGACATCAAATCGAAGGAATAACAGTAAACTTCCTATTCTTGCTTTGAATCGACGATACGTGAAATTAATGCTTCGTATAAGCGAGAAGAAAGTTTATGATTTTTTTCTCAAATATAATATTTACAAGACATTAGAATTAACAATTTTTCGTAGAATCAAAGTGTTATTTGTTGACTTTTAAAGACACGTAATGGAAGCTTCACAAAGTTTTTAGCACCAATGACGAACGTTTCAAAAAAATCTCCTTTAGAAAAAGATTTCTACAGAAAATTGATATCATTTATTAATGAAAAGCTAATGTCTTCAAATCTTTGATTTCGTTTATTTTTTTATTTTCACAAAATCTTCATGACAATGAATACCGACCACAAAAAAAAAAAAAAAAAAAGTAATTCATAGATTATTAGTCCCGTTTAAGTTTTGGGGAACTTGTCGATTCCATCTCGTTTCTTCTCCCAGAAACAGTAGTAATAGTTACTTTTATTATTATTATTATTTCTTTTTTTTTTTCGATGGCTGTTATACATTTTAGAAAAAAACAGAAAAAATGCGAAGAAAAAGATTCATCTTTAACCAGTAGTTGCAATATCTATCATACTGTAAAAAAACTTTTTTTTTTTATTTTTTTTGCTAACTATGATTTGTGGTCAATGATTTTTTAACATCTTTGTTTCGCGTGTGATATTCTTTCCGATGATGATGTTTTTTATTTCAGCAAAAAAAAAAAGTTTCATAAAAATATAAGATAGATAAAGGTTACAGAGTTGATCAACAGTTGCAATATCTATCTCACTGAAAAAAAAAATCTATAATTGATATCGATATCTTACGGTTGATGTTTTTTCAGGAGACAAAAGATGCATCTAATTGAGTGATACAAAGAGGCGCCATGTATCGGGGAGCTACTGTATTATTCTATACATTCAAATGTGTAATCAATTAAAAATAAAAAGTTTTATGTCTTGAAACATCGATGTTTTGTGTTTGATTCCGCACCCCTAATATGCTGATCATTAGTTGCATAGTTCCAGAGTCCAAACTTTTCGCCATGGTTTTACTAAATCTTCACCGTAGTTGTCTGAATCCTGTAACAAGCTGACTTAAGAATTAATTAAATTTTTATAAAGGCTCACTATTATGGGTTGGGAGACCAGTCTGCGCCACTGAAATTTTTAGAAGATATTTAAGAAGGGTTTTGGTCTCATTTTTGGGTAGCATTCTTTCTGGGGGCTTGATCGGTAACATTTGAATGAGTACGTCAACGCCCTTTGGGGGAGATGAGCCCCCTGTATTTTTTATTGCCCATATTCTTCTTTGCTCGTTCAGTAAAATCATTTATTTACCAAAAAAAGAAACTTTCCTGCTAACGTCTTGAGTACATACACGTCATTGAGACACAAAAATATATCTCCTTCTCTTAGAAATGACCTAAATTCCTGAGTAAAGAGATTTTATCCAAGATATACTCATAGGCGGATTTAGATCGCTAATTCTGGGGGTGCAACAGTACCGCGCTCTGGGGGAGGGACGGTACAACTTTAATAGCTAAATGCTTGTTTCAAAGTAGAATTCTTTTTTATAATGTACCAATAAATACACAATTACAGATTGTTCCATTATTCTATAATATGGCACTGAATAATAAATAATTTCAAAAATATATTTATTTGCATGTTATTATTTATTCATTTTTCGAATGGATAAAAATACTCTAATTCTTAATATGCGCACAGTCATATTGCTCTTGCATTGGCGATGTGTGGTGATACACGAGGTTTCTTTCAAGTAAATTAACTTTTTCAAACCGCTGTTCTTGATAAATATACTTAGTTTAATTTTTTTTCAAAATCGAACTAAAAATATTGGGGGTGCGGCCCGCCCTTGGCACCCCCGTAAATCCGCCTGTGAATATACTACTCCTTCAGCAAGCTCAAACCGCTTTATTCTCTCATAAATGACTGCTGAGCAAAAATTAAAAATAATGTTTCCATGTTTCACAAAGTCTTTACTCAGAACGAAATCATATTCACAGAATAGAAAACCGACTTAGTTCTTGAGCTCTTTGTGTTGTACTATTCTTGGATAGCCAGCCTAGGAGATCAAGCCCTTTCATACCCACCACCATAAAACGTCAATGCCACCTCTAAACCGGAAACTTCCAAAAAGAAGCTTCATCCCCAAGAGAGAAAATATCACAAAACTAAGGTAACTTTTTCGACGATGGCAACTGAAAATCAACAAAGAATCAACTTTAAAGCGAATTCCGGATCTTCTCCATTCTTGTTTGTCACAATAAGAATTTTCGTCCCCTTTTTCTTAAATCCTCAAAATGATATCAATCATTTCGCTACGTGGTAGTGTCACTTAAAAGAGAGTGACAGATTCCCTGGGAAAATAATCCCTTTCCTTTCTTGTATTCCTTTAAAACTCACAAATGCAAGTGACAGCACTTTTCTTTGATTCCAAATGAATATTTATTAAGCATCCCGCTGACTTGTCGCAGTATCAGAGATTTGAATGTGAATGAAAGAGAGGCAATTCAGAGGACGACATTAAGACTGCAAAAGTTGGATATTTTCTTCATATTGTTGAAGAAATGAGAGATGAAAATAACATTGAGAAATTATTACAAATAGGTTTCTAGTCTGGTGAAGACTGATTTCTTATAGAAATATTTTCTATAATAGACGAAAAACTTGTGTTTAATACATGTTCTAAAAAATCACCAATTGAAATCTATTCCTTAAAATTAAAGAGAAAGAATACACATTTATAATTGTCCAATGCATTAGGCATAGGTTTTTCTCATTATGACGTCATATACAGTCATTTTCAGAAAAGCTATGTTACTTTAAGGACATGAAAAGTATTATTTGAATGAATCAAATTAAAATTTTAGTGCAGTTAGAAAAATTTAAATCGAAGCCTTAAAGTTGAAAATGAGAAAGGAAAAGATAGAGAAAGTACATTTAAATTAGTTTTAAGTTAGCTTGAGGTATACTTACTTGAAAACAAAACTGAATTAAAAATGTCTTGCATGTGTTTTAAATGCATAAAAATACCTTTATCGGTGCATAGGTAAAAGACATAGATACACTTAAAAGACATGTGCGTGATTTTCCTTCCAATTTGTTCCTTGTTTAAGTTCTTTTTCGATTCAACTGTAGAAATAATGAACAGTTGTCAATTTAGATGTCCTTCAAAATTTTATTTCATATACCTAACATTAGCTTGGTCAAATATCTGCATAAGTGGGTAAAAAATATCATTTGACAAACTTTCCAGAAATGAAAAAGATTTCAGATTTTTCAATTCGGAATTTGGAGGAGTATTACGATGCATTGAAAACACCTTAATAAGTATCAGGAAAAAAAAGTTCATATTACTTAGATTACAGCTCATTTCAAACCCCGTGATCATATCTAATGACTGATTGAACATAAGAGCCTATTCGTATCATTACCATATGTTATTAGAGAAAATCGTATTCAGTTAAAAGCAAATATACATAAAATTTCGAACAATTTTGACTCATCATATTCATTTGAATAGAAATACACTTGATGCTGAAACTCTGAGGTCAAAGACTTTTATTTTTTAGCTAAACGCTCTAAAGAATATTAAGTTTTTTTTATTATTTTTCAGACCAATTTATTCAATATACATAGAATATCTAAATTCAAACATAAAACGTCTTCGCAGTTCGAGCGATGCAGACATTGAATAGAGAAATAAATCTGAAGATTCTTATTTAAATATTGCTTCGATCAAAACATAAAGTTTTTCTAAAGTTTCGCTTTAAAGTTTAAACTTTAAAGAAGTATTTGAAAAAAGTTTGCTGGCTTTTCTAAAGCAATGTGCATAGTTTAAATCTGTATGAATGATGTCGAGCTCAAGGGAAACGATGGTCAAAGAGTTATGCTCTCAAATTCTGATTGATATCTTTAATATTAAAAGAAATATGTTTTTCAGTATTACTTGTGCGGATTTAAATAAAATAAATAAGAATTCAAGTATAATCTTTTTATCTCGGACATAAACTCTACATTAAAAAAAAACAGCTCGTAGCTTTGCAGCCAAGCGCTTTTAATCATATTTAGTAACTTTTGAAATTTATGACAGGGTAAACCGCGTCGTTAGTTTCAAATCGCCAGTTTTTATTGAAAAAAATTTTCCTGGTTCCAAAACTTTAACGATTACAGTAAGTATAAATTAAAGCTTATTAGAAAATTGTGAAAACCAATTTCATAGTCGTCAGGTCGTAAAAATAAAAAGCATTTTATAAATATTCACCTATCTCTCACTGCAAAAATTATTGCAATAATTTTTCCTGTTTTGTTTAAACAACTCAAAGGACCATCTGAAACTCTCCTAATGTATCAGGTTATTGGGCTACCTAACGTATTACAAAGAAAAACAGGAAAAAAACGAATAAGTGAGAAAATTGAAATTTGAAATCTACTTTGCAAAATAAACACTTTACTTTAGATGCATAACTTCAACTACATGGTTCTCAGTCATGATAAATATTGTAAAAAAATATGTTCCAATGACTTGTGTTTATTTTCAACTGATACAATTTGAATTGACTTGAAGTAAGCTTGACATGCGCTTGCAAGCAACTCCTATGCAAATGCGTAGATAAGGTAGTATATGAGCTCAAAAGACTTGTGTGAGTTTGTCATTTTTTGATATTTACTTCAATCGGGAAGAAACCTGCCACAGCAAGGCGAGATTTTTAAAAACTTTAAGAGTACTAAACATATTGAAAAGTATGTACAGTTTGTATTTCTAAAGGTATTGAATTTTGTGCCGGCCACCTTGTCCAGTGGTCAGAGCAGTCTGCCATGGATGGTGTGGCCCCGGGTTCGAATTCCGGCTTGGGCATGGATGTGCTTTCTCTCTCCTGTCCTTGTCCTTTCTTTGTGTGAATGTGTTGTTGTGAAAGGTTGCCTACCCTATAAACGGGTACCTATGGCATGCGTGTACTGTGGAAGTCGGACTTCACACCAAATAACGGTACAGTTGGAAAAGTGAAGCAGCGCACCCCAAATTGCCAGCCTGGCTGGCACACGACAAAAAAAAACTGAATTTTGTTTGTTTTTTTTTTTAATTTCTTTTGATTGTAGTAAAGTTCAATTCTGTTTGCTCAATCGTAAAGTCAAAATTTTAGTTAATGACGCATTAAAATTATTTCACACGTATTCAAGTTTCCCCATTGGTGCATGTGGCATTATAGAAGCACATAATAAACATTAAGCATCTACCGATAACTAATGTTTAGAAAGTGTACTTCAGTAGTGAAAAAAAAACATTATGAAACGGCTATTGTATCCTACGTACGAGGAACAAGTGCTCAATAAGTGGGAAGTAAGAATTTTCACAATACTTAGGGATAAGACTTTTCTCACTAATATTCATGAAGAAAAGTAACTATCCATTGATAAAAAAAAGTAGTTTTTATTCCTATGCTCGTTGTATATTTCTTTTTCCTCGATGAGAAAAATAAAGCTAAATATTCAACTCTAAGTAGAGAAAATCGCTTCTGCCCCCTCTCCATCCCAGGTACCTGTCTCATATTTACAGTTCTAAAAATTTTGCGACCCTGGTTCTCTTGTCAGTTACTCTAGATTTATGATAATTATTGATGGCAATCATTCTTATGAAACACGAATGTGATTGCAACACACCTATTTGATTGTCCCTGCTACAGACATGTGCTGGATGGTCTGATTCATTCCGTAGCTGAATCATATGCAGTGGTCGGAAGTAGCGCGCTACTAGAGAAACTACTGCAGTAGCTACATTTTTCAGTAGTTTATAGAGTATCGCACTACTTTTTAAAAAAAGTAGAGTATTGAGTAGCATGAAACAAAAACACAGTAGTTTGTAACGATTTCTGGAAACTACTTTTAAATTGTGTTTTAAAAAAAATAAGTAAATGAAAAAAGTAAAAAAAATAATGAAAGAAAGAAAGAAACAAAGATGCAACACATTGCCAACTCGGCTATATCGATCCATAGACTGTAATTTCGAGCTTATTATGCTCTCATCAGCATGGAATACGAAAGTAGTCGAGTTGGAGGCAAAAATCCTCTTATAAAGCAAAGAGATTTTTTGTTTTTGGCTCTCTTTGCTTTATGAGAGGATTTTTGCCTCCAACTCGACTACTTTCGTATTCCATGCTGATGAGAGCATAATAAGCTCGAAACTGCAGTCCATGGATCGAAATAGCCGAGTTGACGGTGTATTGCATGTTTCTGCCTTAGCCCTTGCTTAGGGGCGGTTACTAACTGCTTAAAAAGAAACAAAGTTTAATCGAATCTGACTGGTGCAAATCTTGCACGAGTACACCAGAAAAGAACCATAAAAATATGAGTTGATCTTTGATACATCATTTTGACGAAATACATTCTATACGTTTGATGTCATTGGCTTATTTGGTATCATAATTTTCATATTTCACCAAATAATTTTCGTATCATGCGACTGGTTCATGACAACGGGTAAGATGCAGCTTCCATTTTAGTTGAGGAACCACAGGGGAAGAAGTCTAACTTTTCCTCGGCTATCTGATGGTCTATAAGGCATGGAGCCAGATATAAGATCTGGTCCGATGCATCACTTACTTAATCTACCATCCTAAATCCGCTGGCTAGATACAGATCTTATCTGACCAACATCCGAAAGAGATGGATTAAATGACAACATATGCTAAGTGAGGGGGAGCATGGACTTGAAGAGCTGCTTCAGCGACATGGTCTCATGGACCTGGTCTAGATGCTCTGGACCAGGGGGACATGCAACAACAATTTTCATATTCCTAAATATTCCCTAGCAAGAGATTATTAAATTTTGATGGTTGAATTCTTTCAATCTTTCAACTTTTGAATACTTTCTTGCGGCGAATGTTCGTAAATTAGTAAAAAAAAACTTGAAAGTAAAAATTGGAGCAAAAAAAAAAAAAAGAGAGAGAGAACAAAAAGGAAGAGAAAAAAAAAGACAATTTCTTGTAATATTCCATTTTCAAATAAATTAACTTATTAATCTAAACCACATTTCGAATTTTTCCTGTCAAGCCTCACACGATGTATGAAAAAAGTAACGAAGTAGCGACTACATTTCAAAAGTAGTTTGTAGTTGCTACATTTTAAAAAAGTAGTTGTAGTTAACTACATTTATAACAAAGTAGTTGTAGTTGTAGTTCGCTACAAAATAAATGTAGTTTTTCCAACCACTGATCATATGCATGGCAGCTGTTATGTCAATTCAACATTTGTGTTGAATTGACATCATTCTACTGTCCCGCTACTGATTCCCAAATATCAACTTCCGATGGCATCGTGTTGCAATTGAGCTCTCTCGGGAATTCTATCGCATAAAGAATGAATTTTTAACCTTTTCTGCCCCAAAGCAGCGCAATAAGTTTTTCGCACTCGATGAATTTTCATGAAGCCTACCGACCGAGTTAATAATTGAAGGGCTTGGGAGATGAAGGGGTTATGTGACAAAACAGAAATTGCGAGTAATTGAAGTTTAAAGTTTTATTGTCGCAGTTGTTGCAGCTTTTTTGTTTTCCGGTTTTGTCGTTAGTATACGCATAAACTTGGTCTAATGGCAACTACTTTTTGATGTACCCAGTTTTATTTGCTTACATGTATCCATTGCTTACCATTGTCCAGAATGTTCGTTTTTTAAAATGTAACATAGCCCGTTCATCCTCCAAGCCCTTCAATTCTTTACACAATAGTTACATCACATGATCTTTTATGGAATATTCAAGCGTATATTCTTCAACTATCCATAGTTTGAGAGCGCTCTTCTATAGTCTTAACACACAAAAACTAGTTTGGAAAATTAACCGCTTTGTTAACAGATTGAACTTTGCTATATAAATTTAGTAATTACGAAACATTTTGTGTTAATAGTATACCATCTTTGTACGTATTTCGTTATTTTTGCCTTCATTTCCAATTTTATACATTGCTTTGTTTGACTGGATAGTTAAATATTTCTTCGAGCTAATTGGAGAAAGGGAAATATTTTGCTCTGACGATTGCTTTCCTATCAAGCACATGTTTTACTGGAATCATTATCTATATACAAGCTGTGATTCTTCTAAACATTACATAAGTGACGAAAGATTTAGTTTCTTTTAAAATGAGTTATTTAATAAAATTTCCAATTCTGATCGTTAAGTTTTTGTTTATTTATTTATTTATTTATTTATTTATTATGATTAAAATCGGTATGAATTCCTCTTCTTCTGGAGCCAAAAAAATCTAAGCACAGAAATCCATTCTTCTCAAAAGATTAAAGTCATGAGTCAGCTATGCATTACAGTTGGAACTTTATGTGCCTCCGAACCATAAAATTCGATGCGTAGGCAGAAATTACCACCAACCGCAACGATGGGAAAAACTGCTTCTCTTGTACTTGGAGGTTTTTCTTTCGAAGGACACACGGGCTATATTTCTTCCGTTCGAGATTAGAAGTTTCGTTGTTGCTAGGATTATCAAAACATTTATATATCGCTGTCAGAAACTAAGACGACATTACTAGAAGTAGAGATTTTTTTCCTCTTAATTTGACCAATTTCTTCGCAATTTTGCTTTAAAAATGTGCTTCTCGGGGTTTGTACTGATCACAAATTCAGCACCATTGAAGTGCCTATACCACTAATGAAAAAAATTTAAAAAGAAAAGGACAAGCATATAGGCTAAAAGCAGGATTCCCCTCCCCTGCCCAAGAACAATGGCACTCCTACCCCATAAGTACCGCAAAGGCGCCCCAAGAATGAGATCCCACACATTTTGCGCTACGGGAATATACTAGTGCTGCGACATCGATGTCGATGTTTTGGAAACATCGATATTTTTGTAAGAGCATCGATGTTTGAGGATCGATGTTCTTCCATGTTTGGGTTCGATGTTTTGAATTCGACGTTGTTTTTGATGTCGATGTTTTATATTCCAACGAAGAAAGCCAAAGAAAAATATACGATAAGCATACTTATTAAAAAATTTTCATCTTTAATCAGAAGTTTCAATATTGACCTCACTGAAAATAAAAATCTATGATTATTATCGATGTTTTGAACTCGTTGTTTATGAAACATCTCTAATTTGCTTTCGCCGTTTTTTTAATGTCTTTAATGATCGTTGTTTCGCGTTCAATGCTTTTTTTTTTCTTTCGATGTGCTTTTTACATTTCAGAAAAAAAACAATATAAATGTGCGACAAAAGGATTCATCTTTATTTAACACCAAGTTGCAAGTTCTACCAAATGGAAAAAAAAAATTATAACTAACGATGATGATTTACTGTCAATAATTTTTCAACATCGTTGTTTTACGTTTGATTTTTTTTTTCGATGATGTTTTACAGTTTAGCAAAAAGTTTTATGAAAATATGTGACAAAAAAAAGTTACAGTTAATCGACAGTTGCAATACATATCTCATTGAAAAGAGTTTTCAAAATTGACATCGATAGCTTACGGTTGATGTTTTTCTAAAAAACAAAAGAAATATCTGATTGAGTGATATAAAAAGGCGCTTGTAATGGGGAGTAACTGAATAACTGTACATTCAAATATGTTCGCAATCAACCCTTTCTGAACATCATTTTTTTCCCCCTAAGATAACAATTTTTTCCTTCCAAATCTCAATCAAGGGAGACCATAGGAAGCACACCTACTTCTTTTTACTTCCTTTTACGTAGTAAAGGAAGTATTGTGATCACGAAAAAAATTTCACTCAAATTTCGGTCTAAATTTTGATTTTGCTCACCCCTGAATGAATGTCGCGTAGTTTTTTCGACCTGTCAGCACGTGCATATGTACCTAACAACATACAAACAGCCGAAAAATCAATTTCGACCACCCCCGAGTAAATTACGACGAGTTTTCTCGTGACGTCTGTATGTACGTATGTGCGGATGTATGTGCGGGTGTATGTGGCTCGCATAACTCAAAAACTATATGCCGTAGAAACTTCTAGCTTGGTATGTAGGCTCTGAGGGGGGTCTAGTTGTGCACCTCCCCTTGTGATTGCATTCGAATGTTCCCAAAGGGGTCTTTTACCCCTTTTTTGGGGTAAATCAATGTTAATTTCAATACAGACTCAAGTGATATGAATTGGCGCCACCACTTGGCGACATGTCGCCAAGCTTTTGGTCTCCAAGTGTTTGACGCCAAGTTGGCGACAAATTTGGCAAAAAAATTATTTTTTGAATTTGGGTTCAATTTGGCGCTATTGGCGATATTTTGCGAAAAATTCACTAAATGATATTAAAATCAGCAATATTTAGAAAAATAACCATAGTAAAATATTTTTTTCATTGTTTCGTGGTAGATTAGGGGAGTAAATATTTGAATTGTTACCTTACTCACTCCAAGCACTTTTTTAACACTTAAGGCAACTACTAAGAAATTTTCACGTAAAAGGAAGTAGTGTGGGGTCCATACCAGATTTTTTAAAGACTTACTACTGCCGGCAGATACGAATGTGCCAAAAGCGTCACAATGTTCTATTGTGGAATAAATCAGTTAACAACTGAGGCAAAATTATTCTGAAGGTATGCGCCGAATTCGGCACACCTGACGTTAAAGGGTTTTAAAAAAAGGTCGATGTTTTGAAACATCGATGTTTACAAAAATCGATGTTTTTTGGTCAATGTATCAATGCCATCGATGTCCTTATTTTCCAACATCGATGTTTTGCCTTCGATGTCGCACTCCTAGAATATAGGAAGGCTAGTCTCTTGAGGAGAACCTCCTCTATCCAGACAGTACGATCGGTCTTGAAGAGAATATAATTTTTTATGGGAAATTCCGGTCTCAAGGTTTGAGATCCGCGGGAATATCTCAACAGAATTCACCATACACACATAGAGGTCTTCCTCAAGGCGTGGGGCCTCGAGGAAATCCTTCAAATTTTCCGTTGCGTGTAAATGGCCCTTAAGACAGACATACTTTTGATTTTATTACGAGTTAATTTTATTCAGTTTTTAGAGGAATTTTGTTTAATAATTGAGTACAAAAAAACTTAACTCAAACATTCTTTTCTTATCCGTAATTCAAAGGAAACGATTTCGCTGAAAACAATTTACATAAACTGTTCTAAAAATGTAAATTTCTTAATATTATTTGATAAATACATGTTAATACGTCACGATCATCAACATCTTGACATAAAAAAGGGTTTGACAACATCTTCGACAAAACTTTTCGCCAGACTTGCCCACCATTTGCGTAAACTTAAAAACGCCAAGCTCGTTGATTTTAGGGGTTTTCCGAAGATTCCACTGAATCCGCTGAATTCGGGCATTGGTCTATTCGGATCTCTGGCTTGCCTAAAAAAGGAAAAAGGAAAAGCATTTGACGTGCTTTGGTGAAGACTCAAAAGCAATTATAAGCCTGAAAATTCCAGTCTCTTCCTTTAGGCAATCAGGGAGGATAGCAATTGCCCCCTCCCCCTCTTAATTTTAAAAACATAATTATCTTAATACTATTATAAATGCGAAAGTTTGGATGTTTGGATGTTTGGATGTTTGTTCCTCTTTCACGCAAAAACTACTGAACGGATTTTCATGAAACTTTTACCATAATGTAGCTTATACATCAGAATAACACATAGGCTATAATTTATTACGATATTCGAAAAAGTTCGATTGGTAGCGCTTTTTTCATTCCAATTTAAGGTACATTTTTCGCATAAATCCGCGAAGGCTTTCAACAAACTAATTCAGTATTTAGTGTATCATCTCAACTCCCTGTCGATAGCTAGAATTTCGTGTATCATTTACGCTTTTCGCATTAAATGTTCAAGGCTTTTCTCAAGTCAAATCAAAATGTAATTTTTTTCAGCTTCATATTTAATATCCAGGCTTTTACATAGACATTGGAAACGCTCGCGCGCCCGCTCTCTAATGAGCTTATCATGATTTTTACTTAAAATATTTTGTAGTCTTAGTTTTAAGTTGCTTTGAGACGTGCAAATACTATTTTGTAGAATAAATTGTATTCCTTTATTAGAAGATTGTTCACTACGTTAATTATTTTCTCGAGTTTTGTAAATATGTGTTTTAGAGTATCGATAACGTAACCGCTAGAAGAGATTGGCAACTAATAAATAGATTAGGTTCATTATTTTCCAATTTGATGGAGTTTTAAATACAACTTAACGGCATTTTTTTAAATTTGTTTGCGTTGATTTGTCACTTTCTCGGGGTACTTATAATAGGGCAGTTTCTTAGTATCCGATTGAACAGGAATTTTGCTAAATTTGGTGCAAGATTTTAGTAACTGAGATTCTCGGCGATTTTTTCAACTGACACCAGTTTTTGTGCCAAAGACTACGTAATAATACTTTACTTTTTACACGACGTAACCAAAATAAAACGATTATTGTCTGATATTTATCGATTGCGGCAAAATCTTAATCATCGATATAATACTCCCATATTTGAAAAGTTGAGTTTTTTCTTTTCTTTTGTTTTCCGATTCCATATGTATGCATTAAAAACCTTTTTAAAAGTATGTCAAAAAGTAAAGTAATCCACATACTAAATTAATAAAATCCTTAAACAAGACTAAAATTACCAGTACCTGGGGACCGAGCCCACTCGGTTAAAAAAAAAAAAAAAAAGAGGTTTGTAAACTCGTGTTTTTTTTTTCTAAAATGCGAAGTACTTATTTAGATCAATTTGAAAAGCATTTTTAAGCCTAAGGTTGCAATTTCGCATTTAAAACAGCAGATATTTGTTTTAAAAAAAACACAACCTTATTTAATCCATGCTCACCGTAAAATCACACCCAATTTCATTTCATTTGGCGCCGAAGGTGCGGGAGGAGTTGATGAGAATGGATGCAGAGTCCCTGTTCTCCAGTACGCATTTGGTTCCAGTTGGTTTTGACTTTCACTTCACTTCACACTCCAAGGTTCCCCCCGTTCATACCACAACTCGTGGTTTAACCGGGATGGGGCTCTGAAGAGCGCTCTGTTCATTTTTGAACCAGGCCCAAGGGCCGAGCAAACCCTTGGCCCAGCATCCCGCAGAGGTATCGTTTCACTTGGAGAATTTTATGACCACGAACAATTTTAACGTCCCCCCAGCCACCATTAATGAAGACGGTGGATCTTCGATCGACTGGGCTTCCTCTATATGATCGGCCCGGGACCCTCCGGTTACGAGTCCGACGACTTACCGATCGAACTATCGCGGTCCACACCCAATTCTAACTTTATTTTGATCGATCTCTTTTAAATTTAAACAACAATGATAATTCTAACGTGTTGCAAAAACTCGTTTGCCAAATACAATAAAAATTTAAATTTGCGCTGATGTTATTAAATATGAAATCCATTGTTATAATAAAACGTGGTTGCTATGCAACAGTAACAATAAAATAAGAGTAATCATAAAGAAACTGGCGAAAGAAAGCTCGTCAAACTTTTAATGAAGGCACAAAAAACGGCTTTTTTTTGTGAAAACTTGCGTTTTTACAGAAAAAACGCCGACGTAGCTGAACTCAAAAACTAAAACTTTATTTAAATGCAAAATTTATCAAAATCGTTAGAGCCGTTTTCGAGATCCGAAATATATATATACAAGAATTGCTCGTTTAAATTTTTTTGATAGATGTAATTTTGCTTCGAAACTTAATATTTTAAGAAAATTGAGTTTCATATTTATTGATTTTTTACCTGAAATATCTTACTAAACTCTTGAGGATGAAAAAAAGTATTTTAAGACTAACTATAACACTTTTATACTCAATTTTGAAATCGCACTTGAAAAGTAAAGTAATCTGATTTTTATATACTGTAAGAAACCATAAAATTCAATAGATGTCGGTGGACAATTACCACTGCTTTTATCCCATGGCTTTTGAATGAATGAAACATCTTGTTATTTAGTGTAGCCTTGCTTTAACATTTCAAAAACAATAACAATTTAACGTTGCCAAATACCATAATTTGAACTTGCGCTGATGTGATTAAATATGAAATCCAATTGTTATTACAAAACGTGGTCGCCACGGAAACAGTATAACAATGAAAGTAATCATAAAGAAAATGGCGCAATAAAAGCTTCTCAAACTTTCAATGAAGGCACAAAAAAATGGGGTTTTTTGTGAAAACTCGCGTTTTTACAGAAAAAACGCCGACGTATGTGAACTTAGAAACCAAAACTCTATCTAAATACAAATTTTTATCGAAATCGTTAGAGCCGTTTTCGAGATCCGAAAAATAATCAAATAAATAAATATACATACCTGGGGACCGAGCCCACTCGGTTAAAAAAAAAAAAAAAAGTTTGTAAACTCGTGTTTTTTTCTAAAATGCGAAGTACGTATTTAGATAAACTTGAAAAGCATTTTTTGCCTTTGGTTGCAATTACGCATTTAAAACAGCCATAATTTGTTTTAAAAAACACAACCTTATTTAATCCATGCTCACCGTAAAATCACACCCAATTTCATTTCATTTGGCGCCGAAGGCGCGGGAGGAGTTGATGAGAATGGATGCAGAGTCCCTGTTCTCCAGTACGCATTTGGTTCCAGTTGGTTTTGACTTTCACTTCACTTCACACTCCAAGGTTCCCCCCGTTCATACCACAACTCGTGGTGTAACCGGGATGGGGCTCTGAAGAGCGCTCTGTTCATTTTTGAACCAGGCCCAAGGGCCGAGCAAACCCTTGGCCCAGCATCCCCCAGAGGTATCGTTTCACTTGGAGAATTTTATGACCACGAACAATTTTAACGTCCCCCCAGCCACCATTAATGAAGACGGTGGATCTTCGATCGACTGGGCTTCCTCTATATGATCGGCCCGGGACCCTCCGGTTACGAGTCCGACGACTTACCGATCGAACTATCGCGGTCCACACCCAATTCTAACTTTGTTTTGATCGATCTCTTTTAAATTTAAACAACAATGATAATTCTAACGTGTTGCAAAAACTCGTTTGCCAAATACAATAAAAATTTAAATTTGCGCTGATGTTATTAAATATGAAATCCATTGTTATAATAAAACGTGCTTGCTATGCAACAGTAACAATAAAATAAGAGTAATCATAAAGAAACTGGCGAAAGAAAGCTCGTCAAACTTTTAATGAAGGCACAAAAAACGGCTTTTTTTTTGTGAAAACTTGCGTTTTTACAGAAAAAACGCCGACGTAGCTGAACTCAAAAACTAAAACTTTATTTAAATGCAAAATTCATCAAAATCGTTAGAGCCGTTTTCGAGATCCGAAATATATATATACAAGAATTGCTCGTTTAAATTTTTTTGATAGATGTAATTTTGCTTCGAAACTTAATATTTTAAGAAAATTGAGTTTCATATTTATTGATTTTTTACCTGAAATATCTTACTAAACTCTTGAGGATGAAAAAAAGTATTTTAAGACTAACTATAACACTTTTATACTCAATTTTGAAATCGCACTTGAAAAGTAAAGTAATCTGATTTTTATATACTGTAAGAAACCATAAAATTCAATAGATGTCGGTGGACAATTACCACTGCTTTTATCCCATGGCTTTTGAATAAATGAAAGATCTTGTTATTTTAGTGTAGCCTTGCTTTAACATTTCAAAAACAATAACAATTTAACGTTGCCAAATACCATAATTTGAACTTGCGCTGATGTGATTAAATATGAAATCCAATTGTTATTACAAAACGTGGTCGCCACGGAAACAGTACACTGAAGTGACAAAAGTCATGGGATACCTCTTAATATCGTGTCGGCCCTCCTTTTGCCCGGCGAAGTGCAACAACTCGACGTGGCATGGACTCAACAAGTCGTTGGAAGTCTTCTGCAGGAATATTGAGCCATGCTGTCTCGATAGACGTCCATAATTGTGAAAGCGTTGATGGGGCAGGATTTTGGGCACGAACAGACCTCTCGATGGTGTCCCATAAATGCTCAATGGGATTCATGTCGGGCGATCTAGGTGGCCAAATCATTCGTTGGAATTGTCCAGAATTTTCTTCAAACCAATTGCGAACAGTTGTGGCCCGGTGACATGGCGCATTGTCATCCATAAAAATCCCATCGTTGTTTGGGTACATGAAGTCCATGAATGGCTGCAAGTGATCTCCAAGTAGCTGCACATAAGCATTTCCAGTCAATGTTCGGTCCAGTCGCACTAGAGGACCAAGTCCATGCCATGAAAAAACAGCCCACACCATTACGGAGCCACCACCAGCTTGAACAGTGCCTTGCTGACAGTTTGGGTCCATGGCTTCGTGGGGTCTGCGCCACACTCGAACCCTACCATCGGCTCTTACCAGCTGAAATCGTGACTCATCGGACCAGGCCACGGTTTTCCATTCATCTAGGGACCAACCGATATGCTCACGTGCCCACGAGAGTCGCTGCAAGCGATGTCGTTCTGTCAGTAAAGGCACTCGAGTCGGTCTTCTGCTGGAATAGCCCAAGAAATCCAAATTTCTCCACACAGTTCTAGCAGACACGTCCATTGTACGTCCCACATTGATTTCTACGGTGATTTGACGCAGTGTTGCTTGTCTGTTAGAATTTACGACTCTTTGCAGACGTCGCCGGTCTCGATCTTTAAGTGCAGGCGGTCGACCACTGCGCTGTCCATGGTGGGATGTTATGCCTGAAATTTCATACTCTCGGCACACTCTTGACACAGTGGATCTGGGAATGTTGAATTCTCTAACGATTTCCGAAATGGCATGACCCATGCGTCTAGCTCCAACTAACATTCCGCGTTCAAAGTCTGTTAATTCACGTCGTGCGGTCATCATCACGTTAAAACCTCTTCACATGAATAACTTGAACAGAAATGAAAGCTCTGTAAAAGCACTGCGCATTTATACCTGTTCTATGCGATGCTACTGCCATCTGAAAATTTGCATATTGCTATCCCATGACTTTTGTCACTTCAGTGTATAACAATGAAAGTAATCATAAAGAAAATGGCGCAATAAAAGCTTCTCAAACTTTCAATGAAGGCACAAAAAAACGGTGTTTTTTGCGAAAACTCGCGTTTTTACAGAAAAAACGCCGACGTAGCTGAACTCAGAAACCGAAGCTCTATCTAAATACAAAATTTTTATCGAAATCGTTAGAGCCGTTTTCGAGATCCGAAAAATAAATATATATGCAAGAATTGCTCGTTTAAAGATAGTACCTGGGGACCGAGCCCACTCGGTTAAAAAAAAAAAAAGGTTTGTAAACTCGTGTTTTTTTCTAAAATGCGAAGTACGTATTTAGATAAACTTGAAAAGCATTTTTTGCCTTTGGTTGCAATTACGCATTTAAAACAGCCATAATTTGTTTTAAAAAACACAACCTTATTTAATCCATGCTCACCGTAAAATCACACCCAATTTCATTTCATTTGGCGCCGAAAGCGCGGGAGGGGTTGATGAGAATGGATGCAGAGTCCCTGTTCTCCAGTACGCATTTGGTTACAGTTGGTTTTGACTTTCACTTCACTTCACACTCCAAGGTTCCCCCCGTACATACCACAACTCGTGGTTTAACCGGGATGGGGCCCCGAAGAGCGCTCTGTTCATTTTTTAACCAGGCCGAGCAAACCCTTAGCCCAGCATCCCACAGAGGTATCGTTTCACTTGGAGGATTATATGACCACGAACATTTTTAACGTCCTCTAGCCACCATTAATGAAAACGGTGGATCTTCGATCGACTGGGCTTCATCTATATGATCCGCCCGGGACCCTCCGGTTACGAGTCCGACGACTTACCGATCGGACTACCGCGGCCCACACCCAATTCTAACTTTATTTTGATTGATCTCGTTTAAATTTCAAAAACAATAATAATTATCTAATTATCACGTGTTGCCACAACTCGTTTGCTAAATACCATAAAAATTTAAATTTACGTTGATGTGATTAAAAATGAAATCTATTGTTATAATGAAACTTTTGAATAATTGAAACAGCCTGTATAAGAGACTATATCTAGTGAAGCCTTGCTTTAACATTTCAAAAACAATAACAATTTAACGTTGCCAAATACCATAAAATTTAAACTCGCGCTGATGTGATTAAATATGAAATCGATTGTTATAATTAAACGTCGTTGCTAAGAAACAGTAACAATGAAAGTAATCATAAAGAAAATGGTGAAATAAAAGCTTCTCAAACTTTCAATGAAGGCACAAAAAAAACGGGTTTTTTGTGAAAACTCGCGTTTTTACAGAAAAAACGCCGACGTAGATGAACTCAGAAACCAAAACTCTATCTAAATACAAACTTTTATCGAAATCGTTAGAGCCGTTTTCGAGATCCGAAAAATAAATAAATATATATATATATATATATATATATATATATATATATATATATATATATATATATATATATATATATATATATACAAGAATTGCTCGTTTAAAGATATTAGATAGATTAATTTGCATTTTTGCACAAATAATTGCTAAATGTTTCCTATTAATTTCGAAATCATTAGGACAAAAACTTTTAACGTCATTTTATAGTCCACAATAGTATATCAGCATTTGATGACTATTTCTCTGACAAAAATTAGTGACATAATAATACTTAATGTATTTTCATAAAGTAAGGAGGGGAGCAAAATTATCCTAGGTGTCCCAAAACAGTTTACCCAAAAATTTGGCGACATTTTAAGAATCGTCAAAGCGGCAAGTTTTGAGTTCCTTCAGTTCAGGAAAAAAGAAACAAAGGTGAGTATATAAATTGTTTCTCAATATTATTACTGACCCAGGCAACGCCGGGTATTTTTGCTAGTATAGTTATATAGTTTCGCATGCATGTTGATGTTTTTTCTTATAAATGTATTGAGTATGTTTAAGGTAACCATTTTTTTCTCTCAAAATTGGATGTTTCGACAATTTTAAGCAGATACGAGTGTATTAAAAAAGTTGCATATTTTTTAATTCGGTTTTATTAGAAAATGAGCAGAATTGAATTCTTAACAAAAGAAAGAAATTAAGAAAACTTTTTTTTTTGGGGGGGGGGGTCTTTTCTCTTTTTTTTTTACGTGAAAATTTGTATGGGTTTATTTTGTGATGATTAAAAAAAAGAATGATATTCTCGGCATCATTCGCTGTTACAATCGGCGATGCCTTAAAAGTTGCGACTTACTACTGTGATAAAAAAGAAAGAACTGTGCTAACTAATGTTAAGAAACTGAGCGAAAATACCATTTTACCGGTAGCCAGGAAGACAACAAATCCAAATGTGTTTTATAATTATACAAAAGTTCGCATCGATTGTTTTAAAAATGCCTGGTCAATTTCAGACAATGACTTTTGGTTGAAATATTCCACGGGTTCCATTTTGTCATTTCGAAAAACCGGACATTTCAGTATCCCAGGGCCGTGTGTGCGGAGAACGGGACAGACTACCTGAAAACGGGACGTATGGTTACCTTAAATGAGTACCTTTTCTCCCCCCCCCCCCCCCCCGGCCTGGAAAACTTCGAAGTGGCAGTTAGGTTATGCATAGGAAAAAACAAAACTGTTTGAGATATAAATAATACCTGTAAGAGTTTGAAAAATAGGATAACGCGAGGCGTCTGTTTTTTTATTTAAAACTAGCAGTACCCACACGGCGATGCCCGTGCAATAAATATAAAGAAAGTAAACTGAATAAGTTTAAACTCATTCCAACCCTCCGAAGTAAAATTATTATATTCTTTAATTCAAATGTGCTCCACAACCTTTTAAATTCTACTAAAAGTCCTGTTAAAGTTTAAAACAATTTGCCAAATAAATCAAAAAGACATTAAGTTAAGTAAGTAACAGGAGATATTAATAACTCAAATGTCGATTTTCAAGGTTTAACATTTTTCTTAAATTTAAACCACTATGTAACTTCGGGGACGAAAGAGCAGTTTGTCTGGAAAATGGGACCTAGTGTTTTAGTTTCGCGTATAGAGTTAAGCCTTGAAAATTGACTAAATTTGAGTAATTAATATCTCCTGTTCTAATTGACGGAGAGAAACATGCTAAAACATTTTTTTTTTCAGAAAAAAAAACCTTACCAACGATGTATAATGTTTGGGGAGGGGCAAAGTCCCCCCCCCCTTAATTATGCCGGATACACCAAAAAGGAGACTAATTAATTAATTTTAAAATAACTTATTCGAAATTTAGAATTCGGCGTTCGAGGTGCATTTTACTGGGATACGTTCGAATTTTTGTGCCAAGTTTCAGGTCTATAGGTGCTGTGGTGGCTTCTAGCCATCGGTTACAAACATACGTACAAACAGAGCCCGTCATCTTTATATATATAGATTTAAAAGTCAATTCAATATTTTTTTTCACTCAATAAAATTTAACTGTTTAATTTTATAACATAATGGAATTAAACCTGAGACTTTTAGAATGAAGACGAAATATGTAAGCACTCTCTGTGTGTGTGTGTGTGTTGTTTCTTTTTTTTTTTTTTTTTTTTTTTTCTATGTAGCAAAAGTTTGAATTTAGGTTTTAGGTGCTGTTGTAGGCATACTTCACTGGTCCACAATAAGAATGACATTTTTCCTTCGTAGAAAAGTTATTCCAGTTGCCACGACATCCTCCATAAAGGAATTGTCCACATTTTTGGGCAAGGTAGTCGTAATACCAATGAAACAATACACCAGGACAATTTCCACGGTCAGGAGTTAGCTTACACCGTACGTCTTCTGAAAAAAGATACGAAGATGGATGAAAGACTCGCTACAAAGTGGCAAAAGTTTTTTTTAAAAAACTTCGTGTTGGATGTATGTATAACACGTAATTTGAAGAAAAAAAAGCGAATTAAATTTTTCGAATTCAAAGAATATCAGTTTCATTTCGAACTGTTTGTCTGTTTTTATGAAAGTTATATATAATTTTGCAGGAATTTCAGTTTACCTTTACCTTTTCAGATTTTTATTCAAATAACATAGAAAACTAGAGTAAGGATGTGGCACTGTCTAAAATTTTTTCGTACGACCTCCGCCGCATCTGCGCACGCGCCAAGTCTCTTCGGACTTGCTCGAAATAGGGGGGAAAAGCAACAAGGAAGTAGTAAGCGAACAAAAGCTGAAGGCATCGGGTAGTGCGCATCCAAAACCTAACTCCCCTTTTTCGGATGGAAGCGTCCGTGGCTGACAGGCGCACAAAACGCAAACAGACAGTATTGGCGAGTACTATTTACTCGCCACTGGCGACTGCTCTTTCTGACGTGGCGAGTGTATTTTCAGAGGTAATCAGCTATTTTTATACTGTCTGGTTTGCGTTTTGTGCGCATGGCAGCCACGAACGCTTCCATCTGAAAAAGGGGAGATAGGTTTAGGATGCGCACTTCCCGATGCCTTTAGTTTTTGTTCGCTTGCTACTTCCTCGTTGCATTTCCCCCCTATTTTGCGAAAGTCAGAAGAGACTTGGCGCGTGCGCAGATGCTTCGGCGGTCGCACGAAAAAATTTTAGACAGTATATACTAGGAAGCTACCGCTCTCTGCTCGCTAGCCTACCCCCGAGAACTATCATAAGCAGATCCATGCGGATTACTTCGTGTTCTGTTGCACTCATTCATCGAAGTATTACAATAATGGTTTCCAAAATAAGATTAGTTACTCAAAAAATTAGAAGACCATGCCAAATTCCCGATAATTCAAATGTGCCTGTGAAAATTTCAGAAAGAACAACGTTTAAAATTCCATATTTTAAACAAAACAAAGAAATTATACCTTTATTATTTTGCCATTTCAGAAAAAATCAGCTGATTGACCTAAATATATAATTACATACGTATATATCGTATAGATATAAGAATATAGATTAATTTGAAACATATTATATCAGCCGGAAAATTCATCTATACATGTACCACCACGGTAAAATATTTCGTTGCGGAGGAGACATTACAAGAATTTTATCATGATTTAGCTGCTATATCGAAGGTCTCGATAAATTGAATTATTTAAAAACAAAAAATATATAAAAATTCTTACTTTCACGGTACACGTAGTCGTGTAATTTTACCGAAGAAATGAAACTCAGCAAAAGAATTACTGTTTTCATTTTATGCGTCATGACATTTTCAAAATGGGAAATTAAATACGAAATAAATAAAATTTTGAAGCTTGAGGCTCCCGGGGCTCAGCCCCTCATCCTCCAGTGTGCTATTATTGAAGGTTTCCCCGGATGGGGACATGGCTATTGTTCATCGCAGGATTGATTGCGTGGATGCACGAGGGTATTGACTTCCTCTCACGAATGGGAAATTATTATTACTAGACTGAGAGAAGTTACAGTCTGACCACGGAAGAGATGGAAAGGTAAACATCACGGGACGCGGGAGCGTCCCGCCCCGCCAAGAAAACCAAATACAAGCCGCCAAGAAATTTCCGTCGCCAATAAAAATGTAAAAGAGCGACTAGGACTGTTTACGCGAGTAACCAAACCGGGGTTTTCACCCCTCTGTATCTCAGCCCTATAAAGATCCTTAGAGTTCATTTTTGGTATACTCAATCTCCAGCGGCCCCTGACGGCACATACTAAAGCAAAACATCCAGGACCCTCTGGGGGAGGGGTGATATATGTTATAAAATCGCTATTTTTCGCACTTTTTAAAAATTGTTTGACAGGGGTCCAGACTAAACGGTAACTCGGATTGAGCTCTGCTTTTGCACCCACATTTATTTTGTCCCAAAGCTCGGCATAGGGGGTTTTTCGACCCCCCACCCCCTCCCCCCTCGTTTTTATTTTCCGTATCTTTTCTCCCCGGTTGTCTTTAGTGTTGATTTTTGGTATGAATATTCTCGATGAGACATTGAGGACATTTTCCCAAAATTTACCCCCCGGGGTCACCGCACCCCGGAGTTATTAATGCTTAAAATTGGTCCGATTTCTATCTACTAGCTCTGTTCAACATCTGAGCATTTATGTTTTCATTGTTGGGCCACGAGGAAAGAAAACTCAATGATTTATAATTTCATCTGTTGCCAGTTTCTATTTGTTAACAAATAAAATATTTGTAATTGATTTTATTGCATAAGGCTTTTAAAAGGGATCTTCAATTTAGTTCATTTTAATATGAGATCGGCAGTAAGGGTTGGGGTTTTTTTTTTTAAACTTTTAATTTAATCGTAGTATTGTTAGCAACTAGCTTTGTTTTGCGTCGGTTCGGGTGGTACATTGTGATTGATTTCAAATTTATCCTAGACTGAAGAAGATCCTTGAACTTTTGCACCAAATGCATGCCGCCAAGAAAACCACAGATGTCGGACCGCCAAGAAAAATGTTGAAGGGAAAAAAAAAAAACAGGCAAAGAAATAATATTAACGCAAAAACATGTGATATCTCCCCAAAAACAACAGTGTTGTAAAAAAATTCCCCGCCAAGAAAACCTTAAATACTCAGCCTTAAAAAGTTATGATATCGAGTTTTCCCGCCAAGTTTGTGCCAAACTACAACTAACCTGTATGTATAGTTCTTTTAAATTGTTTTCAGTCCTGCCAGGCGGGAAGTTTTTACTCATTAAGCAACCACCTCACAAGACAAAGCTTCCCGCCTGGCAAAACTGAAAACAATTTAAAAGAACTATACATACAGGTTAGTTGTAGTTTGGCACAAACTTGGCGGGAAAACTCGATATCATAACTTTTTAAGGCTGAGTATTTAAGGTTTTCTTGGCGGGGAATTTTTTTACAACACTGTTGTTTTTGGGGAGATCCGGTTTACCGGCGGAAATGGACGCATCTATTAGTTTTCAGGGATGTCACATTTGCAAATGTGGGTTAGTCTCTTAATTAAGCTTAAGCTGAGCAGGCTTGGACTGGCCCGCCTGCCCGCAAGCCCTAGGGCAGATGCGCCCTTCTTATTGAAAAATACGGACGCCTTCTCCGAAACTAAAAAATATCTTGATCAGAAAATGAGAGCGTAAGTTATCCAAAGCTGCTTCGAAAGCGACATGATGTACCACACACAGTGAGTTATACAGTGTTGCTTCAGTTGCAAACAATACCCAGCAAAAGGTGGAGTGACCACCCGGAGCGCCAAAATCAATGCTTGTATGTTCGACCTTGAATGATTACTCGACATTTTCTACGGAATCGGGACAGTTTTATGGTTTTATTGCCGAAAGATTAGACCCAAGTGCTCCCCTGTTCCCATTTTGCAACGGCGTGTTTGGATCTTAGAATACTGTGTATAAGCAGACAATGGCAAAGTGGGGAGTTAAGATAAAATGTAAACAGGCTGACTGGAAAACATACAACTTAGGCTGGAAAACATACAACAAGAGAGAAGGCGGTAGGCCCTGGGCATAACTATGGCTTAAGCTTTACGCCAGTAATCTAAAAAAAGGGAAAACGAGACAAAAACGGGGGGGGGGCGATTCGGGAGTAATCGTGACTCCACAGACTATAGTCCAGGATCTGACAGCACTTCTGTAGGAATGTTTGAGTACGGAGAATTTTTTTTCAAAAATGCTTAGTAGGTGCCCTAGGAAGTATTTTGGACTCGGGTGGACATCCGCTACCTGGTGCGTTTTTTTGCTATGACGTCATCAAAGATGGCGGCCGCTCGCTTCCATAAATGCTATATAAATGCTCAGCACTTCGGTAGGAAATTTAAGTAGGGAGAATTTCTTTTCAAAAATGTTTAGAATGTGTTCCAGAACGTCTATCAGACTCGGGTGGACATCCACCACCTGTTACATTTTCCCATTATGACGTCATCAAAGATGGCGGCCGCTAGATCCTACAAATGCTCATATCTATGTTAATACTTGACCGATTTGCATAAAAATTGCAAATTTCTTTACTTATTTGTCTGATGCTTATTTGTCTTTAAGCTGCACTGTTAAAAATTTACTTGAAAAAATGATTAAAAATCAATTTATTGCTTTTTTTTTTCTTCTTATTTTCAGCTGCCAATACTTAACCATAAAAATTGGTATTAACGCTTTTATTTGGGCGAGAAAATAATCTGTGCTAATTGACCGCTTCTGGTATGTCAAAAAAAAAAAAAAAACTATTACAAATCAGTAAAAAGGTCCTGCTCCTCCAAGCGATTTCGAAGAAAATTTAAATTCAGCTTAAAATACATGTGAACGAGACGATGTACGAAAACTCATGTTATACCAATTTAGGAGAATTCCTTGATCGTTTTTTCACAGTTCTGATGATATTGTTGATTATGAGTTTTCTACTGAGAAAGAATTTTCGAAAAACCGCTTTTAGCATCCTGTAGTGCTTATAATGCACTCAGTTTTAAAGCAAATCTATAGTAACAACAATTTTGATTTTTACTAGTGATTCTATTCCATGTAAATTAGCATGCGACTATTTACACAGCTCTGATGAATTTCAATCTTGTCCTCAACCAGCTAGGCCAAAACTATACCAGAAACCTATGACGAAGGTGTGTACACAATCCCACATGATAAATTCAACTAAACATTCCAGATAAGTTTGCAAATATTGTAAAGGGACTGGATGCATTCCAAACACCCATACAATTGTGATATGCTGCTTAGGAAAATATCTTCGGAGAAGTCTAATATCCGATGTGTTTATTGAATCGGATATGATATTTGAACAAAACACCACAATACGAGGTGGTTCTGAAAAATTCCTGGCTTTGCCCCTTTGGTTGAAAATTGAAAAATGTATTGTTACCATAAAGCTTGCTACCTTTTAGTATTGCTATAAAAATGTAAGTTGTTTCGCACTCTATTAACTGTGTTTTACAATTTGAGGTAGAAGATAACATGGGATAACATGGCAGAGGCTCAAGCAAGTTTCACGACTGTGCGGTTGACGAGCGGTAAGAAGCTTTGTTTCTCCGAAGAACGAACAGTCCTGTTTTCCCCTAGTGTCTGTGACATTTCAGAGTGATTGTCCTTTGCTGAGAAACAAAAGCTTCATAACCTCCTCAACTGCACAGTCACGAAACTTGCTTGAGCCTCTGCCATGTTATCTTTTATCACAAATTTGAAGACAATTAATAGGGTGGTAAACAATTAAATTTTTACAGCAATATTACAAACTAACAAGCTTTCTTATGGTAACAAAATTGTTTCGAATTTTCAACTAAAGTGGGCAAAGCTAAGGAACTTTACAGCATTACCTCGTATAGTCCGAAAGAGAAAGGGTTTGAACATCTACTATGAATTTTCTAAGAAGCTAACTCAGAACTTAGATGCAAAAGCTGTCCTAATGCTTAAACATATACTGCAAAAAAGTAACTTGTTTAACGTGCTTCCTAATACATCGCACTATTTACTAACAAAAACAATGACTTCACAAGATACAATGAAAAATATATTGAACTAATTACTGTTGACTGAAGGCAGGTACTGTACACTGCGCTTCACACGATGCGCGGAAAAAGAGTCAAGATCTCTCAAGCTAAATTCATAAAGCAGTATATCCTGCATTTTATTGCAACAAAGCACAATATGCTTCAGGAAAAGTCACTAAAAATAAGTCAAACAGTTTGCTTCACAACACGATGCAAAAAGTTTTAGCTTGTTTATCTGACGTCGTGGAAGAGCTCTTTTAGTATGTACTATCTGAAAACTGTTCATTGTTTAATGATCAGGGGTTTATGTTAAAATTGCAAAAAGGTGCAGGGTTAAAAGAGCTAGAAAAATCTTATGGCAAAAGAGAAGAAACCTTGTTTAAGTCTAACGAAAAGTCCTGTTATATATTATTGAACGTCCTATGTATGAAAGGTTATGACAAATAAAATCAAAACTTTTGCCGAAGCAGTTCCTGTTCTTTTTTTTTAAATCATATATTGGGTTTATCACAAAGAGCTGTAGAACAGTCTATTATATTTCTTGAGTTAGAGCAAAATTTTCATCTAAAAAGTCTTGCAGAAACAAGGCAGCAGCATTGTCATACATGTTATTAAAATATCTCAAGATGCTACTCTGCTTTTTCTAATCAAGAGCTTTTGCGCATCTTCATGAAACAAACTGATATCACAATGTGGAAAGACCTGGACTTTATTGCTTGACAGCAGAGGAAGCAGACTTCAAGAATAATGGGGTTAGCTTTGTTTCACTGGTAAACTCTGATGCATCGATTGGGGGTTCAGGAACTTCAGAGGAGTACTGGAGCTGGTGATTCTACGCTACTTCTGTCTTTTCATAATATTCACCGCAAAACAGATGAAAACCTTCCAAATATTCACCCACTATCTGGTTCAAATTACTGGAGTACGTTTTACACCAAAAAAGTAGCTCCTTATCGTGATTTTATGAGATATTTGGAGAAATTTGGAGTATCATCAGACTGGAATACGTGGAGCAAATTCGAAAATCTGCAAAAGAACACTTAGTGCACGTATTATGAAAAGGGTCATTCTGTGCACTTTTAGATGAACTTAGATTATCGCTGTATTCTCATGTGAAGAACATTGACATTGAGAATTTGTCGTCTTCTAGTACAAAGAATGCTACGGGCCATTAATTGAGATAATATTTTTGTACAGTGTACCTTCAGCACTATAAGATGCTAAAAGCGGTTCTTCAAATATTCTTTCAGAGTAGAAAACTCATAATCAACAATATCATCAGAACTGTGTAAAAAAGATCAAGTAATTCTCCTAAACTACTATAACATGTCTGAGTTTTCGTATTTCGTCTCATTCACATCTATTTTAAATGAATTTAAATTTTCTTTGAAATCGTTTGGAGGAGCAGGACCTTTTTACTGATTACTAATAGTTGTATATTTTGGCATGCCAGAAGCGGTCAATTAGCACAGATTATTTTCTCGTCCAAATAGAAGCGTTAATACCATTTTTTATGGTTAAGCGTTGGTAGCTGAAAATAATAATAATAAAAAAAACAATAAATTGATTTTTAATCATTTTTTCAAGTAAATTTTTAACAGTGCAGCTTAAAGACAAATAAGCATCAGACAAATAAGTAAAGAAATTTGCAATTTTCATGCAAATCGGTCAAGTATTAACATAGATATGAGCATTTGTAGGATTTAGCGGCCGCCATCTTTGATGACGTCATAATGGGAAAATGTAACAGGTGGCGGATGTCCACCCGAGTCTGATAGACTTTCTGGGACACCTACTAAACATTTTTGAAAAGAAATTCTCTCTACTTAAATTTCCTACCGAAGTGCTGAGCATTTATATAGCATTTATGGAAGCGAGCGGCCGCCATCTTTGATGACGTCATAGCAAAAAAACGCACCAGGTGGCGGATGTCCACCCGAGTCCAAAATACTTCCTAGGGCACCTACTAAGCATTTTTGAAAAAAAATTCTCCGTACTCAAACATTCCTACAGAAGTGCTGTCAGATCCAGGACTACTAGCCATTTCCTTATCATTTCAGTCAAATTTAGTTTACTATTTGGAGCTCTGGTGCGATTTATGAAAAACAGAAGTTTTTTTTTCGGCTATTGGACATCTCTATGATTTAGGTGAGAAATGAAACCGATTTTTATCTATTGTTTGCCATGCTTTGATTTACTTTTGTGTCATTTTTTAGAAAACCGTTTTTAAAAGAGCGAAAAAAAAATTTTTTTTTTTGAAACATCACTTTTTTTTTTCCAGCTATAATTTTTTCCCCTGCTGTTTTATATTTTCCTTTAGCTATTTATTATTTATTTATTATTATTATTATTTTTTTGCTAAAAATATATTTCTCTCTTTTCTAATTTGCTTCAAAACGAAAGTATTTGAAAAATTTTGCTGACAATTTTACATAAAAAATATTATAGATTTTTTAAGAAAAAAATAAAAGAATAATTTTGAAATAAAAAATTGTTCAATGAAGCGTTAAAGGTGCGCTTTGTTTTTGTGAAAGGGTCATATGTACTCCAAATCAGTTTCTCAATAGGAGGAACGGTAAAATTTTGCGGAAAAACTTCTAAGAACGGAGAAGCTATATTTTTTTAAAAATTCGATAAAACTATTTGGTATTAAAAAACTTTTACAAAAGTTATTTCTAAGATTTTATTATGATTTAAGTAACCAATCACACTTAAAGATTGTAAATGAACCTTTAAGATACAATATTTAAATGTGAAGCTGCTTCATTGCAAATGAACCCCTAAATCTGAAAATAAAAAAATAATCAAAACATTAGCGTAAAAATTGTATAAAATGCTATCATTACTGTGTTTTGAAAAGGGGAAATTTTTTAACGCGGACAGAGGGAAATCTATGAGGACCGGTCAACGGTCAATGCTTGAGAATTCCCGTTCTAAATAAAAACTAATTTCTTATATGAAACTTAATGCTTTATGTAGAAAAATATTCATACTTCATCTTGATGTGTAACTAAGGATTTCCACTTAAATTTTGGTAGATTTTTAGACGAATTGAGGTTACGAAATAACTTAAAATACTTTGTTCAGGTAAGTAAGAATTAAGATATGAAACTACTTTGAAGAAGCATGAATAAGCGTAAAAAAAGGGAGAAAGAGAGATGCGTTTCGGGGCTACGAGGATATATTTCTTCAATTCAAAAAGAAGTGAGCTATGGATGTAAAGACATTCGAGAATCTCTGTCAGATATTTTCACCCACACGTGTTTTTTTCTCTGCATTGAAGAAAGAGTTCCTTGTAATCTCATAACACGTGTCTGATTTAAAAAAAAATAGTGCTTCTAGAAAACACTGTCAGCACTTTGTCTATTTCTGACAGAAACGAGAAAAATCTTATCTCTTCGATAATTTCTTCTGAACAATGAGAGCAGGTATGTTGAGGGTTGATGGGAAAAAGTTCCTAGTTTATTCTTAAACGTTGTTTTTATTTGCAAAGGTAGAATTATATTAGAGAAATTTAGGGTGTCGATTTAAATCAGTGAGTTAAACTGCGGTTTAAATCAAATGATTTTTAAAAAAAAAATCATTGATTTTTAAAACCTATTTTTTTCTTAAAGGAGGGATGCACCCGATTAATCGGCCACTTTGCCGATTGTCAATGATCGGCAAAATCGGGCTGATTAATCGGCCGAAAAAATATTTTTTAAATTTTATTCTTTAAAGTATTCCGTCAGTAAGAAACTATGATAAATGATGGAATTAACAGTAATAAAAATCCGCACAGTTGAGGTAAAGTTTTGTTTTAAATTAATTCTCCTACTTTGAATAAATATACATAGACAATTTTGCAACACATTTTTCATGTGACAATATTTTTCTCTTTAGTACAGTGCTTTTAGATGACCTCTAATTTTCAACGAATAAAAGTATTGAATTAAATTGCTAATTTTTAAAAAATATGAATTAAAAGTACTCCTAAATTGAAGTGCTCATCAACAGACTCCCCCTTCCCCTTTTTTGTGAATTTTTATGTCCAATTAACATAACTAACAATGTGTTAATAATATTATTGACAATAATATGAAAATTGGTTTTAAGAAATTTGACAAAATATTGAAATTATTTTGTGAAACTTAGGAAAATGAAAAAAAAAAAACTTATCTCAGAAATAAATTACTTGCGATTTCTAAACTTGGAATTGTATAAGATAAAAAACAGTGATGCTAAATTTGGTAGTAGAAAAAGTCACCCTTACCATTAATCGGCTCCGCCGATTAATCGGCCGATTATCAATAGCCTATTAATCGGTAATTGTCCAATTTGCTTATCGGTGCATCCCTTAATTAAACCCTAGAAATCTCCTTGAACATTTTTAATTTCATCTGCTGTGAATTTTTCTTTGTAATATCATTCTTTGTTATATTGATTTTGCTCCTAAAGTTTTCCCTCACTTTTATCATTTTTATCTATTCTGATTATCTCCTTACTCAATCTAGAAATTCCATTTTCTTGGTCAGTAAGCATTTTTAAATTCGTAGTTATTGTTTTCTCTATTAGTAACTGAGTCACTGTATTTAGGACTTTCTTTTTTTTTAATGAAAACAACGGGCAAATTTTTAATGAAAACAATAGGCACCAAGCTAAAAAAATGGGTGTACAGAAAAGTTCTACAAAATTAGGCCTGTTGCTGTAGTGTGTGCATTTTTTTTATAAATTCGAAAAAGGAAAATTAAAATTAATATTGCTTCAACCATGAGTTGTTGTAAGACAATCTAAAGCGTGTACTCATTAATAAATATTTAAAAAAAATCATCAATTGAAAAGATTGAAGTTTATACAATATTTTTACTATAATTATACAATAAATAAACATATTACGTTATTAAAAACGTCATATTTAACGATTTTGTTATACTTTTACCAGCAAGCTGGCAAATAAAAATGGGTAGCTGTCTGATTTGAAAATACCATTACTTTAAGAGATTACTTAAAGAGTAAAACTTATTTTGAAAAAAATCTGATATGTTTATCAATAAAATTTATTTTAATCGAAAAAAAAATTAAATTTATGATTTGTTTTTCTTTATTTAAATATCTTCTCATGATTTTTATCTCATGTAACAATCTAATTTAAAAAGTAGAAAAAATAAACTTAGAAAGCATAAATCGGCAGGAAACTGCAGAAATGTGTTTCGGAATTAGAGGGGAAAAAAAGCAATTTTTAATGTAAAAGAAGTCAGCTTATGGAAGATTATGAAAGGTGTTTGCCAAAAGCCAATTTATTTATTTACCTCTGTTTATGTGTATTCATAGCGTGCTACTATGCTATCTATACAAAATTTGATTTGAATCATGTGAACTTGTATTATAGTGTGATACTTTAAGTAGGCGCATCAAGGTCACAAATTTTGCATCGTCTCCATGGAAACTGCTGATTCAATTCATTTATTTTAGGTTTACCGAGTTAGGTTTCCATGGAGATGACGCAAAATTTGTGACCTTGATACTCCTATTTTAAAGTAACAGATTATAGTTTGATTTTACATCACTCTCCGAAAGCTTGTTGGTGAAATGACACTCAAAATATAATAGTTGTGATTTTTTTAAATATCAATTGAAAATTAAATTACATTTATAACTGTAAATTAATTCATAGCATAAGTTTCTAAAGTCATAAAAAATAATTCGATTAAAATTTTAAAAGCCGGATTTAAATAAAAAAAAATCCGATTTTTTAAAAAACTGTTTTGAAAAAATCATAATTTTTTATACATTGGATACAAGACGTACTTAAGAAATCGTATACGGCAGCTTTTAAATAGTTATTTCCTTGTGTTTCATGTATTTATTTGGTAATAATATCAGCATTGGTATCGATGTACAATATAAATCCATTGCAGAAATAGTTATTTTTAGCGGTCATACATACATACGCGGTCAATACATAATAGTGGTAAGAGTTTCATTCTACTAAAATTAAATTAGAAAAAAATATAAATAAAACCGACCGAATTGCCGACCTGATACGAAAATAAACTTCGCATTTAAAATTTAAATGTATTTAATTGTATTCAAGGGGACATATGAGAAACAAAGAAAAGATAGATAATCCCAGCTAGTAAAATAATTTTATCGTTCATATACTTATAGCTTATTTTTGTTAATGTAGTTAAGAATATTTTCAATAATTGGTTTTTGTAAGCAGCTTATTGTAAAACAATGCAGCTATTAAACTAATCAGGAATGCGAATTACCTTTTTCATAATTATTTTTTTTATTTGAACTCAAATAGTTTTTTGTTATGAATATAATACTCATCATTTCTTAAATTATTATTGTTTTGTGTATTTAATTTGCATTGAATGGTGTGGAAGAAAAATTAAACATATTTTCAGTGATTGCGGGATTCCCCCCCCCCCCCCGGTTGGCATGCGCCCTGAGAAACTTGGGGTGTGCGCCTTTTTTATGGCCCAGTCCGACCCTGAAGCTGAGTCATACTGAAGTGAAGGAATACGAGGGGGGATCTAATACGAGGGGGGGGGTCTAGGGAATCTATGGGGCGTTGCCGCCAATGTCTAATGGCGGCGATTATAGGTAAAACAAACGCATTCCGTGCGGTAAAAATTGCTTCTAAGCTAAATGAATGACAGTAATTTTTGTTCGTATGCAACATTTTTTGGTTTTTTATTCTTTTGAAATGATTTTTTTTTTTAGTCTTATGGATATTCTAGCTCATATAAAAGGCAATAAGAAGTCAAGAAGTATTACTAAACGTTAGAAATTAATGCAAATCAAATAGTATCTCATTCTTTTTCAGAGTGCCCTTCCCTCTTTATTTTATTCAATCAAAATATACTACAAAAAATAATTTCAGATGTCTTTCTTTTTTAAGCTATGTTGTGCATTCTACTGTTTTGCAGAGCGCAACTCAAAAAAAAAAAAAAAACTACAGGAAGTGCTGCAGACCCTAGCCCAGTGTTTCCCTAAGTTCAGACCTCTGCAGAACCCCTTCCCCTGGGCGTTGAAAAAAAACTTGATTTAATATATAAAATGCTTTTTCATAAAATATTTGTACGTTAGTTTCATGTCCACAAAATAATAAATGTGTAGCGCATTAACTTATTTCTATTTCCCACATTGACTTTTAAAAGATAGAACCTAACACACTTTTAGAAATCAAAATAAAGCTAAATATCACTTGTTAGGTGCAATACTCAGCTTCAGATCCGCCGCTTAGGTCTGGAAGATCAGAATGTTCTCCTGACCTAAGACCTCTAGAAATCAGATTATTCTTTGTGGATTCCATGACAGCTCTCCAGGAACTACAAAAATGTTTTTTTGCTCAAAATCAATTTAAAGGGACATTGTGACATGCATTGAAGCACTTCAAGGGGACTCCTCCTTAACATTCTAGTGGATCCCTTCTCATATTGGACTGGAGGGAACTGAGACTGCTGATAAACTAGCCAAGGCTGCAGCTGTTCCCAATTTGAAATTGGACTTCAACCATTATAAATCACAACAGAAAAAAGCCTTAAAGGAACTCGCTTCTCAGTGTCCTCCCATCATCGGTACAAGGCCGACAAGTTTGGAATCTTATTAGATTCCGGTATTAGACGGCGCAATTCTTCATGTCTAGCAAGATTGCGTACTAGACACACCATAAAAATAATGTTTTGAAGCTGGAGAAAAAAATTCCCTACCTGTACATCATGTAATTTACATCCAGCAACGCCCGAACTCATCTTAAGTTTTATTGGGTTGACAAAGAGGGAATTTTTCTCATCAAATTTCTTAATGATTTTGACTTTTTAAATGTTTTCAATATTATATAATTTTAGGACCTTTAGATTTTTTGTGTGTATACGTATTTATAGTATTTGTATTTTAGATTTCTGTGTGTTTTTAATGTAGTTGTGTTTTAGCTTCTTCACTGATCCATGTCCATGTCTTGTGTCATGTACACTTAGGATGAAAAAGAAAAAAAAAAAAGATTATGTAAGCTCGGTAAGTTCACATCCACTAAATTCGACACATTTTCGTGTCCTCGAGGTGTCGAGTTATCCTAGATTCCACTGTATCTAAAAAATAAAGACAAATCAGTAATTTAAAATTTAGAAGTAATTTCAAAATTCAATTTAAAATTTTGATATGGTGAAACTATGATAAAATATTTTCCCAATGCTTGTTGGCTTGACTTTTGACTGATGAAATTGCATACAACAGCTGCTAGAATCATAGACCAATAGTATAAGTTATTCTCATTATTATTGTATGGCTACAACAAAGATTTGCCAAGAGGTAGGACTGGACTTGCGCTGCCATCACTGGAGAATTATTAAAGGTTCTTTGTGTCAAGTTATCGTAGTAAAACATGCAATGCTCACATGTGCCCTTCTTTCCCCTACTATATTCTGATAAGCTAAATATAATCAGTATATTGTCTTACAACCAATAAAAAACTATTTTTAATATTTGTGCACAATTTTTGGTGAGCACTTCATTCTGAAACCTTTTCTACCTTCTCATGCTTCTCTAAACTTGTCTTCGATTTCCTTTTCTGGATTATGGATTGAGCATCCAGTGCTATGGATGGGGAAAATGTTTGGGGGAACTCACGAAAAAAAAAGGTGGTTTGAAACTATTTTACATCAAATTTGCATTTATAACTTTAAAAAAAACTGAAAAGCACTAAGCCTCCTATCAGTAGTCAGCTGACATAAAAACATCCTATTTCCTTGATAACGTCTCTTTTAATATTGCATAGGTCCTGGTAAATGATACAGTCTCTTTTGCATATGGTGAATGATAAAGCTTCTTTCAATATTGCATACATTTTGGTGAAATCTTTCACTCTATTCTTTACTGTACCAAGCTCTCGGGAAAGTAGTCAATATGTGGAGTGTAAGAAAATGAACCTTTAAGCTTTTGGTGCAACTTTGACACCCAAAAGCTGACAGCATGCGTTGCACTATGTTTCTGTCGCCAAGATCCTTAGCATTCTGTAAAAACTTGTACACTACATTCTTGAAGAAGTCCCATGCTTTTTTTTCCCCAGTTTCCAAAATGCAGGCAGCTGAAAAAAGTTTTCTCATATCAAGGCCAGTGAAAACTACCTTTTTTAACTTAGCTTCAGACAATTGCAGGAACAAATATATCTGAAACAATCCCGATTTGTTGGCAGTGAATTGACAAACTTAGGGCACGTTAAATATATTTGCGGTCACAATGTCCTCCAAGTTCCCATTCCAAATCAATGCATCTGGATGTGCTGGACTAAGGAGTGTTCAATTTCTGGTCTGGATAAAAAAGAGCTTTTTTCAGGGGCCCATCCAACCAGTTAAACCACATGTAGTGATAGGTACTGGGAACCCTGGAGTGAGTGATTTAAAAAACTGTTTTATGAGTTCCAATTTATTGCGAAGAAGAGGTATTAATACCTTTTCTAGAGGTACTAAGTTTGTATTCAAGTAGCTTTCTTGCCTGGGGTTTAATTGTTTCGCACCCAATAACATGCTGGAACATTCTCATGAACTTTTAATTTGGTTCAACACTATCATGTGACTTTTCTCCAACAGTACTCTTCAACCATTAATATATATTTTTTAAATTTATGATGAAGTCCAGCTATATAAGTAATAAAATTAAATTGAGAAATCTTAGTTTTACATTATGTTTTGAAACACTAGGGGGCTCTGCCCCTGCTCGCTTCGCTCACCAAACTCTCCTTGTCGCCTGCGGCGACTACCTCACCGCCTTCGGCGGCTTGATCACCAATCTGCTTCTGGTGGTTTGGAGTCAAACCGACTATGTGCCACCAAATTCAGCGTCCCCGCTGAAAAAGAAAATAATACCCCTCCCCCCTACCCATCTTGATGTAAAATAATCATTTCCTTTAACTAAAATGCTCACATACCCTTTAAAAGCACAGTCCTTTACAATTTAAAATAATTTGCCAAATAAATAAAAGAGACCTCATCCTGGTATAAAAAATATATGTTTATAATTAAAAAACATAGTAAAATATCTAGCCCAAAGAGAAAATCCAGTTCCTTTTCCTCGCAGAAAAAAATAACTTTAACACACAACGTAATTCATATGAAATCATATAAACAAAATGAAATGCTGTAAGAATAATGACAACCTTTTGTAAATGTTAAAAAGAAGCTAAAGAAAATATATGATAAAAGCAATCGTGTATATTTTGTTGGATTAAGACAAGCAATAAACAAAGGGATTAGTCACCGGTTTTTCTGTTTAAACACGACCTTGTTGAAAGAGTTTGAGCACTTTGGTTGAATGTAATATAATTTTGCTCGAGGTGAGCCTTGAAAAATGGCCAAATTAGAATCACTTCTTTCTCCTGTTATAATTAATGGAGAGAAATGGAAGAAATATCTTTTTTAGAAAAAAAATCTCTTTCCAACGATATAAAATATTGGGGGGTGGGGGAATTTTTTGCTCCCTAATTTGGTGAAGTTTGAAATTTATGCTTAAAAAATTAATTAAAAAGAACTAATTCAAATTTAAGAAAAATGGCTCCGAAGTGCAACTCGAACTAATGTTGTTATAAGTTTCAAGTCTGTAGGTGCCATGCGGCCGCCTGGACGTAGGCCAGCCACAAACATCCTTTCACAATATCTTTGAGCTTTTTTTTTTTAATATAAAGAGATAAGATATAAACTTAATTTTGTGATAGCTAAAAATAATACGCTAAAATTTAGGTTTCTAAAAGTTATAATTTTGCATATATTTCAATCTTTTCAGATTTCTTTTCATAGGGGTAAAGCAACAAAATGTAAAATTAGTGTGATTCAATTGCAAAAACCTACAAAACAAAAGTGGTTGCAAAATGATAAATGAGCAACACTAAGCTCTATATGTTAAACATCATGTACAAAAGATATGTAAAAGCAAAGTATTAACAAAACAGATAAACTTATATTGTTCTTGAGTAAAAACCCGAAAAAGCGACGTTTAAAAACACAAATAGATGAAGTTAAAATTGGCGAACATGTTTCAAAAGCCTAAAGCTTCCTTCTTCAGCGCCAAGCAAGAAATGGAAAGAAACAAAGTGCCGGGAGAGTTTAAATAGCAAAGGAACAAAAGCTAGGCCAATCAGGTGTCAGCGTGTGCCGAGTCCTGATTTGGCGTTGCGTTGTCAGAAAATTTAAAAGCATGAAGTAAAATTGGCGAGATGTGTGGAACTGCAAAAGATTCGTTACAAATATTACTTAAATTTTGATGAACATGAAAGGAAAAATTGTAACGAATACAATTGTAACGAATCTTTTGCAGTTCCACACATCTCGCCAATTTTACTTCATGCTTTTAAATTTTCTGACAACGCAACGCCAAATCAGGACTCGGCACACGCTGACACCTGATTGGCCTAGCTTTTGTTCCTTTGCTATTTAAACTCTCCCGGCACTTTGTTTCTTTCCATTTCTTGCTTGGCGCTGAAGAAGGAAGCTTTAGGCTTTTGAAACATGTTCGCCAATTTTAACTTCATCTATTTGTGTTTTTAAACGTCGCTTTTTCGGGTTTTTACTCATTTTAACACAAAGTGAACTGCTTTTAATTATATTGTTCTTATTACAGTATCTGATATATTTGTGTCGAACCTTATTAGATACACTTAAAAAATAATGGCATGCAAAAGTGTAAGCAATACATTTACTTAACTTTTTATTATCATTCATATTTCATTTTGTTTTTAATACACTGAAGACTGATTAAACATGTTTTATAATGAAACTTTAAACACGAACAAAAGTTTTTTTAAGTAGCAACTTAGTGATTGTTTAGACTCTTTGTGATAAATATTTCAGACGAAAAAAACTTGTCATATGTGTGAAATGAATTTTCCAACTAATAAATACCACCTTCCTAAGGCATTTTAAGGTTTCTACTTAAACAATTGATACCCAATTTTTTTTTCGTTCATAAAAACTTACAAAATAAGAACAATAATTTTATTTATTTTTACATACGGTTTATGAAAAATGTTAATAATGAAATGTGAAAAGACATAACTCAATAATTATGTTAAAATGTCATAAGCTTTATTTTCAAGCAACATCTCCATGCTCTGCACCTCCTGGCACCATCTATCAAGCCTTTGCTTCATGTTGCCAATCTAAATTTCAAGAAAATATGAATCACTTTAAGCATTTGCAATTTAAGTGTTTTATTTGTGCATGTTTACATATTGCATAAATTTGGTCTATGAATACTATATCAAATTAGAAGTATTCAAAATAGTATAATATTCTTATGTCATGTTACTATGAAATTGCCAGTCATTATATTTATTATAGAAATAAAGATGTCAATAATGACATGGTCAGTATAAATGTTTGTAGGCAACTTAATTAGGAAACAATTAATAACAAAATTCTTTAATAAGTACTTTCATGGATACTAAAATAATTTTACATTTTTTTTTTTTTTTTTTTTTTGTGAGGAAGAAAAGCATTGTGAGACTTTTATCTTTGAAAATCATTTCATTTTGGCAGGGACATACATTCACAAAATCATAACTAATGCTGTGGTTTTTTTTTTAATTTGTACATTTTTTTAAAAAATTATAATCTGTATGACGTAATTGTTTTAATATTTCTATGCAATTAATATTTTACAATTGATCTTAATTTATTAATATTTTACTTTGCACATGGAGAAAAGGGATTATGAGCACTATTTTGACATTGTTCTAAGGACCCATCATATACAATGAGTCAACACCTAAGCAAATGGCATATAAAAAAGTGCTAAGAATACAATTGAAGCACCTAGAGGCAAAGGAGTGTAAGTGCCAAAATTGAAAATTGTAGATAACTTGTACAAATGATAAGTGAAACTCATCTCTTTTGAGCCAGAAGATGGCCATAAAAGCCCTTGAAGGTACTACTTTAATGTGAGATTTAGATTGTAAAATAATTTTTAAACGAACCTACGGTTAGAACTTTTTACAAGAGTACTTACATAAAACTATGAAGAGTTCACTTATTCATTTGCTACTCATTGCATTAATTCTGTTATTTAAAAAAAATCAACATTTCTTAAAAGTGTCATTTCTATTTTGAGGGAAGTGAGATCTTCCTTTAAACACAAAAAAAAAAACTAAGCAAGAAATGATACAGAAGGATACCAAAAGAAGTGAGTAAAGTCAATATTAGTAGCTTAATGAATGGAGGAAGCGAGAAACATTTTTTGAAAGTTACAAAAACATATGAAAGATTAATTCAAATGAGAAACATACACAGAGGTCTTTATCTATTATTAGGTCTTCCATCACTTTACAGCAAACCCTACATTAATCAAGCAGATAATCTGGGGTTGTAGATTATCCAGGGTGGTCCTCAAAAAAATGCTTTTATATAATTACTATAAAAATAAACTCAGCACAACTAAGGGCCAACCACCCTTTCCTCCATCATATTAATCAATGCCGTAGTGTACAGTTTTATGTTTATATCATTCTTGAAAGAAATTGCATTGGAAGTTATATAAACTAAATAACCTCTGATGTTCGCTTGTCCAGGCTGAAGCATTTTTTGATCATCCCGGTTGATTGGGTACAAACAGTATATATTTCTTACAGCATTCGAGAAACATTTAAAAGACAATGATTCTCTCATAAGTACAGACTTCTATAGATTTATTTTATGTTCAGATCATCAAGAGCTTTACGAAAATTTCACTAAAAAATCATCAAAAGAGCCACAAACTTTGAAGCCCTATCAAGAACACAGAGTCTTGAGGTGCTGGATGAAATAGAACTTAAAAGTGATGAAATAAGAATCTAATGTCTGTATTCAACTTTGAATTTAGGAAAGGACACACAATGTATATGGACAAGGAGCATCCAGCTGAAATTTGCTGTAGCTGTTTAAAGACGGATATTGAATCTTTTGTATGTAATTAAACTGACATGAACAATACAGACGGGAGATCTCATGATGCTTTTTTTGTCTAAAAATGATTTAAATGCAAGCATGCATTACACACATTTTCTGAAGAATTCCAATTTTTGTCTACAACCAATTAATTTTTTAAAAGAAAAGTTATTTTTAAAAAGTTATGATTAAAATGGATTTAGAAAACGAAAAAAAAATACTTGAAGCTGATAAAAATAAAAATCAATTACCTGTTCCAATGACAGCACTCGAGGCTGAACCCAGGACATATTCACCGTTTTGTCTACTTGATCAATTGAACCTTTGACAAGGCCCAAGGATAATGCTTTCATCACTAATAATTCTACCTATAAAAGCAATTCACATTAACCTGATTAATTTATTATAAAATTATAACAAAATTAAAATAATTAACAACTTCATACAAATATAAATAAGAAATTGCAGTAAATTAAAAAGAAATGCAGAACTACAGAAAATTAATTAATCATTTATTTTTTTATTATTACTTATCAAGTTCCTAAAAATACTTAGAAGCATCTGTTTGACTTCAAATGTCTTTGAAACTTGTTTATTTTGTTTTGTTTTTACCTTAATTGTTACTGAATTATTCTCTGTTTTAAATTGTTTCTAAATGCTAAAACAACACAATAATTAAACTATAGAAGCATTTTATAAAACACACACACATACATACATATTAAAATATTTACCTCATTTTCAGGTAATCTAGTTTCATTTGCTATTTCTGAAAATGTTAGAACACGATTGTTGCCAGGCCTTTTAAAGGTCATCTAGGAAAAAAGTAAATATACAAACAAACGGTTAACATAATTTTACCAAATTAAGGTCAATAATAGTCAAGTACATAAATAAATTTCAATTGAACTACAACAAAAAATTATGTACTAATATATTTACAATTATTTTCCCTAAAGTCTCTGCAGACTGAGTCGGCAAGGCTGACGGCCATGTCAGAGTATAAACCTATTAGTCTGAGTCAAAACTGAAGAAAGTTATGTTTTATAGAGGGGGGAGGAGTTAGGCAACTGTTTAACAAGCCCCCCTTCTGTTCCAAGAAATATTATTTGATTAAGCAGGGAAATTTTATGTACCTTTCAAATTTACAGCATTTGTCTGAAAATGTAATGTAATAATAAATCAACAACTATGTACCGCAAGTAATGTTTTTGTTAAAAAGTTTTTGAAACAAGCTACGAAAACAAAATAGTATGATAATAGGGAAGATGTATGATTTTCAAACTCACTTGCAAGACCTTAAAAAACTGCCCAGAAACATACCAATTACGCCTCTATGAAGCCAATTTAAACATATTTAAAACGAGTTTTAAAAGCGATCAGGCCACGCCTCCCGGAAAACGAAATTAACCACTCCATAAGTTTGTGACGTCACAGAACACGGCTTTTCTCCCTGCGTTCCCTCTGCTAGCGTTTGCTCTGCTGTGCAGTGCGGGACTTCACATTGGCAGATATTGAGAACATGGATCACTGAATCAATACATTCCAAATACTAGTTACAAAGCACAGGTTTTACATACTGCCAAGTCTTAAAGCTTTTACAAGTCGCTAGGCTTCACGTTTTTTTTTTTTTTTTTTTTTTAATTTTATGGTTTTTTTAGCAATAAAAGGATACTCAAAAAATCAGCATTTAGCTGGTAAAAACATGGGCTTAGATTCTTTGAGACAGATGTCATCCATGTTAACTGGGGGGGGGGGGGTAAAAAAGAAGAAAAATACAATTTTTGTAATTCAATGAAAAATATTGATAACAAATACATTTTTTCGAGATATAAGAACTAGATCTTTGGATAACGGGGGTTTTTCGACTACCAAGAATATCAAAATGTGTTTCAAATGCAATGCAATTTGGATATTCTTGAGGATTGTTTGTTGTTTATTTCATCAAAATTGTTTTTATAATTTGTTTAATTAAAGGCACATTTTAATTTTGATGATGACTTTTTAAAATGTTAGTTATAAATCTAAACTTCTATTTATAGATTAAATTGTTTATTTGTTACCCTGTATAACATAACCTGAATAAATAAACAAATAATGATGAAAAAATATCTACGTTTTAACGATTCAAAAATTTTATTTATTTTTAATAGTGATTGCTATTGCTATTTGGTTTAACTCAATCGAAGTTGGTATTAACTCTTCAAACCATTTAAATAGCACACAGGTGCAACGGTCCCCCTCCCTCTGTTCAATAGATCAAAAAAAAATTTAAATAGTGGGGAAATTTTTAAAGAATTTTTGCTTCACACACTCTTAGATACATTTTGAATGTCACCCGGTGTAAACCACTCTTCATCAATAATAATGATACTCCGCTGGACGAATTCTATATAATTTAAAACAATGAGGACATTTCTCAAGAAATTAAACATGTACATTTTTCATAAGTTGTGAGATACATTTTTGGTTGGTTTCAATCCCCACATGGATGTTACTTGGGAACTTACTTGGTTACTTTGGGGTCCGGGAATTTTTAACATTGTGTCTATGGGGAAATATTGGGTTACGGGAGGTTTTATTCGTATGAGCTGGGTATTCATTTATCTGTTACCTGATTAAACATGGACAATATATTGAGCTAGGGGGTTAAAATTCAAGGCAGAATGATGGGATTCCCACTAAATCAATTTGTAAATGCTCTTTGAAAATATTTGACTTAGTTTGTTTCTGGTAATCTTTCAATGGAAGATAAATCAAGCGTACTATCATACTTTTATTTATTTTAACCCCTTCCAGGCTCATTTTATTTCGGGATTACGGATCAAAAAATGTCAATTTTTTTTTATGCTTATTTTCACACAAACATATCTTTTTAAACATAATAGCATCATTTGCATGCAACATTTCCTAAAACTAAATGTAAAAATATCTATTTAAATAAATAAGTATTTACCTGCAAAGTTGGCTTTCTGTATAGCAGAAATCATTATACTTTGGATTCGGCGCCTACTCTTATCTTAAATCTACAGCTCAAAACACTGTATAGTTATGTTATTTAGTAGCAACAATAGTAAATAAAAGCATCCGAAACCATAAAAGGGACATGTGAAATGATTCTTGAAAGACTGGTTGTGCAGTGTTAATTTTCACCGTGCCCGAGCTACACTCGGGATGAGCCAGAATGGAACATTTCGCTAGCCCGAGTCCAGCTCGGGATAAGCCGGGAAGGGGTTAATTATGTTTAAATTCTTTTACCTTTTTTTTTATTTACACAACAGCCTAGTTAAATATAGAATAATTTGTCAAGCTTCAATACATTGTAAAATTTTGGACTTAGTTTTAATAACTCAAAGCATTAGGTTCTTCAACTTTTAAGGCACATCAAATTTTATTTTTTGCGACAACTCTTTGGTTTGGATATCAGCATTATAGTAATGAAATGAATACAAAATTCAATACACAACCTTTAGAAAAAATTGGTTCCAAAAGTCAACTAACTTTATTACAACGTTAATTTTTTCATTTTCAGCATATGGTTTGTTAACTTTGTTTGAATAATAAGAAAAGCCTGAATAAATCTGACTCTCAATAAAAGCTTTCTAATAGAATATTTTCCTTAACAATCTACAACCAAAACAAAAATATTCCAAATGAAATATTTAATATTCAAAATAAACTTACCTCCATTAAACATAACAAAGAAATTTTCTGACGCAGATCTATCTCATGAGCAGCAAGATCAGCCTAAATTTTAAAAATCAACACATCAAAAGGTAAAAATTTATCACAAGTAAATTATTTATAGCATTTGAAAATTATAAATAGTTGAAAAAAAAGCCAACTTTACGAAAATCTTACTTGTGCACTCCAAAATGTTCGCAGAGTTTCGTATTTTGCTAAATTTCCACTGTTGAAAGTGTACAAAAGTTCAACAACCCATTCCTTACTGGTTCCCTTTAAAGAGTCTAAAATAGGATGTGCAAGCTGAAACAGACGTTTAGTCATGTCAAAGTGCTGAACTCACAATTTAATTATACAATATGATTATCAATACAAAATCTTACATGAGATAGTTACTGTAACAATTTAACAAAAATTACGGTAAAATTTGAACCACATTTTTGAAAAAGCTAATTAGCTACACACCATACTTATCGCGGAAAATAAAATTGTTTTTGGCTTGTTATTGAATTTTCAAGAATTTAATCTAGTATTTTACTTTATTTGTAATATTTTCTTTGAATCAAACTATGATTTGTTAGGATCAAACTAAGTGCCACAGAACTAAGACATATATAACTACAGGAGTACAAAGAGTTGAAATGTGTTGTAACGTGGTCAAAAGTTGAAAAGGCTTTCATAGCAGTCAATTTAATAATCAAAAGGAGCATTTGGAAGTTAAATTACCTGCTATGATTGCCAAAACTTTCAGAAAAGCTGAAAATAATGAAAATAAAAATCTTGAATTTTAGTAACTTTCTACACTTCTAGCTTTCTGCATTATTTTACTGTCAAAACTCCATGATTTCAATGTTCTATCCTCATCCTAAACACTTTTTTTGGGCCACTTATACTTTTTAAAATCATTATAAACCTAAAATAAACACTTTTTTGACACTTTTGAGAGGCAAAATTTTGTGTGCAAGTTCTCTGTTACCGAGAATGAAATATAAGAGGCACTTAGAACAATGATAAAAAGCAATTAGTGCGCCCAAAGAGTAGGATTACATATAAAACAAAAATTTGGTATGGACCCCACACTACTTCCTTTTACGTGTAAATTTCTTAGTAGACGCCTTAGTGCTTGGAGTGAGTAACAAGATAACAATTCAAACATCTACAACCCTAGTTTGCCATGAAACAATGCAAAAAATTTTTTACAGCGCGATTAAAGTTCTAAATATTGCCGATTTGAACATCATTCAGTGGATTTTTCACAAAATATAGCCAATAGCGCCAAATTGAACCCAAATTGAAAAAAAAAAAATTCCGCCAAATTTGTCGCCAACTTGGCGATCTGTCTCCAGTTTGGCGTCAAACCCTTAGCGACCAAAAGCTTGGTGATATACCGCCAAGTGGTCGCGCCAATTCATATCATTTAAGTTTGCATAGAAATTAACACTGATTTACCACAAAAAAGGGGTAAAACATCCCCTTGGGAACATTCGAATGCAACCACAATCGGAGGTGCACAACTAGATCATCCTCAGGGCTTACATGCCAAACTAGAAGCTTCTACAGCATATAGTTTTTCAGTTATGCGACATACATACATACGTACATACAGACGTCAAGAGAAAACTCATTGTATTTAACTCAAGGGTGGTTGAAAAGCAATTTTCGGCTGGTTATATGTTGGTAGGTACATATGCATGTGCTGACGGGTCAAAAAAACTACTGAACATTCATTCGGAGGTGAGCAAAATCAAAATTTGAGTGATTTTTTTTTTTTCACGATCACAATACTTCTTTTACTACCTAAAAGGAAGTAAAAAAATTGTTGTTGAAACGATTAGTACATAAAGCCTTATTTTTTTACCATTATTACTTTTTTTCTCTCCACTTTTAGCGAAAAAAAAAATTTATTAGGAACACACATGCTCAGTTCTGTTAAAATCTGAGAAATGGGATTAAATCAGAATTTTTTGGTTGACTTGACATATAATGAGTTTACTTTGATTCATTAATTTCACGTATATTCACTTTTTAGAAGTGAAAAAGGACATAAATTAGTATTAATATTTATTTTTAAGTTGAAACTTACCAGTTCCCCAAAATTATAGACACCTTCCCCAAGTAAAGCTGCCAAAGAAAGGGTAAATGCTCTAGACTTCTTTTCCTCAACTAAAAAGAAGCATTTAGTTAACATAACTTTTACCAAAGTATGAATATAAAAGTTTACCTGATTACCACAAGATTACTTTTTAAAACAAAATACTTATTTAATTTAAAATCTTGACTAATTGAATGGCTATGATATAACAAATAAGAAGATTTGGAATAACTTTTCAACTTAAATTAAATATACAAAGATCTAACTTACGCTCTATGTCATCAAGGCTTGTACAACCCAAATAGCGTAGTGCATCTCTATAGTATTGGGCATGTTGTCCATTGATTTGATGATAATCACTGGACAACTGGTAATACCTGCCATGGACAGTAGTAATTCCATCCATTGCATCAATCATTGTTTCTGTTTCTTCAATTATTTTCTAAAAAAAAGAAACATTAATTTGAATAGAATTTGGACATAATTTCAAAACAAATGTAACTGGTTTATAGTTCCAATGTTCATTTTTTACCTAATGCAAAACTGCAGAAAAAAATTCATGTTTGTCTAAAATTCAATACAAAAAAAAGTTTAGCTTATGTGACTTAAAACAATAAACTTTTCTTACTTTAACACCTTCTAAATCTCCTTTTTCTAACTTCAATAATCCCAGAATTATATTGCACAAAATAACAGCTTCATTATTTCCTTTTACCTACACAATGAATGAATTGTTCAGAAATATGTTTAAAAATGATTTAAAAGCAGAAACATTAATAATTTTACAAAAGAGGAAATAAAATTCCAAGTACACATAGAATTAATAATCAACTAAAACAAACACAGTAAAATTGGCAAAGAAAAGGTTTCATGTCATTATGATAATTACAACAGACAATATTACAAAATAGCATAGGTTTTAAATAACCTATCGGTCCTTAATAATTTTAAGATATAAATATTTTATTTCTGACTGTACAGTGTACACAGTGAAATTAAATGGTCAAAATGAGTAATTTTTGCACCATACAGCTTAAACGTTAGCAGGTATGAGTATGGGTTAGTAATGTAATTTGTTTTCAGCTGTTAAAACTTTCAAAAAAAAGATTAAAAAAAAATTCATAGAGTACAAGTTTTACATTCAACAAAATTTTACTAAGAAATATACAAAACAGTCAAAATTCGTGCAAAATGAGCTATCTCCCATACATCTGAACACTAATCAAAATTCTTACATTGCATGAAATAATTGTGCAAGTTGACGACTCTGGTACATAAACTAAGTTATTCTCTTTGCAGAACAGAATTTATTGTACTGTTAGGTTTGTTCCTACTCGGTATACCAGGCTTGGAGTCATCACGATTATGCAATCATAATCAACCGTAATCAAATACATTTTTGTGTAAGCATAACCATCCTCCAGTCATTACATTTTGATGTAATCAAAACCATAGTCAGCCCAATTAGTAGTCATAAAATCATCCTCTAATCAGGTTTAGGTATCTAACAGTAACTGTTTATGAACCCAAAGTCCAAGTTTAAAAGACATAAAATGCTTGGACATTTTTACTCAGGCTACAGAATTGATTCTTCGTCTCCACCTTGACACTGAATTACTTTTTTAAAGAATCATAACAGCATAGGAGAAGTGCAAGGCACAAAATTTTCTTAGAACTTTCAGAGACAAACTAAGCACCACTAAAGTTTATGAGGACTGGAACCTAGAAATGTCTTCTTCAAGAAGTTTGCCAGCTGAGTGCTTTTGTTGATTTCTATTGTAGAAATCAACTTTTTTTAAAATTCTGCATAGTATTCAGGTAAGGGCTGAAATATAAGCCATTTTTAGTTTCCAGAGAAATACATTTAATTTCATGTTTATAATAATCATTATTACATTTTCCCATAATCAAATCAAAGCCTGCATTGCCCTACACAAATACCTAGTTTACTATTCAACTTAGTTAGAATACTGTCCAAAAACGTATTTTACTGCTAAACATTGAAAAATTTCTACATTTTTTTATGCTTATGTTTCTTTAGCAATTTAAATGAAATCTTGTTATACTATGATGTTTCCAATAACCTGACATAATAACACAGCACAGATAAAAATGAGTAAAAATTTAATAACCCTCAGAGATTGAGAATGTACTATAAAAATAAATAAATAATAATAAAGATATAAACCACTCTTAAAACAATAACAAATATCAAAATTTAATGTTTCTGTTTAAAAAAAACCATCAAATTAACGTTACCTTTTCTTTCGTTTTAGTCATAAACTCTACTTTCTTGTCATAATCTAATGAAAAAAAAGAAAAGAATTATGACATTTCTTCTCACAACTTAAGATATAAAACATGCAAAATGGTAGAAAGGAACTCTTGGGGTGGCGTAGTTTTTTAATATTCTTTTTTCTATAAGGAGCTATTTTACACATTAAACAAAAGGTAATTATAAAAAGAAAATTGCTTCATTTTTTACACCCCACAAGATGTAGTTGCTAAAAATTGTACACAAAAATGGAATAATGAACAAAATCTACACATGCTCTAAGTCTTTTTTAAGATGTTTCATTTATAAAAAAAAAACTCTATGTAAATTTTAAATTTTCCACTAAACAAATGACCTTGTAAAATTAAGGTAGTATTTGATCTTATAAAAATAAGGAAGTATTTTTCGTTCTTTTTCTACATAACCTTTATTTTTTAAACTAAAACTATAACCCTGGAATACCTGGTATCAACCTACTACCCCTTATGCAATACATTAGCCTATTTCTAATTAGTTTTGTACTGTGCACTTGATTTTTATTTTTTTAGCCAATAAATATTTAAATCTTAACATAATCAATAAAATTTCATATGAATAAAAATAGCTAGAATTTGTCTACAACTACTTACCTGCTATCTGCTTGACAACAAATTTTAATATTTCAACTAGGGACAAAGGACTGATCCTATAAAAATTTGAAGAAAATATACACATTAGGTTTCTCATTTCATTATATTTGAAAGACACATAATAAAGAAATCAAACAGACATTTGGACAACTTTTCAAGCCATGAATAGATTTTCACACTATTCAATGTGCATTAGAAAATTAACTAATCAAAATATATGAAATTAATTCAAAGGAAAAAAATACGTACTTATTCTCAAAGTCAGATAGGAAATTGTCGTACAACTAGAAAAAAATTTAAATATTATTTAAGTTTTTCGCAATACATGATATTTTGTTTATAAATACATAAACACATTTAAATATGCACCTTAATTATCAAATTTAATGAATGATGAAATTCAACACTTTGCACTTAGTATGATAAGATTCATCTACTGATAATTTTATGTGCGTGATATTAAACTACATTTCAAGCACTTCAGACATACTTTATTAATGTTACATTTATCTACAGCCCTCCAGGGCAATTTGAAACAAATCCCCAGAAATTTTTCTTAATAAGTACCCTTTTTTAACAAAAAATTTTACTCAATAAGTTAACCACGGCCCCCTTCAATTGAAAATGCTGATTTTTTTTTTTTTTTTTCTTTTTTGAGGAATCTTGATTGCTATTTGTTTTAACTAGACTGTAGTTTTCATTCGATCTTTTTTCACAGTAAAGGAAGTACGACAAGTACTGTCAGAAAGCTCATAAGAGAATGTGTAAAACAGGGATCTAATGTAAAATCTCGTAAACACGATAATCAATAGTGAAATAAATCTAGTTCAGCCTTTTTATGTTTCACAGCTACTCACTTAATTGTGTATCATGAGCTATTATGTTAGTTTTGAAAATCGAAAACAGATATGATCTTGAGTTGAAAATAAAAGAGCCATATTTCGAAGTTCTTTGAATGTGAAAAACATAATTAAATGCAAGAAGAGTCCTATCACATATTGTGATTGCCAAAAGCATATTTTAAATTCAAGATGATAAAAATCTTTTTTTTTTTTTTTTTTTTTTTTTTTTTTTTTTTTTTTTTTTTTTTTTTTACAGCAACAAAAAATAAATAAATCAAAAATTAAGAGTTTAAGAAAATGCTATATATAAAGAATATAACAATATATGCAGAACTTATTGAAGAAACTAAGCAATTTGTTTTAAATAAAACTTTTAAGTTTTTTTAAAAGGTCTTGTGTTACATTTGAAAGTCTAGTAAGAAGGTTCCATTTCACTGATAGATTTTTGAAGAAAAAAATCTAATTTGAATTTTCAACAGTTCTGCTTATTATAGAATCTTGTGAAACATTTATTTATCTATAATCTAAATAAATTTACGGACATGGTACGATTTATACTTACTTCCACAAGGGCTGTTCCTTCTTGAAAATAAGGAGCTTTTACAATGTCTAGCAGCTTTAAAGTTAGCTGATGCCATAATCTGAAAATAGTTAATATTAAAAATTAAAATTCAAAATAAAAACGCTAGCGTCAAACGTATAACAAAATATACAATTAAAATTTCAACCATGAAATATAATTTAAGGATTCAAATAGCATGAAATACCAATTTGTCTACAGGTAAGGCGCCACATGTGGACATTTTTTTTTCTAATACAAAAATTTAATCTATTCATTATTTTTAAATTTGCTTTATTAAACTATTTTATCTAACATTTCCACCTAATCACTTCATATGTATAAATATATACTCAAATATTAGGAAATATGACTTTTTTTTCAATAGATAAATATTATCCATATGTGCTCCACATATGAAATGAGTCGGGCTCAGCCCAGCCAGCGCATGTTATAAAAATGAACATTAAATGATATAACATATAGTAATAGTATGAACAAAACAGAACTAACTTATAATTTGTTTCTAATTGCTGCTTTAAGAAAGCTCATATGTATTTTTTTTTTACTTGTGCAGTATTCTGTCACCTATTTAATTGAATAGTTTCCTATGGGGGTGGGTATGATTTTAATGGCTCTCTCCTAGTATATGAAAATTAAATTTATACATATTCAACATAATGTTATTCTCGAAATCTTCTTGCTACATAATCATGATAATAAACTTTCTCTTTTTTACAACTCATTAACAACATTGATGAAATTATATGAAGGGGCATTGATCAGCTTAAAATATTGATTGAAAAAACTACAGCATAAGCAGTTAATTAGAATATAATTCATGCACTTTTAAGCGAATCAAATCAGCTTTAAGGGGTCTTTTAAAATAAAAATTGAAGGCTTTGTTTGTGTTCTATGATTTAAAATTTTTTAGAAGGGAGAATCACTTTTTACTCCCTTGTGGCATTGTCCAAGTTTTCTGGATTTGATGCTGGTCTAAACAGTTGTTGGATAAAACCATTATCACACTGAAATCAGAACACATGCTAACATAGTACTAGAAATAGTAATGAATTTGTCATCGATTTAACATAAAAGTTTACAATACCAGGTAATACTGCAGTATGCGATTTTTTGCAGTATGCAAATGTTCAACCTAAAACCCTCATTGAACATTTTTACGTGATCCATTTACGATACTATTTAGCGATTATTACACTTGATATAAGTCATAAAAAGTTATACGCAAAGCAAAATAGAACAAGGAGGAGGGGAAAATAAAGGACTAAAATATGTAGATGTATTTAAATTTCTGCTTCTTTTTTATCCGAACTCTAAAAACACAACAGCACATAACTTCACACTGAAACATTGTACACCACAAATTTTCAAAAGTCAACAAAATCTCATGGAAATTAAATGTTTTCTTTAAAACGCTAGACATACTTTTTATTATAATATTCTTCTAATAGTGCCCATTCCTCGGCTCTCTCAGGAGAACTTTTAGATTGTTGAGCAGACAAATAGATGTTGACGTCCCTCATTGTTATTTCGTGTAATGACAAATATATAACTTATTTAATTTTCAAAGTCGCTGATCAGCCGACAACAGTGACAATGTAAATTTTTCACTTTTCACTCGCTCGCATAGAAAAAGCGTGGCCATTCCGAGTTTGAAGAATTAAAAGTAATCACTTACATCGAAAATACTACTTTTCTGTGAGTGGTTACAAGCATAATATTTAGGTATAATGATTCATTAAATCAAGAGATTTTTATTTGAACTAAAATATTCTACAATAAGTCTTTTCTTTAGAGTATATTACTTTCTTTATATTAATTTCGAAATAATGGCAACAGCTATTGATAACCACCAACAACACCCTTCCTCTCGATGCGGTAATGTAGAAATAAAATACTTATTTAATACTTAAATATTTAAATATTGTGTGCTCGAAATGGACAGTGAAGGCCGCAAAGTAATTGTTTGTGATAACGGAACAGGGGTAATATATTTTTCTTATATTCACTTCATGATAACCTGGTTATTGAACTTTTGACAGATTAAATGAAGTACATCTTCAAAGCTTCTTCCAGAGGGTTTGTGGATGTTTTGAAATAAACATCTACTGTTCGTAGAAAAAAATAAAATAATTTTCTTCAATATCAAATTGCTCTTAAATGATTGCTTTGATCCCTTAAAGGACACACAGCCTTTTTTTAATTAGTAAATTGTTTGCATTTCCATTTAGTTTCAAACCCAAATTTGGAGTTTATCAATTCTGTCACTTGTTACGCAGGTTCAGTCACGTTTCATATTTTCAATCTTTGAAATATACCCACATTGTAAGATAATTTCATATCATCTTTTTTTTCCTCCCTTGCTTTCTTGACAACTAATTTTAAAAGGTATTTTACCCTCCTTGTAAAAAATAAAAAATAAAAGTGGGGTTTTTTTTCTGGAAACTAATTAATAACATGCAGCTCCCCCTTTCTACCTCAAAAAAAATCTAGCATCAAAGAAAGAAAAAATATGTTGATTACCTGTGATATTATTAAAATATAGGTGAATGATTGATTACTGTACGTTTCATTATGTTTGTATTTAATATTTATTCTTTGAAAAATTATGCAAAATAATAAACTGTTTCTTCATAAATAATTTCAGTATACGTAACGTTGTCACATACTTACACAGTAATTAATAACCGCTCTATAGCTGGGGCAAACCTAACCTGGCAGCATTGTAAAGGCTACACAGATACTAATCTCAGCATTATGACACTGCCAGGTTAGGTTTGCCCCAACTATAGTTCTCTTGTCCTATGATCCCAATGATCATCAAATTTAACTAACATAAATCATAGTCAAAATTGGTTGATTAGTAAACTGGAATCATTTAAAATTCTTGTTAATTTTTTTAGTTTCATGAATTTTGCATAATTAAATATTTCATTTATATTTCAGTTTGTTAAATGTGGATATGCCGGGTCTAATTTCCCAGCTTTTACCTTTCCTTCACTTGTGGGACGACCTATTATTAGAGCTGCTCATAAAATTGGAGATATTGAAGTGAAAGTATGAAATTAATTACTTTAGATATTTAGAACTATATCTTTTAATTCACAATTTTGAAATCAGTCACAAAATTTGTACTTAAGCATTTAATATTTTTACATGCTGCTTCAGGATCAACCAACTGATGCTCGTGTGAGTTAATTTCATTTTTCAGTAAAATACTTTTATTGAATCCTAAAACAGAACTTTTAAAGTATGCTTTAATAGTTCCGTAGCTGTGTTATAAGATCTTTTTTGCTTAGTATAAGTTTCCTGAGTGATTATTTAGAACTATTCATCAAATTTTGTTTACTGTTCAAGCAAGCAATACAAAAAATATGTGTAAATGCAAATCATTCTAAATTGGGGAGTTAAAATGCTTCATTTAAACAGAATATCTTGTTTTACTTTTAAAAATTTTACACTAGGAACAAATAGTTAAAAACTCCTAAATTTTTTTTTAAAAAATAATAATACAATAGTACCTATTTAGAGTCAAGTTGAAGTGACTTAATGAAAATTTCAATATAAAAATTTAATGAATGTCTCTTAACGTACAGTAAAGCATGAAAAATAATGAACATCAAACACTTCTTTGAAAACGTGAAACTTAAAACTTTTTTTAAAAATAATATCCTAAAACATTTTTCTTTTTTGTGCAGCAGAAGACATTCCTATTTCTTCAATTGGAGCAAATTTTGTTTTCTTCTTTTCCCTTTTTTTTTTTTTTTGCATTATTTTGCTCCAGTTACAGCATGCACAGGTAAAAGAGCATGAAAAGTAGTCGAAGAATAAACTAAATGTTTTGCTTATTTTTTTTACTACTTCAACTGTGAGGTCTTTCAAGTTTATTAATTCAAATATTTTACTAATTATACATTGACCTTTTTTTATACAATGCAACATAATTATTTCAGCGTTCTTAATAGATTAAATGGCCATCTATCATTGTGCATGTTCATGTTTCATTGCTTACTTTTAAACATGTTTGCAATATTATGTGTGTGCTTTTTTACATCAGAGAGAAGTATATTAGTTACAAAAAAACTGTTACTCTTTATTACTTAATTTTTCATAAGTGCTCATAAGTTTTTGCATTTGTTTTTTTCCATTAATTTTTAGTTACTGATTTGTTTAGGATTTAATGGTTGGCGATGAAGCCAGCAAATTGCGATCCATGCTTGAAGTGGCATATCCCATGGAAAATGGAATTGTGAGAAATTGGGAAGATATGTGCCATGTATGGGATTATACTTTTGGCCCCAATAAAATGAACATTGATGCCAAAAACTGCAAAGTTCTTCTGACAGAGCCTCCAATGAATCCTGTCAAAAACAGAGAAAAAATGATTGAAGTAAAGATTTTCTACATATTTTTTAATTCTGTCATGAGGAAATCTCTATTATTTAATCTTGAAGTTTTAAAATACTCTTAGACAGTAATAGATGAACTTGTTTATATGTGAAACTTCCAATACTTTCAAAATTATAAACTAAAATTTTAAATGGAATGCATATCTCCTCAAAACTCAATGTTTGGAGGGTATTCCATTTTTTAGGAAAGAAAGAAAACTATGTTGGCTCAGTTATTACAGGTGTATTGTGTATTTTAGCATTGTGAAAGTTTATGTTTAAAGTTTTACATTTTTCACTTAATTGTTAACAATTGTTAGTTGCTGACGTTATGTTTTCAAAGCATTTATGGTTAACGTGGTCGTTGTGACCTGTCAAAAAAATCCCTATTCGACAAGTTTTGTCTAACAGTTTAACAAATTTGAAGACAGCAATTCAAAATTTCCATTTTTAAAATTTGCCATTTATTATTGCCAAGCTTTATGTCAATGTTTTTTGTCTTTTCTGATTAGATTTGCACTAGAGTGCAGTGCATGCTCGTATTTTATCGTTCGGTAAAATTTGAAGTTTCATTCAGCAAGTTTCCGCCCGAAAACTTGAGTTTGAGGCGTCCATTCATGAGAGAAGCATCTTTCTGTTAATGAGTCTGCCGAAGATGTTAGTAATTAAATCTGAAACTAATTTAAGATAACTTTAAAATAATTGATCAGTAGTATATCATGTGCATCAGCAACGTTTTTAAAAAAGAATTTTGCCTGGCAGGCAAAGTCTCTGACAAGGAATTTTCTGGCATGTTTTGTAATCATGACATAAGTTTCAACAAATTGGTTAGAGATTTACATTTCAATCTGAATTCGAACATGAAAGTAATTATTTCAAGGAAGAGTAAAAACTTTAATCACAAATCGTACTCTTATCCTTTTTTCACAAAATGTAATAAAACATCAAATAAATGCCATTTTCCCTCAAGAAAAGTGTCGAACTTTATTTTAAATAAAAATATGTGTTGGACTTACTTGTATTAGGTATTATTAAAATTATCTTGCAATCGTAATAAAAACCCTCTAAAGCGGCCACACCCTCTGAATGGCTAAAATTTCACAGAAGGAAGGGGTGGCCGCTGAGAGAAGTTTTTTGTATTTGTATTGAAGTCCTTACATATATCTATCTTAATAAATGGTTTCATCTGATTCTATTAACTTTCATTTTTCTGAACTTTGTAAACTCAAAATGACTGCTTTTATGAGAATCACCTGTCCCTTTCTTTTCACTTTAAAAGCAGATTGCCTTTTCATGCTTTGAATTTGTGACAAAGCAATGAAATATATTTTACATTTAACTGCAATTTTATACAATTTTAATCACTGAACAAAATTCTGTTGTCCAAACCTACGCAATATAATGTAGTATAAAAGTTAAGAAATTTCAGCTACTATTCCAAAATATTTTTACCTGCTTCCTGGAAAATTTTGTTAGTAAAATTTTTTGCTCTGTGAATTAATTTTTGATTTTGTTTGTTGCTGTTCTTAGGTAATGTTTGAAAAATATCAATTTGCTGGAACTTATATTGCAATACAAGCCGTTCTAACTTTATATGCTCAAGGTATGTATGTTTTTTTCTTACTTTAATTTATGCTTTAACATTTGGACTGCTTTACATCTGTTTTCTGATTTATAAATGTAATGCATAAAAATTGACTGATTAAGTACCTAATTATAGTGATACAATAATAGTTTTCTACTTCTAAAATTTAGAATTGTTCATATGCATTGAAATTCTGAATTCAAGGTCAAAGTTTTCTATTTTAGTTTTACAATGTTTACTTTGTTTTAAATGTACTCTTTCTAAAATTGTCATTAAATATTAACACTTTTTCTAATAGAATAAGAATTATTGGATTGTTTTAGTGTTCCTTATCTTACCGTTAAAATTCTTCCATTATAAATTTAAGTGCATAATTTCATTACTTGAAAAAATACTGGCATCTCTACTGCTAAAAATACTTTAAAAATTAAAAGTTTTAATTTAAATTAAAAAAATAATAAATATTCAACTACTATTTTCTGGAAAAAAGGACAAGTTTAGCTCAGATAAGTATTTACTCCCCTTCATTGAATTCATCACATTTTTGGAAAAACACCTATCCCAGAAAGAGAGAGTGCGAATCTGGAATGCATGTTTCTCAAGCCTGTGTTCAATAAGGTTGCTATTAGTAAACTGAGTCAATTAACCTGAAGCTGAACAGTATGCTGTTAAAGTTCTTGCTTGCTTTGAGACTTCAATAAATAAATTAGAAACTAAATTTATTTGAAAAATTCACTGACCAAAACCAAACCTTTTTACAACTAAAATTAGTGTTATTTTTTATTTTCTCAGAGATTCTTACCTAGTATTTTTTTAGTTTGATTATCTTTTGATCATATACATTTCCATTTAATATTTCTTATTTGTCACTATCTGACCCATTTTTGGTAACATAAATTTTTCTCTCATTCAATTAGGCTTATTCACTGGTGTTGTGGTCGATTCAGGAGATGGAGTAACACACATATGTCCTGTTTATGAAGGCTATGCATTGTCACATCTTACTCGCCGATTAGATATTGCAGGGAGGGATATTACTAGATATCTTATTAAGGTAGTGATATGAAATCTGAAAGAAAATTTCATTTATGTATGTATATTTTACTGAGTAAATTTTCTGTTTGAATTCCTCCTAATGAATTAAGTATATGTTACATAAATCAGCATAATAAAAAACAGTTTGCTGTACATACCAATAACAGTCTGTTACTTGTAAATGAAATGGTTTTGTTTCTAATATAATAACTTCTTTTGTAGTTGCTGTTGCTTCGTGGCTATGCTTTCAATCATTCTGCAGATTTTGAAACTGTTCGAATGATAAAAGAAAAATTGTGTTACATTGGTTATAACATTGAGCAAGAGCAAAGATTGGCTTTAGAAACAACATTTTTAGTTGAACCTTATACAGTAAGTTATTATGATTTCTGAGATTTTCACTGTTATTACCATTACAAAAGTCCAATCTCATCAAAACAAACCCCATGGGACCTTTAAAATCTTTAAAATTAATTTGTCTTAACTGTAGTTCATTTTATCTGATGAACAATAAACAACAAACAGGAGACTCAGGAAAGGACATATAGTTCATCTTGACAGTAATTCATTTTAAGCGTGTTCAATTTGATGAGGTTTGACAGTATTTAGAAAATGAAGTATATGTTTAAAAGTTAAAATTGGTGAAATATATTTCTTTGCAAAACATATGATGTGATTTAGCTGCATCAATGAGGTTTTCAAGAAAAATAGTTTGGACACTCACTGGCTTGTCCATTAACAGTATCCAGTAAAAAGAAAATTTTTACAGTTAATAGCTTCATGTATTACCTAAAAGTAGGTTTCTGCATATTTTTTATTTTTTTATGTAATAGAATAAATGAATTTTTAATTAACAGGTAGAATTAATTCATATCCAATTCATTTCATTACAAATTTTAAGTAAACCATGCTAATCTTTTGAAAATTAATGTAGTTGGTGTGAAAAATCTCTGCCATGAGTTGCTGTAAAGTTTATAAAGTAGTTTGTAATCGGGATGTTATTTCAAGTTAAAATCTATATTAAATGAAAAATTATCAAATAAACTTTGTACCAAAATATGATTGACATAAAAAAAACAACATAAGTAAAGCAAAGTATCAAAAAGAAAAGAATTATTCTTGATAATTTCCTTTATTTAGTTGTTTTTTAATTTCCATCTTAAGATCTTAAAACTTGTTTCCCTCTTCAAACATTAAAATTTTACTTTTCTTTTTAAAACAGCATCCCTCCCCCTAAGTAAATAGATTTCCACCTTTCATAACCTACTTGTAACTGTAACTGTCTGCTTACACTTATTATAGGTATGTTTCATTCTGTGACCAGATATTTAAAAATATTTTTGTGTGGTCTGCAGACATTGTGCTAATTTCAAAACTAAAAAGGTTTCGTCAAAGAATACAAAAAGCAACCGATAGCCAGACTTAGATAAAATTTAAAACTGTCTGCAAACTTAAATAATTTCTTTAAAATTTTCTGCAAAAAAAGGGGGGCTTCTGAATCCTAAAGTGTTACCAACAACAAAAATATCAACTTGTATGAAGTGCAGGTTCTACCATGAGGTTGGTTGTCAATCTGTCATGATTAATGAATGTGTCAGTTTCGTATGTAACAAGCTACTGCCCTACAATGAACAAAATCAAGACATATTTCAGATAGAAAACTTCTAAATTTATAACTTTTTTAACAAAATGCAAAAATTTTCTGCAAACTTCGAAAGTTTTCTGCGAACAGCGTTCGCGAGTTCGTCTATATTATCTGGGTTTGCCGATAGCTAATGTTTACCATAGTTTTCTTTGTATCCTTTTCTTATATTTGCACATTTATATTTTCAGCTGCCTGATGGAAGAGTCATAAAATTAGGTGGTGAAAGGTTTGAAGCTCCAGAAGCTCTGTTCCAACCTCATTTAATAAATGTAGAAGGACAAGGAATTGCAGAACTTGTTTTCAATACTATTCAATGTGCCAATATCGACATAAGACCAGAATTATACAAACATATAGTTTTGTCTGGAGGTTCCACAATGTATCCTGGATTACCTAGTCGTTTAGAGCGAGAAATCAAACAACTATATCTGGAAAGGGTTTTGCGAGGAGAAGCTGAAAAGTTGTCTGTAAGTATAATTTCCTTTTTTGGATAAAAAAGATGAAATTAACATTTTATTTCAGTAGTTTACCTAGCCAAGTTTCTCTTCTAATAATAGACTTCTTTATTGAATGGGAGGGAAGCATCCCTTTGGGTCCTCTAACCTGCCTCATTGGATTCTCCTTATTGGCCAAACTTTGCCCGCCGGGTCATGAGGCATTTTGGCTATATAACCAAGGTCCCTGGTTCTGGCCCCACCAGGGAACACGTCAATCTACAGAGGCTTAAAAGTAATATTCAGACATAAATAAGAGGTCTAAAACTCTTTCCTGGTAATTTCTTAAAATAGAAATCCCCAAAACGTGTTTTTAAACTATCTTTGATAACCTTTCTGAGGTTATGACTACTGTATCCACTCTTGATGATTAGATTCTGCAAAATAAAATTTGAAAAAAGTTGTAAGGCCTGCTTGCTGTCTCTGATAAACTAAGCTGTTTAATTTTCACATTGATTTGTTCAAAATTAAATCTAATTCTATTTCTCTACATTTATTTACATTCATTATTTCTCTTACTTAATCAATATGCATGTATTAAACTAGGTCTCTTTAAATCTACATGTTCTATAACTACAAGTTCAGATTTAATTTCAATCAGCTCTCCTTATTTTTATTGTTTTGAGAAAATATCTTTTTTTAATGCTAAGTATGTTATTGTTGTTTTATTAAACCTAAATACAGTGGATGCCAGTTAGTTGAATCAGTGGTTAATTGAATGATTTGTGCTTTAAGAAATCAAATTGCCAAAAACAAAACAATATCCAGTTTTATTGTATTAGCCGCTTCATTGATTCATAAGTGATTGGAACACACGTGATTCATCTAAGCGGCAACCACTGTATTTTTAAACTAGAGTTAACTTATAAACTGATATAAAATTAGACTAAGATCAACTAATAGTTTATGAATTCATATAGCGAATCATATTCAACAAATAGTATTATGTATTCATTTGATACTACCAATTTCAGTCAATCAAATATAAGATATTGATCCTTCTCTTTCAGAAATTCAAAATTCGCATTGAAGACCCTCCCAGAAGAAAAGACATGGTGTTCATAGGTGGTTCTGTTCTTGCAGATGTAATGAAAGATAAAGATACCTTCTGGATATCTCGAGAAGAATATCTTGAAAAAGGATTCAAAATAATAGAAGAAAAATTAGGTGCCAAAACTTCATATTAAATCCAATCCATATTTGCATAATCAAAGCATTTCATTGTTTTATTTGGGACCATAGCAAGATTTTACCATTAAATTTTGGAGGCAATTCAATCAACAGCGCCTAAAATGTCTTATTCCTAGAAAACTGATATGTTGCTTCTGAAAAAAATGTTTTTGGTACTTTTGTACATTTGTGTGGAATTCTTTCCAATATGAAAATGTTGATTTATTGTATTAAATTATTTATTTGTAATTGTGCAGTTACAACCAACCTAATGTTTGTTATGTTTTGAACAGTAACTGTTAAAGCAATTCAATAAAAATTCTTTTATATAATGTTTGTTGAAAACTGAACAGTTCATTGACAAGTGTGTGTATCAGAAGAACTGCTATGTTTAGGTTTGGACTGGAGATAAAGTCGAAGACATATCCAACTCTGGTTCTATAAAAGGTCATTACTGCTTACTGATGATAATCAGTGAATGACAATGATAATCCAATCGCCTCTCTAAATGTGCATGTCACTTAGTTTTTATAAGCACCCATGAGATTCTCCTCCTTTGTTAACTTAACTTACACATCATGGGCATCCGCAATTGACAGTCCTTTCTTCCGAAGTCAAAACTAAATTGCAATGCATATATTTCTTACGATGATGAAATGGGGTTACCTTTTTTAGTTTAGTTAAGCTCATTACATTTAATAGTCAATTTTAAAACAATAAAAATAAGTTTTCTGGACTTCACCAGTTTCTGCCCACAAAAGCCAACCTTGTTTTTATTGTGCAATAAAAGTTTACTTATTGACAGTAACCACGTTTTCATGCTGTTTCAAAACTAACTCACATTTTGCGTCGTCTCCATGGAAACCGTACCAAAGAAAACAGCTCCACTCTCTGCACTGCTGTTGAAGCATTTCATTTATGTTCATTGAATTAGGCCTTTTTTTTTCTTATCTCAATTATTTCTCAACATTTTCTAGCAAATCTAGTCATACATAAATGAAGCAAAAATTTCTAAGAAAATGTTATGCTTTATTAACGTTGATTTTTTAATGGAATAATAGTTTACGTATGAAGCAATTTTAACCGTTGCATTTAAACATTGTTGCAAAAGCTAAGTGGGGAAAAATTCCATAGCACTGTAACTATGACAACCATCAGGAGAAGAGTGCGGAGAGTGAGAAATTAATTTTACTTTGAGCCGCCTCCTCAACATTACACAGGGTTTAATTACCCATCACCCACATATTATAATGGGCATAACTAAATATTGTATAGTGTCAAAAAATTCAAGTCAATTCATGGATGCAAATATTTTATAAACATAACCCTGAAATGGTAACTGGGACTACATGCAATCCAATCAATTACTATATTTTGAGCTTTGGTCCACATCACTGAGCACTACCTTCCTTGCAACTACATACAGGGGTAATTGTGAGTTCATAAAAAAAAATACCTGAAAGTTTTAAAGAGAAAATACGTGTGTGGTGGGGGGGGGGGTCACATTTCATATATTCGAAAAGTTTCAAGTAGTTTTTAATCAAAATAAATTAAATTAAATTGTAAATGAGTAAATTACTTTTCAGCTGATATTGCACAAATTATCTCCAAAAAATTATTTTAAGGAGAAAGTAAAAGTCATACAGAATTACTGTTTGTTGTGCAAAAATATTTATAAAGTAATGAAAGTTGCATTTGTTACTGAAAATATGGAAAAGAATTTATTTAGATGCAGTACCTATAAATCTAATCAATACAATATGACCTGAGTCAAAGATTTCATATTTATTAATACTGAAGTGAAATACTATTTAAAGATGTTATGTGTGTGATAAAACATTTAAATAGTTGGAACAAAAATTAATTCAGCCAGAGATTCAGCATTTAAATTTTTGCCATTTGACACTTTTAAAGAGCAGGAAATATCACTTAAAACTTTTTTTAATGATTTAATTAAAACAAGAAGAAATGTTATTTGTTTGCCTTTCAACAAGAAATAGAAAGCATCGAAAATGAAAAATATGTGATTCTCACAGCGGATGGTAAGAGATCGCAATTTTCAAAATTAAAGCGTTTAAAGTATGAAAATGGCATAAAAAAGAATTCAAATTTACAATTGAAAGCTCTACAATAAACCTATTTTTACTATCCACATAATTGAAGCAAAACTAAAATTGAATTAGAGCTACAAATTTTAACTTTTTGGACATAAAGGACACAGAATTTCTCTCGAAATTTTTACATTTATGATTTTTTTTATAAAATAAAAAAAGTTATTTCATTTATTTGTCTCCTAAAGGGTAATAGGCATCAAAAATGAGAAAAATTCGATTCTCATTTCGGATGCAAATCGATTGCATTTTTTAAAAAAAGTTAAAATCAAAAAAGCTGCAAATAAAATAATTTATTAAAGTAAAAAAAAATCGAATAGCATCTTAACATTTCTATTCCATGAATAATGTTAATTATCAGTACACTGCCGTGCTAAGCGCAAAAGTGGCATCTGCAGTCAAGCTCAAACTGAGATGTAACTCTTTAAAGTTTTGTGCTTTGAAGATTTAACTGATGATAAAGAAAGATCATAGAAATATTTTACTATCGTAAATGAGAGTTTTTTTTCTGTTGAAATTTCTATAAAATACTTTAATGCATTTTCTGATACATAAAAAAATAATTCTGCTCTATCATCTCACATACAAAATGTATCATCAGTAAAAATTTATTACATTTGGCATAAAATATTAATTTATAAACAATATACAAATTTATCTTGATATGCGTTTTGAAGGCAGCTGCTTGTTTTGACGTCTTTGAAGTGCTGCTTCTTTCTTTTTCTTTATCTCCTCAGGAGTACATTTTGGTCCTTCTTGTGAGTTCTTTTGAGTCAGTTGATCTGAACAGAAACAATGCAAATATAAGTATTTTAAACTTTTATGTTTCACTTTACAATACAAATTTACCACTAAGAAAAGATAAAATAAACAAGTAAAGAACATTATGCATGATAATTTTTCAAAATATTGCTCTTAACTAGAGACCCAATGACATCCATTAGATAAATTAAATCTTTTTAAAATTTTTGAACATACATATCAAACTGTGTCTTAACAGCAGATTTTATCCCTAAGAGAGTAAAATATAAAAAAATCTACATTAATAGTTTTTATGTTCCACTCCATCACAACCACACACCTTCTAATTATCATAGAAATCCAGAAGATTTATCAAAAAAAACAGAAGCTTAAAGGCAGATTTTACATCATTTTGCAGTTAGAACACAAAACTGCCTTTACCTATTAAAATAAATTCAACGGTTCAATTTTAACCTCACTAGAATTAAATCGTTTTTGAAAACAGGAAATTTGGATTAACTATTACTAAGATTGTAAAGATGTGTATTTTATTTAGTGTCACACTACTCCACCTTTTTGCCTTTTCATCTGACCCATGAGTGTTCTTGGAAAAATAACAAATATATTTTTTAACCCATTAATGCCTGACATTTTCCCAATTTTTTCCCAAAGATATTTTGTATACTGATTACAAACAGTGTGTAATGAACAGGAAAAATAATTTAAAAAAATAGGATGTAAAAAAAAAATTTTTATCAAGGAAAGAAAAATCGTCCCTTAAAAGTTACGATAGACCCCAGAGGGTACATACATTTTTTACTAAAATTTTTTTCTGCCTACGATATAATATTTAAAAAGACATAATAATAAGAAGAAATAAAATCAGCAATTAACATAAACTGGGCAGCTGGGAATAACTTTGAAAACTTAGCTTTTTTTCTTGAGATTGTGAATGATGTCATTTTTGATAAAGACCATAGTCTGTGGGCCGAAGGCAGAAAAGATGCTTAGAAACATGGTTTCGTTTGCCAACTTCGGGGACTACAAAATGTGGTATTTTTCTGAATCCGTAGAGTCTATAGGTGAAAAAAACACAATGTTCCCAAAAAAATATTGTCTCATTAATTTTTTACAGACCATTAAAAATACATGACAAAATAGGTGAAAATGAAATTCTAGGGGGGGATAATTACGTTAAATATCATACAAATGTGTCTGACTCTTTCCATATATTTGTATGTATATATAGATAATAGATAGATAGATAGATACTGTTTGATAATCTTTTCGGCGACCTTCCTCGAATTTGCGCATGCGTCAGGTCTCAATTGATTTTATGAAACTAGGGGTGATTGTGATAAGAGATATATGGAATAGGAAGGGATTTTTCTTTGTTTTGTTTCGTTTTTCGTTGGATTCGTTTATTTGAGGTGTTGATCGGGTCTTCTGAATCCTCTTGATGGTTTTTTTTTTTAATTTATCTTCCTTATCAGGTCTATGAAAATAAAATGATGTCGGACAAAGTAGAATTGCTGCCATCGTGCATTTTCGTAATTAAGCTGCCTGCCTTTTAAAAATAGAACCGTTCAACAGTGCTAGGCCCGGGTTTCGAGGTCGAACAGTAGATATATAGATATTTACAAAAAAAAAATGTTTACAAAAATAAATAAACAATTTTTCAATTTAAATATAAATTTGGAAAAGAAAATAAATACCTTTGTGTAATGAAAAAAAGCACATGAAAAAACATATTAAACGCAAATGAGCAGGAAAACGACATAAACGTGTTTCGGCGTTACAAGGAACACAATTTTCAATGCTAAAAATGTGAATTTATGGATGATTCTTCGTCAAATTTATCAAATATTAATTCTAACTGAATTATCATGATCCGAAATATCATTTATGCATATCTGCTGAAACAAGCTGGTATGCATTGAAGATGTGTTTTGCAAATTATCTAGTGCAGTAGAAATAGTGTTTCACTGTTTCAATGATGTCAGTATTTATAATGTGCACTCAATGAATTTTGATTCCTTTTTTTTTTTTTATTTCTGCACCACAAATAGTGTGGTGACAATCAAGCATTTTCTTCAATGTTAAATTGTTTTCAGTTTGAAAATTTATATTCGGCATAGAAGTCACATTTCGCCTATTCGGCCAAAAAGACCTTATTCGTAGGTGGCTAAAAGTATCTGGACACCCCCTGAAACGTTCGTTTTGAATCATGACGCAATAACCTCTAATTTAAAAATAGCTCTTTGTGGACAGTCCCTCACTCTTTATGTATTGTCTGCGAATGAATGAATTACAGCTCACTATATCACTGATATCTTTTTCAATTTTTGCGATATTCAACTGGAACTTTTTTTATAAGATGTAGTATAAACCAGGCTACGAATATTTTTGTAGTTATAAATTTGTCCTACGCGCATGCGCCGTGAAAAATTATTTCCTTTTAACGTTCATATCTCATCGGATTTTTAATATTTTTATTTACCGTTTTAGTATGTTCTTTCTCTTGTATTTTGTCATCTTTCCTGAAGTTTTGATAAGGTTTGATTAAAAACTCTGCGTGTTATGAGCAAAAACCTTTCAGATAAAATTGCCGTTTTTTAAAAAATGTTTCATATCTTCGGAAGTAAGAGTGGTACGTTCCCAAAAATTTGTACAGTAATTATACATAGTATGCTAATTAATTACTGAAATTTATAGCTTATTCCGAGCGATTTTCCGATGCTTATTCCGAGCGAGAGTTATGGTCAAAAAGCGGTTTTCTTCCGACCCCCCCTTCTTGTCTTCCCCCAAAGGCATGGGTAATTTAATTTCAACTTGGAAATGTTCGGTGAAGCCTATATTTTGTATGACTAAAGTTAAAGAACAATTGATCACTTATTTATCGAGCTATATGTAAAAATGTGAATTTTTGAAAGTATCCGGATACTTTTGGCCACTTAGTGTATTTCAAATTTTTCCAGGGGAGCGGAGGCAAACACTGTATACACAATGTAAATTGCACCAAAAATGACAAAAACCACGCCCGCTTACATGTAAATTGATTTTTCAAAGCCGGGAAGGAGAGGAATTGACTCCCCCCCCCCCCCAAATGACGAGCCTGTGATTTTATAAGTATTGGTTTTCTGAAAAACAGTAATAGTTAATTTATGTTCTAGAAATAAAGCAACAAAAAATGTCTAAACTGGTTCTTATTTAATATCTATATCTCCTACACTAACTCCTTTCACGACTGCAAGTTATGTAGCAAAAACAATAAACACTCAATTTTATAATATTCAATTAAAATTTAAGAAAATCAAACGTTATTCAAAATAGCAGCGTAAAAAACGCGATATTACCGTATTTTTCGCCGTATAAGACGCACCCAATTTTAAATTAAATCCCCCAATTTTAAGTAATCTTAAATTTATGCCGTATAAGACGGTGCGCGTCTTATACGGCGAAAAATACGGTATACAACGTCGTTCCACTAAAAGTTGCTCTTTGTGAAACATCGCCAAAAGGGGGTATCACACCATAAAAGACAGCGGCGCAAACCGAAACCGCGCGAACTCGCGCTCTTTGATCAAAAATAAAGAATGAGAATATCTGAATCGCCGGGCGGATTGATACAATGTTCGAGTTTCATTTTATATTAAGTCACACAGCGAAAAAAGTAAGTAATTTAAAACGTATTAATATATTTTGCAATATAAAATCGAGCAAAAAGTAAAATTATCGTTGAAAAACTGTTTATTAAAATTTTAGATTGCAAATATTTTGTGAAATAGCGCCACCTAGGAACAACGTCTCTAGTGGAAGAGTGACCAGGCCAAGGAAAAGAGTTCGTGTTTCAATTACTAATTAAAACTTAATGAGACAAGCTCCGCTTGGGAACATTGGATTTTTCGATTGAGTACATCAATATTAATAGATTTCAAGCAAGTTCTCGTAGTCCCTAAGATTGGTAAATGAACCTGAACGATATTTGCACTTGGCCCACAGACTACCATATTAAAACTGCTACAGAACACACTTTACAATGGTTATGTGCTGCAATCTGTTAATAACGAATTGAAACAATACCAAGGTGCTAATTGAACCCTATTATTTGGTTGAAATGTTCAATTAGGGGAAATTCGGACCCTTTTTTTGGACCGTTCTAAAAAAAAGACACTAGGCATTAATGGGTTAAGGTAAAACTACTTTAAAATAACACAGTTGTAATGCAAATTGAAAACATTTTACACGTAGACTTGGCAGCCAATGCCAATCTGAAATTCTTAAATAGAAAAATTATTTCATAACAAAACAACGGCTGTGCAAAAAGCAAAAGCAAAATCGTACTGGGTGAAGCCATGGGAATGTTTGAAAAATTTCCTAAATAATATATAATAGTGACATAAAATAAGTTCTGTCATATGTAACATGTATGTCTTAAAAATTTCAATTTTTTAACCATTAATTACAGGCATTTAATTTGATGTAGAAGATATTAATAAATTTATATGAGATTGTAAACAAAAAAAACTATTGTAACCAAGATTTAAAGTGGGGAAGTTTTTCTTTTTTGCTTCTAAAATTAATTTAAAAATTTCACCTAAATAAAATATTAAAAAAAGAACAAAATGAACTAGAAAAAGTAAGATTATAAGGTGCACAGCACCCTTTCATGGCCCTAAAGAATTGTGTGCTGAACTTCAGAACTCTAGGAAAATCAATAGCCTAAACATTTAGTGAAACCGTAACCAGTGGTCAGAAAGGAAATGAATGTACATGATGATAGAGAAAAGACAATAAAAATTAATTCATTGGTATTCCTCCTTCTTCAAACTTTTTTTTCCCCTTCCTCAAAACAATAATAAAAAGTTTCATTTCAAAAAGAGTATAAATCTCTAGGTAGACACTTAAAGAAGAATGCATAAAATGTAAAATAAACTTTAAGAATTAATTATAAATAAAAATCAATATTAATTTTTATCACTAAAGACACTAACATTATAATTTTAAAAATTAGAATACTAATCTTGGAAGACCATTATCTGAATCCTTCCAAATAAATTGATTTTTAAATGTTTAAGGAACAGTTATATGGTTAATATATGCTACATATTTTTTTAAGTTGTAGAAAACATTAAGTGGTACTTGCTTTCAACTTCATCTATCCAAGATAGAACTTCTGGTTTGCACAGAATAGATTCATCATCAAAATTAACATCATCGAAGTTGTTGAATATATCTGCACTGTTGTTTTCAGTCGATTCTGACAGAGAAACTACAGCAGCATCTTTACTGGAGGTAGCACAAGTTTTATTTTTATTCGACAGTTCTTTCAGTTCTTCCTCAAATATTGTATCATCGAACTGTACATCATTTAAACGTACATCACAAGGTTCTGCACATGATTCTATCTGTTTATTTGAGCTTTCTGTAACATTGCTTTTCCCAATATTTCCTGATAAAACTTCTTCTGGAATTTGGCTTAAATCATCATCTTCCAAAATAAAACCATTATCCCAATTATCTTCAGAATCAGAATCCCACTCGCAGTTTAATAACTGAGTCAATATGAATTCAGTCTGGTTTTCAAGATCGTTCTTATTCTGTACGGAACTCAAACAACTGGGTTTTGCTGCAGTTTCTACAAGATTGTCTATTGCCAAAGAAGCGGGATACAAAATCTCAGCACTAGGTACTGTTTCAGGAATTGTTGATATAAGATCTAAATTTTGATTTTTACAACCAGGATTAGTGTCTTCCAAGAGTTGTGTTGCTTTCACCATAAAACTGTTATCTAAATCACCCCATAATTCATCAGCTGAATCGCTTCCACTCGCACCTTCAATGAATGACTTTTTATCAATATTTGTAGATGAAATATCTCCAATCTTTGCATCTTGTTCATTATTCTGCGGTTCACTGACCTGCCTAAAATAAATAAGTATCCCAAAGAATAAGTTATACATATCAGTTCAGAGATTTTCGAAAAAGAAAATATAACAACCTATAAAACTAAAATTCATTGTACTCAAATGTACTACATGTGTACTCAAATGTACATTAAGTTCTTAACAAAACAACCAAACATTCCCTCTGATGGTACAATTTTTATCAATTCTACGTTCAATTTCCAAAAGAAAATTATGTTAATCATACATATAATCTACTCTTTATTAAAATCCATTTTTTGAGTAAAACTTCATATTAAGAGAAAAAACGAAAATCAGGAGCAGTATATTTTCTTTTTGTAGCAGAAACATTAATGGTTTTATGACCCAATTTCCAAAATAACTTCTTTTTTGATAATTACTCAAACAGACTCACAGATTTGCCTCATTACAATACACTTAAACATTGTAGCAATAGCAATACTTGTGGTGCAACATCAATGTTCAAAAGTAAAGCATAGATGGTATTAGGGGCGGATACAAGGGAGGGACGATTGCCCTTCCCTTGGGACAAACTACACTGGTAATTTTTTGATTTGAAGTTCTAAAAATGCAATTTCATGCCAGTTTGAGCAAAGTTAAGGAAGAAGGTTTCGGGCTCTAGCCCGGAAATGTTTCGGAATTGAAGTCCAAATCCTCTGTGATCAATATTTGTTAACCATTATGTACAGTAAAAAGTAAGTAAGAAAACTCAATTGCCCCTCCTTTGAAACATTTCTGGATCCGCCCTTGGATGGTATTGATGGTACATCAGCCCCAAAGACATCGATGTTTTGAAACATCAAACTTTTCAATGCATATTCACACATAATAAACTGGAAAAAATATTTTAATGCTAGAACTAAACCCATAGTAATCATGCAATGAGTTACCACCCATAAGCCAGGGCTAAGGCAGAACTGAAGCAAATGCACCCACAGCTCGATCATAGCATCCTAAGACTGCAGTTTCGTCCTTATTGTGGACTCCTCAGTTAGGAATAGCCAATGATCGAGCTGGAGGCAAAGATCCTCTTATTGTAGCTAAGATTGCCAACAAACTGGTAGATAAAATGAATTTATCTTACCAGCGAGCGTCCGCAAACCATGGTGCGGCTCAACTCGAAATTTGAAGGCAAAAGCTGGGTAATATGCAATGAGTTACCGCCCATAAGCCAGGGCTAAGGCAGAACTGAAGCAAATGCACCCACAGCTCGATCATAGCATCCTAAGACTGCAGTTTCGTCCTTATTGTGGACTCCTCAGTTAGGAATAGCCAATGATCGAGCTGGAGGCAAAGATCCTCTTATTGTAGCGAAGAGGCCCATAAGCCAGGGCTAGCTTTGCATATATATTTAAAATACAAAAAGTTAAAACGTCAATTCAAATTAAAAGGAAAAATAATCATAATGTTTGTTAATTTTCCAATAATACAAAAACTACAAGTAAATAATTTATAAAAAAAAATTGTTCAAAATCTATTCTTAGAGGAGAACAATAACATAAACTCATGTTTATACTTCACCAAAACTTCAGTATTTTTTTTAAGGTTATTATTGGTTTAGTGTTAAATCACCATATGGAAAAAAAATTTTATTGAATACGTTGAAAGCAAAACATCCAAAACATATCCACCTTAAAGCATCTATGGTAGCTTTGTTTTGAAAGCTAGCTTTGTTTTGAAAATATTCACATCAAAGTTGCACCCCAGGCACATTTGATTACTGACACAGTCAAAACTAATTATAGAAATTCTTTCCAATGACATGGATGATGCAACCTCTGCTTAGTGCTGTAATCCTTTCACTAAATATATTTACAGGGTATCTGCTCAACCTGAACTTTTCAATTCCATGACTTTCCCTGACTTTCCATGACTTTTGCGAACTATTTTCCATGACTAAAAAATAAAAAAATAAAAAAAAAACGAACTCTGCTTTGTTTTTGGAAAATTATGCACTTAATATTCTATCTTGCAAAGCAAATGACCAAACATGGCGACTGCGTTTCACAGCAACAGAAGTCCGTTCGTTTTTGAGGTCAAAAAACGATCTTTTCCTACCGACACCCTCCTCCCCACCGTGCTTGTCCTCAAACGTACTTTCATGTAGCAATGAATTGTCTGTCCATAAATTTTACTGTAAGTTTTAGATCCTGATATGAGTGAGGCGAAATCTGACTTCAAAACGGAACTCGTTGAGTTCCTGCCCTCCCCCCCCCTACATACAAAGCGGGTAGGGTGGGGGGGAGGAGACCAAATGTAAAAGGCAAATCTGCCTATGCCGGGGAAAAACCATCGAGTCTATCTTTTTGTCGTTCAAGGTCATATTTTATCAGATGATGGAGTCCGCGCACATGTGCAGTTACACAAAATCACAAAATTCGCCGCTCACGGTTTTAACGCTCACGGTTTTAACGTTGAGAATTCATCTGATTGGTCAACACAATGCAACTTGTTGGAAATTGTAATTGACAAATCAGATTGCACCCAATAACGAAGTAGAATGACGGCGGAAGTGTTTTCGTTCTTCCGAGATCGCGGGAAACATTTCAAGGTGTCCGGAGAGCTAAAATCCATGATAAACAGTCAGTTTCCATGACTTTTGGACATTTTTCGATGAAATCAATGACTTTCCATGACCAATTTCAATCATATTTGAAATCCATGACTTTCCCTGACTTTCCATGACTTTCCATATGCGCGGACACCCTGTATTTATCACGGATTTTTTCGAAATTTTCTTGTTCAAAAAGAAGAACATGGACATGGGGGGGGGGGGGGATAAAACATTGAATGGGCAAAACATCAATGGACTAAAAACGTCGGACATGGACACGGAAACGTCGGACACGGAAAACATGGACTAAAAACGTCGAAGTTTCCAAAACATGGACATTGATGTTGCACCATTAATAGTTACAAGATGGAAAATACATAAAGAAATTCACACCAAAATAATTTACATATAAAATACACAATGTGACACTGATAGATAGTTCCAAAAAACAATAATTAACATTTATGAAAAAAATAACTAATTTTTAGTTTCAGCTTTGGATCACATTTTAATCACAAAATCATATCAAAATCAATATAATAAAAATGAGAACATACCTTGATTCTGGGGATTTGAAGTCCTGTTTCTTATCTATAAAGCAAAATGGAATAAGTGAATATATTATTTTAAGAAACACATTCAAAAATGCAAAGCAGCAGTCATTGAATAAAATATGCATATAGCTTTAAAAACATTTTTCAGTACTCAAGATGTTTCTTTCAAACTAAAACATACATCCTAGTTTAAAATATCAACAATAAACTGTGTATAAAAATATGCTCCCTCCCTCTCACATTTAAAAGAATATATATTATAACAGTCAAGCTACAGAAGTTAAATGCAATCAAGAGTCACTAATCTGTTTTTTAAATATTTGCAAAGTAAAGCTTCCAAAAATTCTTTAACACATTTCTGTGATATTCTTTCAAAAATATAATACCTTCTCTGAAAATATTTCACAACTTTTACTTCACTAGGTGCCATGAATTAATAAGAATATTTTGTTTCATTGAATGGTGAGTCATCTCATGGTGCATATCTTTTGCTCACATATAACTTTTTTCTTTCATACTCAACTTATAGCACACAAATTTTTGAAATATAAGTTGAGAGACAGAAAACAATATTGTTTATGGTTGCTTTCTATCTTAGTTTAAAAGAAAAGTTTAATTTGTTTTCAAGGCAAAATGTTTACTATCTACTACATAAGCCATTTTAAAGTAACATAATAGCCACAATCAATACCATCAGGGCTGAATTTAGCTCCATGCCGCCTCCAGGCATATTTAAAATCTGAAATTCTGCAATTTTGTGCGATAAAACGTTGATTACCCTCAATTTACTAATTTGTATGAATGCCTAAATAAGAAAGTATAATATCTTCATGTACTTTAATTAACAACTGAAAATTCTTTTGTATTTTTGATTTTGCATTTAGTCAATGGACAATTCTGTACGTCAGAACCAGAACGACATAAGTCAAAAAATGGAGATTTTCACTTTTTTGCAGCATTGTATGTAGAATCTTATTCTGTATCGGTCCGTAAGAACGTTATTTCAGAAAAGAAATTCCTTCACAATTATTTAGCAGCCTTAAAAGAGCGCAAGTTCCATCCTTTGCATGCATTCGACAATAGTTTTTGCCCTCTATTGGAAAGTGAAGAAAATGGACTTACGTTAGTCTGGTTCTGAGGTACAGAATTAATGCACACAAAATAAATAGCTGAATTCACAAGACAAATTACATTTTGAAAAACAGTTTTAAATCACATTGAAAATGAGCACAACCTAGTGCAATTAATGCTAGGTGTGAATCTCGAAACACTTAAATGAACAATGTGATACACAAGGGCATCGCATTGCAGGATTGAGGCACACACATTTTGGGTTTATAATTTTCCATTGTTGTAATTTGTAGATTCAATCAATCATTTGCAATTATTTTGAAAGAATTTCAAAATAAGTATTTTCAGTATATAAGAAGTTTTAGCTACAATTATCTTGCTGATGAATGAAGAAAACAAACAATTTGCCTTTAAAAATAGCAGGAGGAGAACAAAACAGAATAGTCAAAGCAAAAAAGAAAAAACATAGCTGTATTCTAAACATGACATGAATCACAAATTAAAGTCAAAATATCACAAAACAATATCAATGTTTGAAGGGAAAAAAAACATATTTTACTTTGAATTGATTCCATAAACTGCTTTATTTCTGAAATTACTCGTTTTGAACGCTTCTTGCTTTCTGTTTTGACTGTTCTAAAAGAAAAGTTATTGGAAAGTTCATTAAGTTGAGTCATTATGAATCAAATTTTTATGATTTAGTGTTGAAAAAAAAATTATAATATTTTCAAACAAACTGGTTAAAAAATTTATCGTACAGTAGAGCTCCAATTATCCAAACTCCAACAATCAGAATTGCTGATTATCCAAATCAACTTTCAAAATTCAGCAAAAAAATTTGGATTTAAACGTACTGCCATTTGCAAAATAATGATTATGTCTACACAATAAATTGTCCATATGTCCACAAAGCTAGTGTAAGCGTAGTGCAAACATTAAATAGGATGATGAATCAATGTCTTCAAGGAAAGCTTGATTATTGCCTTCTAATGTGTAGCACTTGTTAGTACGCTTAAAATGTAAGTCTTGTCCTTAATAAATTTTATTGATTAAAGTTGTTCTGCATTTCTAAATTAACTCATATTTTTTCGCATTTAGGAGAAGTGGGGCACATCGGTCTGCTTTTCATTTTTTATTTCAATAAAAAATTAAATGAGCAGTTTGGTTTTCTGCCACCAGTTTCATTAAATATTTCTCATCATCTCGCAGATTTACTTTAAAGATCTCCAATTCATGAACTCTTTTCATAATTTTTTAACAGAACTTGGTGAAGTGAATCAAGGTGCCCTGAGAGCAGGGAAGGCTAGTCCGCATTACCAGAACAACTTTTGCAACAATTTTATCGATAACTATTATCCAATATTGTAACTGTGTTCTTCTGTGATTAGAATAAAAAAACAAAGTTTAAGGAGCAATATAACATCTTAAAATATCAAATTGACCTAACTTTACTTATGCACTATTTATGCCAGAACTATCGACATCCTCTCAAGCATCAGACCTACTTGGGTCGTCATCAACTTCCCGTTTGCTATTACTACAATTTGCGTTTCTAACTCCTCTAAAAGTTTCCGTTTTTTGTGGATTTCTTAAAAGTGGACTAACGTTCTCCATGTTCTTGGCTTGAAAAAATGGCTTTTTTTTCTTCAGTGAAACAAAAATTAAGAAAACTACAAATAATTATTGACTAAAAGAACTTGTTTTAGGACGGGAGTTCCATTTATTACTCCTTTTATTAGGACAACCATTTAAAAAAAAAAAAGTTGCAGACATGAAAATTAGTCAGCACTTAAAAAAAAAACAATGTAATTTGTTTAGCATAACTGTATCATATGATTTTGTCCCGCTATTTGTTGGTCATAAATTAATGTTAAAAATATTAATAGCATTAAAATTACTAAGACTGGGTCAATGTGCACCCGCACTGTGATTCAACGATCCCCATCTCCAGCTACACTTATGCAAGATTTTAGTGGCAGTGAGGTCCCATATTTGTATGCTATGCAACCCAGTTGTGAAGGAGAGCAATCATCACTTTTGCACAAGAAGCAGTTGTAAGAGAAGCACGGCAGAATTATAAAATATCTATATGCCCATTAACAGAAACAGCTATTTATGAAAATAAATCTTAACTGGATTAAAAGGTCCATTATTCTTAATATTGCTCAAAAATGCAATAAATTATCATATTAATAATAACGAAAATACCACTCAACAGTAGGAATAAATCATTGGAACAGAAAACAATTCATCAACACAGTAAATCTTAATTTAACAATCAATTCAATAAATTAAAAAGCAATTAGAGTGCTGAAATATAGCGCCAACTTGGTTATTCTATCCAAGGACTGCAGTTTGGCGCTTATTGGCACTCGTCAGCCTGGAATAGGATTAACCGAGCTGGAGGCAGATTTAAACATTCTCGAGGGGGTTTCTTTTTTTTTCTAATAAACATTTACACCAAAAGATCTTCACTTAAAATGACACTGCATAAACTTTTAGCTTTTTTTAAATAAAGTTCTTTCATTCTAAAACTCTTTTCCATGTAACTGTCCAATTTTTTAATTTATAACAGGAATATGCATTCTGATTCACTTTTTATTAACATCAAAAGAAACTGAAATTATATTTTTACATAAAGAATAAAATACCTACTTCCCAACAAGATTACATATTAGGTTAAAAAAGGTTAATTTACTTGTGCATTTTTTTCGTACTGGCAACAGTGGTTTGATGAGCCATCCACTTTTCCAACAGCTTTATATGATGGGATGCTTGAGAATTACAATCAGGAATCTAAAAAAATAAATATATAAAATTAATTTAATTCAACCATGTATTCTAAGAACCGTCCTGAATTTGAAAACTAAACGTTTGCTATGAGAATGAAACTATTGTCAAGTGACAACTAAGTAACATATGGAACACATTGAGAATGTGTGCCAAGCTGCCAAATGATATGTTTTCAAACAAAAGTAGGTATCACTATTGATTGAACATGACAGAGTTACTCACCTAAATTTAATGCTCCTCTAGCAGATCCACATTAAATATGAAGTTTCAGTGTTTTTATTTGAAATGTAGGGAATGCTACTAAAAATATTTAGTAGCATTCCCTACATTAGCAAGACCACAAAAAGTGAAAAGAGAATTCCCCAAAACAACTCCCTAAATATTTTAATGGAGCAATCTGCACCATGACCCCCCCCCCCCCCCCCATACACAAATGTGAAAAATATGAGATTAGAATAATTCATGAAGGTCATCTACTAAAACAGAAAAAGAATAAGGTATTGTATAGGATTTTTTTTCTTACCTGTTTCTGATTGAGATTTTTGAGAAATTCTTCAATAGTAATATTGATCTCTCTTCTTTTAGCACCTTTGAATAAATAGGATAAATAAATAATTAAGTACAATACATTACATTACTTTTTTTAATGTCACCAAGACATAGTTGTAACTTAAAATACAGCAAAGCTATGGACACATTATAAATTGATGCAAAAAATCTTACTTGATTTTCTGTAATGTGTTCTGTTAACAGGCAGAGCATCTCAGAAATTTTAGTAAAGTCAACAGTCTTCAGGATAAGCTTGCATTATTGTGACTTTTCGTTATAACAACCAATACATGAAACCCCATTTACCATCCCATACATGAAATGTTATTTTTACGTCACTTAGAACAACCAAATTTAACCTTTCATTCCAAAACTTATAAAATTAAATTTTAACTAACTTAATTCACAAACCTCTATTTGAAAACTAATGCTAACTTGTATATTCTTTCAAGTTATCTGTAATTTTTGTGTAGCATTTAGTAGTGTATTTATTATTTAAGTCAAACAACTATTTATTACTTTATTAGCTTGTTGATTCTACTTTAAATAAAAGAAAGTGTAGTATTTTTAGACATAAGGACCATGGCATTTCTGAGCAAAAAAAAATGTACAAATGTATTGCAAATGAGAAGGATGCAATGCATGGAATGCATATATATTTATTTTTTTACATTTTATTGCACTTTGGGGGAAAATAAATCATTTTAAAAAGAAGGAAAACAAAATATAATGAGACTGTTTTAAAAACAACTAGAAATATGTCTAATTTTGCAAACTTGTGAATGAAAATGTATTATTTTTGCAATCCAAAATTTTGAAATAGGGTAGTTTCTGCTATTTGTTTTTTTTTTATTAATTGTTATTTTTAATCAGAATTAATATCAATAAAATTTTCCTCTTTAATTTCTTGTAACTATATTTCACATGCGTATTTTAACAAATTAATTTCCAGGCCCATCATTTAGGGGGAGTATGGCGGATCAATTGGTCGAAAAATTGTAGCAAAATCAGTTTGCAATGGGCCTTAATATTAGTTATCTCGCCCAGATATTCCTTAGTAAATAAATGAGTCAAAACTCACCCATGGAACATAAAAGAGCCGCATATTTTTTGAAATTAATATAGCTTTTTTGCTTAGCTTAAATTCAAAGCAAACAAAATTGGATTCCATGTTACCACTGACACTATACCTGCGCAGTTCAGTTTTTGTGACACTTATTAGATTAACATTCTCAAGTTTAAAAAACCAATAACTAGAGGTCAGTTTAAAATTACGAACTGCTAACAGAAACTTTTAATATCTGTAGTGTTTAGCACTTACTAGCTGAAGCATTGTTTCTATAATTTACAGGTAGCTCACACGTAATTAAATTGAATAATTAAATATAGTTTACAGGCAGTTTTACGGATATCTGAGGCTTCCTTCCTCTGCCCAACTAGATTGCACTACAACTGTTAGAAACAAAAAAGTTTCTAACTTTAACTTCAGATTACTAAAATGCAAGTTTGAAAGATGAGAAATAATAAATGATATATTGCAGTGGAATCATATGTGTGTACCTTTACCTTTAGGAAGTTTTGGAGAGGTGTAATCCCAGACGACATCGGGGCTGTCCTGCGAACATGGAATAGATCCTGCAGTTGGTGAGTTAAAACATGAATTTAGAGTTCCTAATCGGTGTCCCCTTGGAGTCGAGCAAGACGGATTCACATCTATTACACAATATTACATTAAATTAATCACTAAGAGAAATTAAATAGTTTCATTCTTAAGAAGCATGACAAGTATGGAAAATTTTAAACTTGAGATATTTCTATGTGTACTTACTCAAACCCAAATCTCGTCTGGATGTCTTACGTTTCGCCCGAAGTGGTGTTGTAGCATTTTGCATTCTAGCGGACAGTGGACTGGTGAATGAAGTGGATACTTCTGCACTATTCATTTTTGTTTAGAAATTTTTAAATGTAGTAAATTCATTCATTCCATGCATTTTTTTTTTTTTAATTTTATTTTAAAGACTTCTTATCGTTAGCTCATTTGATTTCCATTGAATGGAAACACCAACAAGAAACATTTAAGGAAAAAATAGACAATTGAAAACATTTTAAGAATGTATTAACATTATAAATTTTTCATTCTAAATTCTAAATAAAAATATAACTTCAAAACTTTGTGACATTTCTAGTTTAAAGTGTAGCGGGACAAGTTTTTTCAAAACAAAAACAAGTCGAGAGTTATCAAATGTCGTTGTTCTTCTTCAGTAATTTCAAGCAAAACGTTACGTGGCCACAAATCCTCTGAGAACATTTTTAATTATTTTCCTCTATAATAATACATTTGTAAAAGCAAAAACTTTATTTTGTAATAACTTTCAAACATAAAGAAAGTTTTTGTTTTTTTTTTTAATTTATTGGTCAAGTATAGGAAATGTTTTGACTGTAACTGCTGAAACATCTATTTACTCTTGTTTTCGTTTTGTTTTCAATAAACATGGACTGGAAAGAAACTGTGCAAGGTATTGAATTGCGTACAATAGGTACGCGAAATTCACCTGTTACATATTCAAAAACATATATGAAATACAGAACATATGTTTTGTGTTTAATGCAACAGAAATCATGGATTTTCTCAATTTCTTTTTAATGAATTCAAATAGGTTGTTACATTTCTTCTTTATTGTTTATGTTTATATTTATACTTTTTTGTGTAATATGAAAGCAACATTAATTCATCGTAGCAAAGATGACGTGATGATTTATTTTGCAATTCTTTCCAAAACTGTTTCTACTTTTTAAAGCTTTTTAATTTATTAAACATCAATTTGATTAGATTACTAATAAAACAACAATCAAGTATGGTACTGAAAACTGATGATTTGATGATATATGTTGGATCTTCACTCAGTGATGGGTAAGTAATATATTTTGTTATTTACTTTATTTTATTCATATTTATATATGCTTGATTTAATTATAGTGACAGATATATAGTGTTGTATCCATTTTTAATTTGCAGTGTTTGAAGTTTAATACTGGCTCTTAGGTCAAGGTGTTGTTTTTTTAACTTTTCCATGCTTTCATTCTGGCCTATTTTAAATTTCCGAAAAGGACCACATCTCGCACATACAAGTATTTAGTTTATCATTGCTGTTGATAAATACGTGAAATTAAATGGCTCCTTAATCTTTTTTTTTATTATGATAATTTTAATTTTAACTTTTTATTAATTTGAATCTTCCGTAAATCGCTGAAAATGGATGCTTATGATTTTAATTCTGACTGACTCTTTAATAGCAAAAGACTCGAGTAAATTAGGGCATAATTTTGCATGGGAATTAACTTTTTCTATTCTTATGCAGAATTTAGGCTCTTTTATGCAAGTTTTAATGATTATAGCTGTCCCACACTTCTTTTACAGGAAATTAAGCCCTGGAGTAAGTCGCTCAAAATTTAATGACAAGTGTGCTCAACCAGGCAGGTCATAGCACAGGCGGCAGTATTGAGGGGTTTTTATTTAGGGGAAGGGGGGTATATTTTTCGGGGAGGAGGGGACTCTTGGTATTTGGAAAGTGCTTCCTTTCTCTTGGGGATACCCCTGTCCCCTGTTTAATAAGAGAGGAAATGTAAACTTGAAAGTAAGCAAATATGCTGCAACTCCCTCTATGCAGTTAAATATAACTCTCTCTTCGATTCTTTTTTTTTTTTTTTTTTTGTAAATTTTAATATAGTTTCAAGAGGTTTTTCAATAATTTATGGTTCTTATCATTAAAGGGTAGTGGTTATATTTAAATGCACATTTCATTCATCCATTCTCTTTTTCATGTTAGTGATAATTCTAAAAAGAAAAAAATAATAATTGGCTTTGATTAATGTCTGATAATAATTCAGAAAATAAAATATTAATAATTATCTTTGAAAAAACTGTTAGTAGCTCCACTTTTATTTCCTTATACATTTCATGATGATACTTTACTTAATATAAGTGGCCATACTATGTTGAAAATACCAGTTCTTGTCTTATCAGCAAAGTCACATTTTGCTACCTTTTATGAGATTAATAAATCAATCATTTATTACACACTATTGAATTGAATTTACTTCACTTCAATTTTATAATGATGTTTATTATAAAACAAATAAAATGCATATTAACAAGCTAGTTAATTGTCAGACAAATTGTGTCTTTACAGGTAACACTCAATTTTAAACTAATTGGGATCACCAAAAGTGTTCAAATAATTGAGAGTTCATAAAATTATATAGCAATTTATGTAAGAGATATTTTTGAACTGGTAAGTTATTTGTAAAATTGTGTATGTTTGCAAATTAAAGGTTTGTAAAACTAAGCATCGTGTTTTTATAATTTTTATAATTTGTTATGAGTAAGAAAAAAACTTGCTAATTTGATTTCATACTGAAGGATTTTTGCTAGCTGATATTTTTCATGACAGGAATATGGAAGACAGCATTTTTTATCATGATGGTCTTATGCATAATGCAACTTAATCTGCAAACTTATAAGTTTTTATTTTGTAAAATTGCATTTTCTTTGAGAGTCGGAATATACTTCTGGAAGAAAATAGATTCAACCTGTCAGATTGCAGGAAAATGGCATTAAATGTATTGTAATTGATATTATTGATTTTAATTGATAAATAATTTATATGGATTATTAAATTCTATTTATTCTATGCATGGACATCATTTAAAACTGCACCATATTTTTGCTATCCGCTATAATATAACATCAAGCACTTCAGGACTAAAATTTCAGAGTGCACGTCTGTAGTATTTTCTCTCTTCAGTGTATAAAAAAAGTTTCTTATTTATTTATTTTCTAGAAAATGGATGTCAGCACAGGCATCATTACATGAAGATGGAAAAATGAGGGTTAGAATTGCCAGTACTGAAAATCAAAGCAGCTTTTCAAAATGTTATGCTTTATCACATGAATGGTTTACAATTTCTCCTAGGAACAACTCCCCCCTGATTGATTTGCCTTCTTTAACAAATGGAAAGCAACCTTGTGCTTTGTTTGCCATAACAAAACCTCCTCACATTACTATTTGGTTTTTGACTTCATCGAAAAATGAAAGGTATTAGTTAATGTTACATAACTATTTGTTAGGGTTTTTTTTTTTTTCTTTTTAATGGTTTAGTATTTACAATTGAATAAAAAAAAATTATCAAAGTTTATGTTAGGTTTTGTAATAACTTTTTATCATTATTACTTTTTTTTTCTAGTTTTTATACAGGTGTTTTACATAAAACATACTAAATATTTTATTTTTGAATACTTAATTACTTGATTAAACCCTGATTACAAATATTTGAGCAAGGGGGGAGGGGTGAGAACCAACAAAGCTACAACTTTAATACTTCAAAACTAGAATTGTGAACTAAAGCACGATTTAAATCGTCATTAAACTTAACTATGGCACATGCCTTTATAGTGATAACATGTCTGCAACATCTTCTTTTAAACTATACTTAACAACTACAATTATTTAACTTCCTTGGATTTTTGATCTAAAAATAAATAAATAAATAACACCTTTGATGATCTTCATTGAAGGACCAGGTTCAAACTTTAGAGTTTTTGAACGGGGGGAGGGGGTCAAAGTGTACAAACACAATGCTATTTCATTGGAAAACATAAAAAAAAAGCGCCTACTAAAAGAAACACTTTGATTTCTCAAAGCCGGGAGAGGGAAGTATTGACCCCTCTAAACGACGGGCTTGAGAAGAGCTAACATTTTTTGTTGACATAACCTGAAATAATAAACTTTCTTGTCATTTCAGGTTATTCTGAATAAATTCCAATTTTTCAATACTTCAAATAAAGTAAAAATAAAAGTAAACACTTTTTATAAAGAAAAGACAGAACAAAACTTAAGAAAGTTGAATGTTAGTTGTTCTTAAGTAAAATTTACAAATAACGCTGCGGCCAAAAAAAAAAAAAACTCCAAAAATTCAAATGCTGCCACTATCATCTTGTGTAAAATGAATTCCTGACATATGCGCCGGTATTGGTGTGTAAAGGGATACACGCACTTGCCCGGCAAGTGTTTCTTTCATGCATCTATCCGGGGGAGGGGGGGAGCCCTGACCTCCCGAAGAAAGTCGGTTCCAAAAAAATCAGTTTGCATTAACACACGCACAAAATAAAATAAAAATAATAAATTTTTAAAACAAATTTAGATAAAGTAAATAAATAAAAAAAATAATTAGATAGAAAAATAAACGAAATTTTTAAAACGTATATTGCTCGTGTGTAGGGGGAGGGTGCATCCAAGATGGCCTGCAGTTGTATTTTAGGGCATGAATCTCGGGAAAATACCGGGGAAGAATTCGTGAACCCCATACTTTTTCCCTAAACGTTTTCAAAAATCACCTACAGTTGCGTTTTTAGGGACTTCAATTTCGAAACCTTTCCAGGGTAGGGTGATTACTGAGCTCCATCAATTTTCATAATTTTATAAAAGATTGTCGACAAAGTACGTTTTTTGGGCTAAAATTTCGAGGGATTTTCCGTGAACTCCATTTCTTTTGCTGAACTTCTTCAAAGATGGCCTGGAGCATTTGTGATTTCAAATTCGAAAATGTTTCGGAACCGCATTCTTTTCCCTCTATACTATCATTAAAAATAACTATTTTAGGCTTATATTTCTAAGCCACCCGAACCCAATCTTTTTTTTTTTTTTTTTTTCGAATCCTCTCGAACATCGCTTATATGGCATTTTTAGGACTTCAATTTTGGAAAAATTCTGGGTCAATGCCCGTAAATTCCATTCCTTTTCTTAACGTCATAGATGGCTTAAAATTGCGCTTTCAGGACATCAATCACGAAAATTTTAAAAAGAAAAATTGTAAGCTTCATCTCTTTTTCTAACGGCATCAAAATGCACTAAAATTGTGTTTAAGACTTTAATTTCCAAATGCGAAAAAACAAACAAAAGATCCAAGGTAGAGTCCCGAACCACAACCCTCATCAGAGACAGCCTACATTTTGATTTTCATAATTTCATTTTCAAAAACATTCCGGGAGTATCACGACCCTGCCCCCCCCCCCCTCCTAAAATCATCATAGCATAAAATTGAAACTTCCATTTCGACTTTATTTTTCCGAGGAGAGTAACAAACCCGTTCTTTTCTCTAACGCCATCAGAGATTACTTACAATTACGTTAGTAGGACTTCAATTTCGTTACAATTCTAGTAGTCTAGTCTTCTATGCAATTTCGTATTTGGGGCTTCATTTTCGAAAAACCCCATCCCTGTTCAAAACATCGTCAAAATTAACCTACAATCGCGCATTAACGATTTGATTTTTGCATAATTTCTGGAAGAGTACTCCTTTACGTAAAGTTCGACCAAAAGTTAGTTTTCAGAACTTCAATTTCGAAAATTTTCTTTTGAAAAACCCTCTTACTCCATTCCCTATAACGTCGTTGAAGATGTCTAAGACTGTGTTTTTAGTTTCAGTTTCGAAAAATTACTAAGAGCCTCATTCCTCCCTTTAAAGAAACCTAAGATAGCGTATAATCGAATCGCGTTTTAACTATTGCGATTTCGAGAAATTTTCGAAATTGAGTCTTCCCTTTTCCTTGTCCAAAATTCCACTGTTGAAACAATGTAGGAAAAATTCAGTGGAATGCACCTTATTTTGGTTTGAATATTACGTTCACCGATTAGGTTCATATTTCTAATGCGCTTTCTTAACTTTAATAACGCAATCCACCCGATATGTGCTCTTCATTATAACAATGGTCCCCTTTTGAACCGGAAATTGGATCAACTCTCGATCTCTCTACGAGGATATAATCTATGCATTATAAAAAGGGAAGGGGGGGGGGTCCACCAAACTCTCATACCCTCCTTCCCACTCCTATCAAGTTTATTTGACCACAAGACAGACAAAAAAAATTTTTAATTAAAAATCAGTAATTTGATTGTTTTAATATTAAATCTTTTAAAAGTAATTATTCTAATAATTTCAATGTCCTTGAATAAAATATGACCACCGACCCCCCCCCCCTCCCCCATCCTCCTTATAGAAATAGCACCCTCACGCTTTCAATTTTATCCCCCCCTCCCTTTACCAGTTTTGTACTCTAAAATATTTTTTTAAATGGTCAAAGCAAACTTCTTTTTTTTCTTTCTTTTTTTCCTGAGAAACCAGAGCATCGTTACTCCTATAAAACAGCAGACCTTCTGTAAAGAAACTTCCCGTATTATTTCCATTTATTCAAGTTAAATTCTGAGATACAATAATAGCAAAATAAAATTTAAGTGTGCTTATAATATAGCATTCATGTATATTTATATTTCTGTGGATACATACCAACCCCATCGTTTATCGCTAAATCAAGAAGTGAAAAATATTGAGGACGGTGCATCCCCAAAACTATAAATATACGTTAATGCTAAAGCATAATTGATTTCATTTGTAATCATAATTAATTTAACTTGAATAAATAGAAATAATACGGGAAGTTTCTTTATAAAAGATCTGCAATGCGACTCGTATGCAGCATTTGAAGCATCCAATATTTTAATCTTTCATGAGACCGATACTCAAGTTTTACACTGAAAATGAGCGAGAAATTCGTTAACAGATCTCTTGGGGGAGGATCGTTTTTGATGGTTTTTGAAATGTTTTAGGAGGGAATACTTCTATGGGGCGCTTAACTTATTGCCACAAATGTTCATACTATTGAACCTTTCGCATATCTAGTAGGGTGGGCAGAAAATAACTTTTTTTATTTCGATGATGGGGGATGTGGAAAAGGTGCCATTGGGAGAGCAAAGTTCACAAAAAAAATTTAAATTTTTTGGACAATTTCTTGATTTGCTGCAATTGCTTTGAAGTTTGGAAAAAATGCAGTTTTTTCGAGAGTTTTAGTAAATTATTTTTTAAAAAAACTATTTTTTCAGTAACGGGTGTGGCGGAAAAAGTGCCATTAGGGGCATAGAAGTTCCATAAGAAAATTGAGGTCTGGTATAATGCTTTCTTTTTCCACAAATGCTTAAGATTTGGCAATTTCCTTTTTTTTTTTTCAACGTTTTAAATTAAATTTCGTCAAAACGTTAAAATACTGTTTTCGCCTTACTTATCGGAAATAACTACATTGTTTGTTCCATATGATGCATTTTTTGATGTTCGGTGCTGAAATTTTTTTGAAAATAATTTCCTAAAAATCTCAAAAAACTGCATTTTTTTCCAAACTTCAACGCGATTGCGGCAGATCAAGAAATTGAACAAAAAAATTTCAAATTTTTTATGTGCACTTTGCTCCCCCAGTGGCACCTTCTCCACATCCTCCGTCATCGAAATTAAAAAAAAAAAGTCATTTTTGGCCCACCCTAATATCTAGTCCCTCTGAAGAATGTAAATGCTTACTATTATGCTCCCTTCCCCTCCTAAAAAAATATTATCCATGAAACTGCCGAATACTAAAAGAAAAAATAGGGGGAGGGGAGCTTTTTTTAAAAAGTGGGAGATAATGGTGGCAAACATAGGTATTATTTGCATTCAGGAGGTCATTTTACATATAAGAATCAGCAAGAATGGTGTCAGAAGAATGTTTAATTTTTTTTTTTTCCGTGCAATGAAGTTTGTAGTGAACAGATAACCATTACAAAAGTGTACACCACAATTAAACACCAACAATCACTACTAATTGTAGCATTAAGTTCACAGTTCTAGTTTTTCACAAAAAGCTTTATTGAATCTTTAAAAACAATTGGGGAAAAAATATATAAAGAGCAGTGAAGTATTTGCACATTTTTGAAAAAATCCAAATTATGTAAAAAAATATTTCTCTGTATATATTTACTTCACTTTTTATCATATTAAAATTAATGAATAAATAAATGTAAAAAGATTGTTATAGAGGTTAATTTATTGAAATGTAACATTTTTGTGAAAATGTTCGAAGCATAAAAGTATAATTTTATAAATTCATATTGAAGATATTCTTTTATTATTTAATACGATGAACTAATTTTAAACTTAACGTAAAAATATTTAAATGACTTTGAATTTTGATTTCAGGGATCAATGGGTTGAGTTAATCTTACCGATAGTAAGTACTGCTTTTATTATTTATCCGTTTGTTTATTAATTTTAAGCATTTTTATTCGAAATAGCTCTTAATTTGATTTTTTAGTTAATTTAATGTTTTAAATTCTATTATTTTTCCTTTTTAAAACTAACATATTGAGAATGTTTTTTTTTTTTCAAATAAAATCACTATTGATGGAAGTAATTTGTTATATTTTAACTTGTATTAAATTCCTTAAATGAGCTTTAAAAGTTGAATATAAATTATTTGTCATTTAATTTTAGCTTCAACCTGTGAGAAGAAACAACACATCGTTTTCAACTGCAAAACATAATTATTTCTAAAAAACGTGTGTGTGTCCCCTCTCACTTGTTATTTCCTTTAAAAGAATAATAAATATATTTCTTATAATTATGCAGTGTTTTAAAAGTCGAATTTTATCGTAAGTTTTATCATTTTTAAATTGAAAATATAAAACTGTATAACAGTTGAATTTTTTCCGAGAAGTAAGTCTAAACAGGTCTATTACAGAACAAGTAATCGTGTTATTCCCTAATTATTTGAAAAAAAGTCCCATAATTCCTTGCTGTATAAGGTATCGATGTATGTTTGTAAACTACGCAGTTCATAATAATAGCATTACAACGCCGCCTGGTTAGATTTGCCCCAACATTTTTTCTTCTTTTTTTTTTTTTTAATTATCAACTTATCTAATTTTGAAAATCGTAAGCATTGCCTGCGAATTTTCTGCAAAATATACTTAAGTGTAGTATTTTCTGGACCTACCCTAATGGATTTTTTCTTCATAATTGCCTGCATTTTGCTAATTTTTGTTTCCCTACTCGTAGTACTCACCCTACGACTTATATTTAAAACAATAACTTAATTTTTTTTACGTGCCATGCTCCTTTCTTTTAACTTTCACTTATTTCCCAAAAGATTGCTTTCAAGCCTTCTGCAGTGGTAGAACCACCACCGCCTTATTCCGAATATGACAACCTGTCGTACTACCCATGGGACTTATCTACAAATGTGAACAAACCACAAGACAAGCAGCCCAGTTCCTACAGCTTCCCTCACACATTTTCTCCTCCCCATCGCTCTGGCTTCTATGCCGTACAGAAACCTCCAGATGATCCGAAATCCTTTGCATCCCTTCATCGCTCTGGCTTCTACTCAGTTGAAAGACAATCTAAAAAGATTCCTCCTGCCACTGTCGGTTCTACATCAGTGACTGAAGCTCCTGCTCAAATGATTCGACGAGATCAAGAACAGACGACGAAAGGCTGTTGCCGTTGGTGTTCACTCGGTTCTGCCTTTTGCTGCAATGTGGTGTTTTTGTGTATGCATCAGTGCTGCAGTAACTTTGCTTCAGCATTTTGAACTGCTTTATTTTCAGAAACCAGGAATCAAGTGTTCTTGACCAGGGTCGCCGAGAGAGTATGTCAGCCTAGTCGGAAACGTATGGCACGGTCTTTGGAGAGGACCAGGCCCGGGTGGCAAAGATATGAACGGTGCTAAGAAAGCTGACATGGAGCCCGCCTTGGCTCTAGGTGGCCCTACTCTTGACTTCATATATTTTCTCTCCTTTACTTGATTGAATCATGAAGAGAAATTAAAAAATTCGTTTTGATGAGAAAAGCATGTCTCAACAAGTCGAATCTCGGCCCGTGTGCTGATTTCTATCAGTAGACAAATCTCAGCTCTATGTTTTCCAGACAAGTTAATGCGCAATACTTCCTGTGCGCGGATTGCCCAGAAAAGTCGATGCGTAATGCGTAAAAAAAGAACTTGCGTATTTATTTGTCTACTGGTAGAGATCAGTTTCCTAGTCGCCTCCTGATGTACTATTTTTAAGCCAAAAATATTGTATAAATGTTATTATTTTACTTTATTTATTCATTTTTAATCAATCGTGTAACAATATTTTAAACCTGCATTAAGTATTCCAAAACTAAGATCCGTTTAAACAAAATGGACTCATGAAAGAGGTTTTTATTGACAGTAATAAATAATTACATATCTATCAAGTTTAATTTCCACATGATTGCCGTTCAAATCTAAACTGTTTTCTCTACGCTGCTCCAGCTTCTTAAACCCCTCTGCGCAGATATCTACCCGCCTGGAAATTGAACCAGTTGGTAATAATCTCCATACAGCCATAAGCTCAATGTTTTTTTTTTCTCATAAGCCATCAGCTTCAACATACATGAGGACTGCGTTACTGCGTACTATGCTCTTTGTCTCCTGACAAACACAGGACAGATTTACAGCACAGAGAAAATGAAATAACATCCATGGGCAAGGCGGGATTCGAACCCGCGACCACTTGCTTACGAGGAGAGTACTCTAATCCTAGGCCCACGTGGCCCCCATATGCTCAATGTTGTTTGGTTTTGAAATCATTGTCCACCTTGCCATTTTTATTTTACAAATGCAGGAAGAGGAAGTAGTCGCTTGGTGCAAGATCTAATGCCCACCATTCCCCATCTTCCTTCAAGTTTAAACGCAAAAAAACACAGAAAAAAGTTGAATTACCACCCGGGTCTTGCTTTCTTATCCGTCCAGCTTATCTGTACACTAGACACATAACTTCAGGGACGAATACTAGGGAGGGATAATGGGGGAGGAAGGATCGCACCTTCCTCGAGGGTGTTTCGATTGGCTTACCAGTGGACTCACCACTGGTAAATTTTCAATATTGAAATTTTTTCTTTAAAAAAAAGGCACTTTTAGACTACGGGCCTGACTCCACATCAGCAGAAAACCGAACCGAAACCGAAAATCCGGGTACTTTCCATTTCCTTTATGTTCAAAGTACCCGGATTTTCGGTTTCGATCGGCTTTCTGCTGATGTGGAGCCATCCATGCCTTACATTTGATGCTAGCAGAAGGGAGAGTTAGGGCTTTCCTTAGGACACGTTTCGTAATTGAAGTCCAAAACACTAATTAGGTCAACATTTGCTAACCATTACCTGTAATAAAGGGTAAGAAAAATAATCAATCGCCCCTCTCTTGAAACATTTCTAAATCCGCCCTTGCATAACTCTCATTGATTTTCAGCACTTGAAGATGCTAGCAAGAATAGAATCTCTATTTATGTATGAATAAAAATGGTTTGAAATGCAAAAAAGACAGAAAAGTGGGTGAAATGATTCTAATTGTTTGGATATGTTTGTTGCTAATCTTTAGTTGATAGCATTAAGATTAAATGCCCGAATTTTTATGTAACTAAAATATATGCTTGGACGAAAACAATTTTTTTTTCACTCTTTTTTGTTTGTCGAATGTAACCAAAGTATAATCAAGGAGCTTAAATATTTGTGATCTGTCCGAATGTAGCTAAAAAGTTATCGAATTTCAAAGCATATCAACTCATCGAGTTCATACTGATGAACTATTTGTAAGTGAAGTGGGAAAATCTAATAGACATTCATATTTAAAATAAAAATTGAAAAAAAAAAAAAAGCTTTGCATAAAATAAAATCATGCTTTCATAACAATATTTTCTCAAACTCCAAAAGCATATCAGTTCCATCCTTCATTATGATCTTTATATCGCATATGATGACCAATCACATGCGAACACACGTTAACTACTCGTAATTATTAATTGTTGATTCATCAATTGTGAATATAAAATTCAACCCTCTTTTAGATATGAATACCTTTTGTATTTTTATACAAATTTTAAGACCTGAAATATATTTTCGTGTTGAAAAAAAACATTAGGGTAGCGAAGCAAAAATCAAAGAAAAAGTGCCTTATATTAATAACTAAGTGTAGTAGAAAATTTGCATTTAAAGACTAAGCAAGGGGAAGAGAGGCTACTGCAAACATGCCAACGTTTCAAAGATTTTTTTAACTATTTAAATGAGTCTCATTATTATTATTTTTATTAATATATTTTTCCTATTTTTTCTGATCTTCAATTAAACTACTATCTTCTATTTCTATAACATAAAATTATTAGTTATTACTTTGATGTATGAAGATAGACTTCGAGGGAGAAAAGGAATCTTCAATCAGTGAAAGACAGAAATCAAGTAATAGTCTAATAAAAAGATTTTGAACAATCTTTCTTTTATAGTTCTCTTGAGATGTGCAACTCTTTTTTTTCCTGTAGTCCGTACCCATTGGCTGCAATTAGATTTAAAATTTTTATTTTATTTATTTGTATTTATTTAATGAAGAAGAGAAAGAAACAATCTACATTGACTTAGAAAACCTTTTTAGAAGTTGTTAATGGTACTAGTATAAAATAAAATTTATATTTACTGAGTGTCATGACACAATTTGTTTGACAGCTCCTAGGATCTCAGCTCCTGTACTTGCTTTCAATTTTATATAAATTTTAACATATTCGATAGAAGTGAAACTCGGAGAAATTTTGGAGACTATATATTTACATACTCCTTGCACTTTTCTACTAGAAGCTAAGCCTTGCTCACATAAATGATAGCTCTAAGCTCTATCAGAGTATTCATCTTATTTGACTTCTGTCATTAAATTTATTCCTGGAATTTTCAGAATTCATTAGAAGGTGCACTGCAAAAAGTGAACTGTTGTTTTTACAGTATAATACTGGCAGTCGAGGTTCCAATTTAAAACTGTAAAATGCACAGTAATAAACTGTAAGTAAAACTAGCAATTTGACAGTTTCTTACTGTGAAGTTAGACATTTTACAGTTTATTGTAAAATTTAGCTGTATTATACTATAAAAACAACAGTATGATACTGGCAGCAGAGATTCCTGTTTAAAACTGTAAAATGCACGGTAATAAACCGTTAAATTGGCACTTTTATAGTTTATTACTTAAAAATCAGCAATTTTGCAGTTTATTACTATAAAATTAGCTGTATTACACTGTAAAAACAACATTCATTTTTTACAGTGTGGAACTATCTCTTCATAATCAGTGTTCATGCATGATTCATATTTGTTTGTACATCCCAAAGAAAATTGAAATATGTATTTCTATATCTTTCTAGTCTACTTATTTCATAGTGATTGTATTTAAAATTTTAAAGCGTATTTATGAAGTACAAAGTGGGCAAGCGCGGATCCAGATAGTAGTCACGCTTCCAAAGAGAGCTTAAATTTGCAAAGTTGTTTTAGAGGAGGCATTATCAGCAGTGAGGTAATGAGTGAATTTTTTAAAATTTAAGTCTTCAAAACGCAGTTTTAGGCTATTTATTTAAAGTTTAAAAGTAAAAATAACTAATAATTTTATGTCATACACTTTTAAGCTACCAAATGTACCCTAAAGTTGCATTTGGGTGACATATTTTGCAAAATTCACTCCAAACCCGTTGTTTTGGCCCGAATATTGCAAAGGTACAATTGCTCCCTCCACTGCTTTGACAGACTAATGTATTTTCATTTTGGTAAGCATGTTTTTTGTTGTTTTATGATGAAATTTGCATTGAGAAAATACCCTTTTCCCCAAGAAAAAATTCGAAATGACTGGACTGCTTTCTGATAATGACTCCCCCAAAACCTGTAACTAGATCCGCGCTTGCATGAAGTTCATTTTCAATTCTTTTAAACGTTATATTTTGTATTTTGCTTAGCTCATTTTATATTTTATTGCAAAATATTTTTAAATGACAAGTGTTATACGTTTTTTCTTTTTACAACATGTATAACTTCAAGGCTTTTCTTTTTTCTTTCTGCTAACAAAAGTTTTAATTTTAAGAAAAAAGTTGTTCACATTAAAAGCTTTTACTCCTAGAATCGAAAAGAGAAATATTTTTCCAGTTTTAAACCGTGGTCCATCACGATTTTGTAGAATATCTAAATCGTAGATGGACTACAGCCCATTACATGTAACCTTGATATTCTTATTTAAAAAGTTTTGTTATTATTATCATTATTATTATTATTTTAAGATTTTTTTTTTCCAATGTTTAAATAACTTAACAAATGATTGAGACTTAAGTTTGTCTATCTTAAAATTTCTTGAACAATTCGCTTATTTCATCTTTGAACTCATTTTCAATCAAGTTCATTTATTTTTTTTTTTTAAACATACTCCACTTCTCTTAACGAAATTGGTGCAAAATCATTACTCCCAAGCTTATGACCATACCTAATTGGAATATTGTTTCCCATAATATGTGTAAAATGCTTTATGTGTAAAAAAATTCAGTTTTTATTATTGCATGTCTTTTAGTGTACATATTGAAAATAAATTTTATCACAAAATCTGACTGCATATTTGTTAATAAAGCCGAAAATTCCGATCATTCAAACCTGTTGATTATTTTGTAGTAGAATAGTTGTGAAATTTCTTAACATTAACCTTGTTATTTCGATACTTTTTCATAACATAAAATTTAACTATTAAATCTCACTTTATATTGAGTGTTTGTGCATTCGGGGCCGTCGCGAATCATAGTAACTTCTTCTTTCCCCGGGCCGCACACTGGCTTTAGTGACGTCACACATTGAGTCCTTCCTCCGCGCTCCGCGCCAGATCGAAAGCACGGTTTCATCCTAGTTTTCGCTTAAAAATGAGAATGTATTGTACAATACACGGGTTTAAACACAAATATTTTTGTGTATATTTTTTGCTGGTTTATATATTAGCCCAATCAATGTGAATGAATAATAATTATCACATTGAAAAATAATAATAATAATAAAAATACTTAAAATATAAAGTTTGCAAGTTTTGCTCTTTCCAAATCATGTTTTTTTTTTTTTTTTTTTTTGAAAACTGTTATTTATAGCAAATAAAAGCAATAGTCAGAAACACATGTTTTTTTCCCTACCCAATCCGAAGTAAAATTTTTAGTCATAAGATTTTTGAAACAACTAAATATCAAATAAATAAATTAGGAATGAATAAACCCTTAGTTAATATGATAATAGTTAATATCCTCCTGCTACAGCATATTTTCATAGTAAAGTTCTGTATTAAGCTTTTTGCAACTTGAACAGAGGAGATATGAAAATAATGGACGAAAGAAACCCATCACACATTTTTAAATTAAAATTTATTACTGAATCAGTTACATAATTACTCCTGCGTTAACTACTTTTGCAGCAGGTAAAGAATAAGTACTCCTAATCATTTAGAGTGGCAATAATAATGGATGAATTCAAAAAATAGCAATCAAGTAGATTTGTCGACTAAAATGACTTACAATAGGTACAACATATAGTAAATACATTGTGAAAATTTTTCTTTCTTTTTTTCAATCATTTAACCCATTTATGGTTTTGCAATTTCTATTATCAATAAAGAAAGAACATATAAGGAAGTCGTTAATAAAAGAATGATCATAGTTTGAAACTAAATATGCATACAGTAAATTTTACCGATTATTCTCTGAATAGGGTGGCACGGTAACCGCTGACAAGCAAATACCGCTGATACAACGAAAACTAGTTAAAAACGATACTAAAATATACAATAGCTAAAAGGATCAGTAATACTCATGCATACATTTCAATGAAACTAAAACGATGACATTACACACAGACATTTTGCTCATGAGCAAGAAAAGTGACACATCATCTCTTGTTACTCGGTCCTCTCTTATTATAAATCTTTCTTCAAAATGATGTATACAAACTGTTGAGCACGGACTTGGCTCAAAATTCAGACGGTTTATATTGTGTATCAATTCACGTCTCCTGTCAACCTCTTTTGGAAACATAAAGCATGGTACATATTTAGCGTCATCATCATAATTTGATTTGCAGCAAGGAACTGAGCACTTTCTACCCATCTAAGCAACTTCTTTTTCTCGTTCTTTAGCTCGTCTGAACTCATCTCTAAATGTCTCTCTTGCCCTTTTTTTCCCGTTAAAAATCGAGTTGTAAATGTAGGGGTGAAATAAAAAAGAACAAAACTAAAAGAAATAAACACAGAGAGGAGTTCTGTGGGAATGAATTTGTTGGATTGTGATTAGCTAAAGATAGTGAGAAATCAGTACTTGACTGACTGCCATGAAAGCCCTAGCAATATTTTCTTAGCCCAGCAGAATAGATAATCTGTCACTCTCCTTATTGAAAGCTGAAGAAGACATCATGGGAAAGTTTTATAATGGTTTTATTGCAGAAAGAGGCTATTTAAGTAAATGCATCCCTTTGTAATGCTACTTTTAAGGGGCTTTGTTCGCAGAATCCTCCCTCTAGTGGGATGATTAGATAAGATACAACAAGTGTTGGTCAAAATACATTCCCACCATTTACTGCGCCCCGTCCCCTTTCCCCTTCTGTGTCCATTCTTCCCACTCATCTTTATTTCTACATTTAGTTATTCTTTTCTTTTTCTCTTTTTACTTCACAGAAGTTGACTAATTCCCCACTTTTTTCTGGGGAAAAATATATTTGTTCATATAGTTCGTCAGTTTAGCGTCCCTATAATCTGACGCCCAGGGCACTAGCCCCCCCCCCTCCCTATAACGGTGAATAACATTGAGGGAAAAAAATTTACAAGCACCCATAAACAATTGCGAATGTCCGATTTGTCTTGTTCGACGCTCCGATCTTTCGACTCAATGAATGACGTCACGGGCTCTCCCAATCTCACAGTGTCAGGCCCGGGGAGGAAAAGAGTAGAGTAGAGGAGAGAATCGCGATGGCCCCGGTGCATTCCACGTTTATAAGTTCAGTGTAACACAATCAGAGATTTTATTGTCAGAGTACTCGCATAAACACACTTGCTAAGTACTGCACCTGGCAGCCAATGAATGATTCCATTTGAAAAGGGGGTGATAGGTTAAGGAGGCGCACTTCCCGATGTTTTCAGTTTTTGTTCACTTGTTACTTCCCGGTTGAATGTTAATTTGCATCCCCCTCCCTTCTTTTAAGAAAATCAGAAGAGACCTGACGCATGTTTAAATTCGAGGAAGGTCTCGTGATGAAATATCAAACAGTACTAATATGAGCAATTTTTCATCTGTTGATATAATAGATGTTGTGGCATCCCGATAACAGGTCACTGACCTTCAAAGAGTTTTTCTCTGTCGGCAAATTTTGTCTAACGGTTTGAAAAATTCTGAGACAAAATTGCAATTTTTATTCTCCGGATGTGCCCCTTTTTTTCAGATGTTTATCATTCGGCACAATTTGGAGCTCCATTCGGCAAATTTAAAATTTCCGCTCTCCCAAAAATTTAAAAATTTGGGACACCATTGAACAGATGAAGCGAACCTAACAACTGAAAAGAAAAACCAGGTCGCGTTTTGTTTGTTTCTGGTAAGACACATGGCGAACCCTAATTGCAATTACAGCACATTATTGGAATGCAAATGATGCAACTCCCGCTGTCAAACATGCTGGCACCACACGCAATATAACGCATGCAGGTAGCAACCGCCTGAAAAACAACCACTACCCGATCGACAGATCCTCCCCCCCCCCCCTATTTCTATCTGTTTGCAAAAAAAAAAAAAAAAAAGCTTTTCCAAACCGAGCAAAAGCGAACGCGCACCGATCGGTATTTTTCGAGAGTCGCGCGCGTGTAACAGCGCGTGGTGTGTTTGATCGGCGTCGCTATGGGAACGGGCCACAGTTTGTTGACGGGACGGGACTGTCCACCACCGAAAATCGGCAGACGGCCTGCGAAAATGGGCGACGATGAGGCGTTCTCCTGGGTCTTCGAATCGTTGGTGGGGTTCCTGAAAGGTCCCGTCTGGGAAGCCGCGGTGCTCACGTACATCGAGAAGAAGTCCGTTGGTATGACAAGCTCTTGATTGTTTTAATGGCTAGTATAATTTTAAGCTTATTTCACAAATGTCTAGTCCATCTTCTCCTTACTGTATTCATATCTGTAGTCCCGGGAAAGTCGGGAATAGTACTGCATGACCCGGGGCCTAATTTACCATTTTCCCCTGGAGGTCCAGCCTATAAGTTTTCTATCCCCCCCCCCCCAAAAAAAAAAAATAAAGAAGACGAAAAAGAAATAAAATATCATGCAGATGATTGTCCCGCAATACGGACTTACTGTGTTTCAAAAAAAATTGAATACATACATAGTGAATACTGCCGTGTTAAGCACAAAAGTCGTATCTGCACTTTTTTACAAAACTGAGTTATCGCCACCTAGTGGCTCTTTGTGACGTGTTTTACCAAATACAAAATTATATGGCCATTTGAAAACGGGAAATATTTTTTAAAAAATTTAAAAAAAAATTTCATCTGAATCAAATACATGGTGGCGCAAAACTTTAAAGAGTTTTATCTCAGTTTGAGCTCGACTGCTGATACCACTTTTGAGCTTAGCACGGCAGAATAGTGATGTGGCTTTTGACATCAAAGCAGCCATTTTTTGCTCCCTTACATTTCGTTTAGGTAGTTTACACCCTCGGTGTACCCTAACCTGAAGCTTTTACAATAGCAGAAAGAGGGCCCGGTTGTAACTTAGTAATATTCTACACTCGTTTTCTTTTAAATTACAGAATTATGTTAGCTGCGTAAAAATTGAAAAGCAACTCAATTTAAAACCTTCTTTTAAGCGAAAGCTATAAAATCAAAGTAAATAAGAAATAGACTAATGCGGCTTTGGTAAGAAGAGTTATGACCTTGACAATATTTACCTCTTTTTAGGGAGTTCAGTAAAAAAGGGGCGTGTGTGTGTGCATACATTTTTGTAGAAACAACAGTTTTAAATTTGAAATGTCGAAGCGAAGTCAAAAAGTTTATGAAGCTGGAAATAAGGGGCCTTTTGAAATGCCCATCCTGCGTTCTTACCACCTAGGACGAGGCCAGAGGAAACTCTTTCTCTCCTTCCATACAAAGTATGAAAACTCCTGGCTCTCCTGCCTCATTTCAAATATTAAATCAATCCGTCAATATAAAATTGAAATATTTACCGTTAAGCTAAAATCTAAATTGTTTGCCTGTGACGAAAAATATATCAGTCCTCATAGATTACAAAACAGTTCATGGAAGAAATTATAGTTTACACTTAGACGTGCCTATATCTCAAAATGCCCCCCCATTCCCAGCAAAACAAAAATACTTGGCCGTTCTCTGAGAGAAGGTTACTGATCAAAAAAAGAAAAAAAAGCGAAATGAAAGAGTAGTTGCCTGTCTATTTTGAAGCACAGACTGGCGACTATCCCTGTTGCTCAGAGGAGTTTGAGTAGTGGCCGCTCTTTAGGGTTGATTTAGAATTATGTGAATGGACGAAGATTTTATGCCATGGGAAACAGGTCGTTAACATCAGTGGTCGCTAAACAAGGGCAAGGGTGGATCCAGAAATATTCCAAGGGAGGGGCGATTGTTCTTTTTTTTTCTACTTGCCACCTTTTTTTTTACATATCGTGGTGAACACATGTTTATTGCAAATGTCTTGCGAAAAAGTTCCAGATCAGAGCTCCGAATCCCAACCACTTCTCAAAGTATCATTTGACATTTGACACCCTGAGGTCCCCCGCACCTACCGTTTGAACGGTTTATCGATTTTGGGACCCCAGGGACATTTATTAAAAACTAAACATGTTACAAACATCTTACAAAGCATTTTTTTTTTTTTTTTTTTTTTTTTTTTTAAACATACTGAGGGGTCTTTTCACAATTTTGACATATCTTAGAGCATACAATTACAAATTTAACCTAACAAACATCTTAACAAAACAATTTTTCTTTTCTTTTCTTTTTTAAACATAAAATGAGATTTTTTTTAATCAAATTTGAGATATCATAGAAAATACACATTCATTTTAAACATTGGTGAAAGAATAATTCAGAAATAGGAATTAATAAAAAAAAAAGTTAAATTCCGTATTAGAAAGGTAAATAAAAAGAGAATACAGTTGTTTATTGGAAAAGGAGTGGGAAAAGGCGTTGAGAATATTTTGGCAAGAATTTAAAATCTCAAAGTATGATCGAAAACCAGGCCGTTAGGGGGGGGGGTCAATTGCCCCCCCCCCCGGCTTTGAGAAATCAATGTATTTACATATAAGTGGGCGTGTTTTTTTTCTGTTTTTCGATGAAATTGCATTGTGTTTTCACCCTTTGCCCCTCCACCCACCCTGCAAAAGCTTGAAACGACGTCCCTGTCGAAGATCATCTAAAATTGCCTTTTTGAACTTCAAAGTCGAAAAACTGCTGGAAAAGAGTCAAGGCCGTATCCAGAAAAAAATTTCGGGAGGGGCCCAGTTTCGCACATTGCCCGAACACACACACATTTTTGTGTATGTTATGAGTCTAATTTCTAGCTGACCCCCCCTCCCCACGATGTTTGATGATGTGTGTGTGTGTGTGTGTGTGTTTTTTTTCATTTGTTTATTCTTGTTATTTTCTTAAACTGAGTTTTATTGGGGGTAGGGGTATCAGAGAGATATGCAATGAGAACTTTTTTAGGTGGGGTAGAATATTCGTAATTTTAGGGGGTCCGGGGGTTTCTCCCCCGGGTAAATTTTTGAAAAAAGTTTTTAAAATTCTGCATTTTGAGGCCTTATATGGGGCAATTGGGACTTCAAAAACATGTTGGAAAAGTAGGCAAACAACAATCTCATAAATTTTCTGCATTCTTTTGCAAATTAAGATTAATCAAAGCATAAAAAAATGTAGTTTAACGAACGATTAATATTAAGCGATAGAGAAGAAGGACAAGGGAGGAGAAAAGATTAACACATTATCACTTGCTTACATCGGTTTTCACTATAGTTACATAGTAGTTTTTGATCAATTCCCCAACTAACCGACAGACACAGCACCTAGTGACATAAAATAACCAATAGTATAAAACACATAAAATTCTTTAAAAGAAATAGTGTAGAGATTTAAAAAATAATTAACGAGAGAGTAACATTCTGGCCATTTAGTTAATTCATAGTTTTATTATTTGATAAGAAATAGGATTGAAGCACTTGTAAAGGAGTTTCAAAAAACTATTTAATGATTTTTAAAGACTCTAGAACAGTTAAAATTCTTTAACTTTCCAGTCTCTGACGTTTTAATAGTTGATTGGACAGTCTTACGAAATTGTTAAAACTTTTAAAGACACGCCTTTTTAAGATTAAAAATAGATATTAAAAAATACTTATTACGGCAATTTCTTTTTCAATCACTAGTACTGCAGAAAACGAAATAGAATACAGGTAGGGTAATATTTTTTCTCGTGCTTAACATGTTAATAAAGGAATCAATTACAAAGTAACTTCTAAAATACTGAAATAGGTGTTTAATAAATAGTCAGAAATGAAACATGTGAGTCACAAAAAATTAGAAAATATGCTACAAAAAATGCTGGAATATGATTTTTGCATTACGCAGAATATTTTTTTAATCAAGGAGCTAAGTTTTGCGCAACTTGTTTCCCACCTCTCCCCCCCCCCCCCCCCCATTTATGTTAGATACTTTAAAATTCAAGATATACAGTAGGGTGGGGCGAAAAATAAAAAGTTTTTCAGACCAACTTCTAATAGTTGCCAAAAGTTGTCTTTGGTGATAGTTAGCTTTTGTGCAAAATTTGAGAAAAATCGGTTAATATCTTCAGGGGGCGCTGCAATCGCAAAGTTTTATCATTGTTTTTTTCGGGATTTTATGGTTAAAATATGAAAAACAATGCCGTTAGCTAATCTCATTGCATTTTTTTACTAATAAGAAAAATTCATGCATTCAAAGCATATGAAATAATTCACAAAAAATTATTTTATATGATATATTTATATTTCAAGCATTTAAAAAAAAACAATAACGTGAAAAAAAGTGATTTTTTTTTAATATAAATACATCATATTAAATAGTGTTTCTGAGTCATTTCATATGCTTTTAATGCATGAAAACATCTTTTGAGTAAAAAAAACGCAAAGAGACTAGCTAAAGGCATTCTTTTTGATATTTTAACCATAAAATCCATAACAAAGCTATGGTAAAACTTTGCGATCGCAGCGCCCCCTGAAGATATTAACCGATTTTTCTCAAATTTTGCACAAAAGCTAACTATCACCAAAGACAACTTTTGGCAACTATTAGAAGTTGATTTGAAAAACTTTTTATTTTTCGCCTCACCCTAGTATACAGCTACATGTAACAAAGTTTTCAAGGTTTTTATGCATTTGTAACTGTAATTTTTTAAAGTAACTCTTGTCTAAGATTGGTATCCGTTTTTGTGTGGTCTAAATGATTGAAGACATGTTTAGTTATTAAAATCTCTCGAGGATTACAAATACTTATAAATGGGGACCAACAAAATACCCTCTTAATTGAATCAGGGCGATGAGAAGCAATCTCAATTTAGTCAGACACTAGAAGCCCGGCGATTAGGGGGTAAAAATCTGAGTGGTATAAGTTTTATGGGGGATGGGGGGCCGCCGATCAAACTGACAAGTAGCTGGCCTTGAGCCTGAATTGATTTGGGACAGAGAGCTGGAAGCAGGCCCGTCATTTCGGGGGGTCAGGGGGGGGGGTCAATTGCACCCCCCCTGACTTTGAGAAATCAATGTATTTACATATAAGTGGGCGTGGTTTTTAATATTTTCCAATGAAATTGAATTGTGTTTGGACCCTTTGTCCCCCCCCCTGGAAAAACTTGAAATGACGTCCCTGGCTGGAAGTGCTAATGAGAGTCTTGTTTTCAAATATGTTTTGCAGCTAATGAGAATTTGAATTGTCTTTTTTTTTTTTTTTTTTTTTTTTTGTACTTCTTCAAATTTTCACTCATTTAATAGTTAAAAGTAAAAAAAAAAACTTTTTTTTGCCATTTGAAATTTAAAAAAAAAAGGAAAATTTTTTTTTTTTTTGTTTTACATTATAAAACATTTCGGGTTTCGGGGGGGGCTCGGGCCCGTCGGGCCCCCCCTCTGGATACGGCCTTGAAAAGAGTCCCGGGGCGCTCGTCCCCATCGCCCCTCCCTTGTAACCGCCCTTGAACAAGGGTGGCCGTTCCGAGAGGTTCTACTGAAAAGGTTTTGCATTTATTGCTGGATATTATAACAACTACACATTAGTTCTAAATAGTGAAAATAAGTTTCCAGTGTTTTAACAGGACTGTCCGCCCGTCAATTGTCTCCCTACCTTTTTGTTTTTCCAGAAATTAATGTTTTTATGTACCAAGTGACTTGTTTTTTTTTTTTTTTTTTTTTTTTGTTTTTTTTTTGTTTTTTTTGTTTTTTTTTTGTATAATTTACATTTAATATATACTATTTGACCCCCCCTCTCCCCCTGTATATCAGTTCAAAATCAGCTCATTGTTTAAATTTACAGTGTGTTAGTTAAAAGAAATGAGTATTTTTCCTCCCTAAAGCTGATTACGCATTGAAAGAATCTAAAAATGTAGGTTTCGTGCAGTGGCGTACGCAGACAAATCATTTCAGGGGGGGGGGGAGGCTGAGTCAAGATTTTGACAGCGGTTGAGGTGGAGTCCCGCATGAAATGTAGCTAAGAAACATAAATGTCTCGAATTTTTGCTTCAATGCCTATTTAAGTCGACAAAAATACATCATTAAAATTTTTTGTTATTAAAATTATTGATAAGAAAGCATTTTGGGACGCAGAGAATGGTAAATTTAAATTTAAAAAAATTATTCAAATTTCTTCATGGAAAGAGGTGTTGCTGAAACACTTGTTTGCAATATTTTGGCAAACTTAAGCTCTTATAATGTTAATTTTGCAGTTTATTTTACTATCGTTCTCAATACTGGGTTTCAATTCAATTTTCTGAAATTTGTTTAACAGAATTAGATGACTGAAAAAACATTGATCGTTATTTCTAAAACATAGATTTGCAATAAAAATGAACAAAATGGAATCATAGGATGATCATAAACATGACGTATAGTAAAATAGACATGTCAAAACAAAAAAAAATCTTTCTTTTCATTTTTTCCAAAACTTAATTATCTGTTCTAAAAGTTTTTTCCGTTTTGGGAATACGAAAAAAAAAAGGAAATTTAGAAAAAAAAAAACTTAACTTACACTTAAAAAATTTGTTTTGAAAATTTCGGAGAGGGCTGCAGCCCTATCAGCCCACCCCCTGAGTACGCCACTGGTTTCGTGTGCCGGATGGTCTTTTGCAGCGAAAATTTTCTAACACTTTTCCATTTAGCATTAAGACAGTAAGCTGAAAAAACTTTGAAGAATGTTTTCTTTAGCCACATTCAAAAGCCTTATCATCAGAAAACAACAAACACAGGGTTTCGAAAAAGAGGCCACATAAAAAGTTTCTAGGATTCTATGTGGAAAAAGTGTCGGTTGTGATAACATCTGCAGCTTGTGCTAGCATCCCTAGGAAAGGTTTTCTGGATGGGATTCTATTTTTAAAACAATAACTGTGTTTTCATGTCGCTTACCTAATTTGAAAAAACAGGGTGTCAACGGAGCTAAGTCTGCCGAGAATAACTCTCGTGGTTGAAAAAGTTACGCCACCTTTTCCTGCGTAGTATTTTTATTTTCAAATTGTTTTGGGCACCTTTTCAGACATTTGAAATATATTCTGTGCCAAACGCAAATACTTGATAAATAATTTTGAGAAACAGAAGGGTTAGTTTCTGTGCACAAAAAGTTTTGCTTATCTGTGATTACGTCACCAACAACGCGTATTTCGAAAAATTGTTTTTTTTTTTTTTTTTTTTTTTTCATACCTGTGATATTAACTTTAAACGTAATATTTTTTTTTATTATAACGTTGTTGCAATGAATGAGCATGAACGATACATAAGTTCCTTGCATTACAGTTGGTCCCAGTAAAAAAATAAATCGCTCAAAAATATCAACCAAAACAATAATCCAAGTAATTTTCAAAATTTGATACACATATTGTAATATTTCATAGTTTATTTCCAAAAATTCGGTTATGGTAAAATATTAAATTTTTTTTATTACCATTTTAAATATAAATTGAAATCTACTAATATTCAGTGCAGCATTTATTTATTTAATATTCAGCGAAAAATGTATTGTTCTATTTTTAATATTTTGAACAGTTAGTCAAGTGCACGCAGGGCAAAGTGGATGAGGCAAAGTGAAAAAGCTCATTTCGTTTATTTAAACTTATTTATTCATTTATTAAACCACTTACGTATTTCTTCATTTATAAATTCAATTATGTTTTTTACTAAAAATTCACTTGTTTGTTCTTTCATTCTCTATTTTATTCACATATTTATTTTTTCTCATACTATAACTAATTAATTCATTCATTTATTTGTTTCTTCGCTTATTACTTCAAAATTAATTTATTTACTTGTTTATTGACACTTTCATTTGATGAAAAATATTTTTCATAATCAAATGAGAAATATTTCATTTCTGACTTTGCTCCATGTTTTTTTTTTTTTTTTTTGAGGAAATTTTTTTCTTTTCTTCTTTTTTACAAAATAACTGCCAAAAACTAAAAATAATATTTCGACTCAAGTTATATCACAAAATGCATCGTTTTTTTTTTCTGTACCATAATTTTCAATTTTCAAAAGAGATTTCCAATTTGTTCATTTTGAAATAGGTAAGTTACGTCAACTATTTCACTTCACCCCACATTCCAATCCATCAATGCATTTATTTACACATTTAAGTGCATTAATGGGATAAATAGGGGCACACCTCACCATTTCATTTTTTTTTTTTTTTTTTTTTTTTTTTTTTTTTTTTTTTTAATCCAACACCGACATAGTTAGTGAACTCGATAACATAGAATATCTTCTTTTAAAACTCATGGGCAATTCCACGTGACGATTAGAACAAAATGAAAATCCCTCCGTTTAAAAAAGAATTCAGTCATAGCGCTCATTATAATAAGAACAATACGAAATTCCACTCGAGGTTAAAAAGAACTTGACAAAAAATGCTCCATATCAAGAAAAGAAAAGAAAAGCAAAACGCTTCAAAATGCACTCCGCCGTAATAATTGTATACAAAATTTCAAGGCTTTATAATATATATCAGCTGCGGAGCTAGCAGGGGTGTCACCTGGGACAGTAATCCGTGTGCCCCCCCCCCCCCCCACACACACACATACACAAAAAAAAAAGACTTTTTTCACCAACCGCAAAAAACAAAACAAAAAAAAAAAGTTTCAAGTAAAAACGAAATTCGCACATCCACAAGCAACTTTTTTTTTTGGGGGGGGGGATGATAGGGGCTCCGAACAAAATTTTAAGTTAACCAATGTACAAAAGCCGTGGCGCATAACGAAATTCTACGTTAACGAATTTCAATAAATGGCAAATACATAAACAAATTTTACGAAAAACTGATGAAAGAGACATATTAGTGCTTGAAGAAAAAGGGAGAAAATTTTGAAATATGTATATAAAATTCTGCTATCTAAAGCCTTTTAAGGGGCTATAGGGACTATAAAATATCCAGAAAAAACGGCAAAAAAAAACAATTTAAAGAGTTATACATATAACATATTTGCAAGAAACGATAAATGAATCTTTTGAGTAGACAAATTGCTGACATGAATCGACAGAGAGGAGAAAGGGTAACGCATCATCATTTGCTGACACCGACTTGCAGTGTCGTTTTTGATTATCTTCTAATCCACCGACAAGAACAAACGCACAAAATAAAAAATAAGCAATCGTAAAAAATACAATAAATTCTTCAATAGAAATGATGTATAAATTCGGAAATCTAGTAACATGGGCTTTTTTGTCAATTCATAGTTTACATTTCGTAAGAAATAAAAGCAATTAAAATTTTGCATGAAGTTTCAGAATTGCACTTTTATATGTAAATAAAACTATCCAAGTCGTAGGAGGGGAGGAATGTGCCCTCTTGAACTCTTAAATGACAAGGTCTGGCTAAGCTATAGCTTCTAAGGTAAAGGAACATATAAAAAACAAAAGGGGGAAATTGCTTACCTGTTATTTTCTATTCAGCAACACACACCCAAATATACAAGTTGATATCACAAACTAATACTGTCATCCCCGCTTAATCGGGTAACGGATAAACGAAAACCGTTTATCCGTTACCCGATTAGCCCCGATTAGTTACCCGATTAGCCCCGCTTATACGAATACAATATCCTGGAACCATGCTATAGACACAATGCTAAATATTCCCGCGAAACAAATACCCCGCTTAATCGAAATTTTTCTTAGAACCGACAGAATTCGTTTAAGCACCCGGGTTCGATCCCCAGACGATCAAAGATCCACCGTCTTGCTTAATGGTGGGGGACGTTAAAAATGTCGTTGTCACGAAGACCTCCAAGTGAAACGATACCTCTGGGGGTGCTGGGCCAAGGGTTTGCTCGACCCTTGGTTCTGGTTCAAAAAGAACAGAGCGCTCTTCAGGGTCCTATCTCGGTTAAACCTTAACTGCAAAATAAATTCTTTATATTTCAATCCCTTTTCCCGCTTCAAATAACAAAAGAAGCAAAATCGCATTCATATACATGAAAATATACGTGACTATTCTAATGTTTCAAAAGGCTATAAAATATAAAATAATAATAAACAAATCAAAACCTTGGTTGCAAACCCAGTTTTATGTCTCCATTTCTAGGTCACGTCTTTTTTGTCTGAACGTACAAAAATTGTAATTAAAGCAGCTTCGAAAGACACAGCCATGCAATTCATCCCGCTTCAGCAGTATTAGCATTATAAAACTGATTATAATTAAGGAAAGTGGTGGAAGTTTATGAAATTAGTTAAAATCATTGTACGCAAGGGTGCCCATCCCCCCCAAGCTCAATGGCGTAAATTCCCCCCCCCCCCAAACTTTTCACAACCCCCTTGTGCTTTTTATTTTATTTTTTTACCCTTTTTTATTATTTTTTAAAATATCATTTTTTTAAATATTATTTATTTAATTTTTTAATATTATTTATTTATTTTTTAATATTATTTATTTATTTTTTAATATTATTTATTTTTTTTAATGTTATTCATTTATTTATTAAAATTATAACTATTATATTTTTTATATATTATTACTTTTTTAAAAGCTCGAATTATGCGCAGAATAGAATCGCTTTTTTTCCCTTCCAGATATTCCAATCACATACACACACACAACAAGTAAATAAATAAATAATAATAATAAACAAATTAAAGAAATAATTTTTATTGAAAAAAATAAATTAATAATTTTTATTTGAAAAAAATCTATAAGTAATTTAAATTAAAAAAAATTAATAACTAATTTAAATAAACAAATTAGTTTTACAAAATACCCCCCAAAAATTTTGATGGCGCAACTTGCGCCATAATTCCCCCCTGTGGGCACCCCTGATTGTACGCGTGGCACATTGAAAATGTAAATTAACTTAAATCGAAAAAAAATGAGAGTGTACATGATTTGGTCTTGTACTTACGGCTTTTAGCAATATTTTGTGTTTAATACTTGCATATTTGATTGCACAAACTTTTAGTGTAACTATTCGAACAAGTCTTATACACTCTATATCAAATGTGGAAAATATCCTGTTGGGTCATCAGTGGGGCAAATAACCCATTAATCAGGTGGGGCATTGAACCAGGAGCGCCCCGATGGGAGGTCACTGTGACCTCCCAATAATTTCTATATTCGTCACATTTTTCTGATGATTCGGCAATTTGAAGACAATATTGCAACATTGAAATTATTTGTTCTTTTTAGTTTTTAGAATTGTTTTTAAAAGATGCCTAATGTTTTTTTTTACTAAATGCATGTACAACATGTGTGCATGCTTGCATTTTATCATTCGGTAGAATTGGAATTTCATTCGGCAAATTGATAATTTTCCCTCTCCCAAAAATTTTAGTTTGGAGCGCCCCTGCATTGAACCTTTTCGTTAAGGTTATATACCCCACCCGCTAATATTCAAACAGAAAGCCCATATGACCTCAATGAACGATGCTGTCTTGCTATTTAATTAGAAAAATCAACCGAAAAATGGAACGGGTATTATCTTTATTAAAGTACCTAAATGAACGTAAGATCACATGCTTAAAAATGCCACACTTCTTTTAGGTTTCCTTTAAAATCGTAACAATTAGTAGAGATCAAAAAATTACTATACGTTAATCAAAACACTTCTTTACAAAAAAAACTACCTCTGAAAAAAAAAGATCACCAATACACTATGTGGGTGTGAAAACTAATAACGGGGATCAATTTAGTGGGGCGTGTAAGGCTGAAACACTACATAAAATTATTCTGAACTAATTCCAAGCACAGAAAGTTAATTAATATTTTGAAATATTTAATAAAAATTAAATTATACACGTAAAATATAAACATTTAAGAATTATATGCTATATATCGAGAATTCGTCAGTACTTCTATATAGCAGTGACTATCCACCAATAGAGGTGCCAAGTTCCAAATTCAAAGAATGTTGAATTTTAACACTGATGCATTTCAATGACAAAGCAAAATAAAACTGTCAAACTGCAAACATTTTATGTAAAACTGTTTTTAGCCTACTTTCCCGTTAAAAATAAAAGAAAGACGAAAAAAGTATTAAAAGTAGCTTAATGCATCGAAAAAATATCGCCAAGTCCAAAAAAAATCGCCAAGTTAAAAAAAATATCGCCAAGTCCAAAAAATATCGCCAAGTTAAAAAAATAAAGAGGTAAAATGAATATCGAAAAATTAAAAATTTGAAAGTAGGGTATTGAGATGGGGAATTTGTGTGTCGGTCGGTCTGTCGGTCGGTCGGTCGGTCTGTCTGTCCCCCCCTAATAACTTTTGAATGAACATTCCGATTTGGACAAACTTTTTTTTGTTGGAAAGATCTCGGCGAGTACAGCTCATTCCCATATTTGATTTTTTGATTTGAACAATTTTTGGTTCAACTTTGAGCCGTTCAAATAACCGGTCCCGCGATACTAACTTTTTAATGAACAGTCCGATTTGAACAAACTTTTTTTTGTTGGAAAGAACTTTTCAAGGATACTTCATTCCCGTACTTACATTTCCGATTTGAACAATTTTTCATTCAACATTGAACCGCTCAAGCAAGCTGTCACCCCTAATAACTTTTGAGTAAACAGTCCGAAAAAAAATGACTGACTGTGCAGACGATTTTTTGTTTATTTATTCATTTGTTTTATTTTATTTATTATTATTATTATTTTTTTTTTTTTTTTTTGGCAGACGATGTTTTTTTTGTAACAAAAATTTTTCATTCACGAGAACATTCTATTCTTTATTTATATTTAACAACTGGCAACGGATTAAAAGTGAAATTCGAGACATTTTATTAACGGACGAGTTTTTTTTTTCTTTTTCTTTTTTTTTCTTTCTTTGATAAAATGTGTTTTGATGCTCCTTGTACTTTTATTTATTTATTTTATTATTATTATTATTATTATTATTTTTTTTTTTTTTGAAAACGATGGAGGATTTTTTCTACGGAGGAACTGTAACAGTTACACTCTTTAAAAGGTGCGACAAAACTTTATTTATTCGTTAATTACTTTTTACGTGTCTATTTCATCTGATGAAAGGGGTATATTTTGCTTTTCGAAATCAGCTCTAAGTGCTAAAAAGGTACGTTTGACATAATTTTTTGTCTCAGATAATCAAAAGATAAATGATCAGATGCGAGAATGCCGATGTCGATGTACGGGTAAGTAGGCTCGTTTAGTTCTTGACAGAACTTCTTGTTTGAACTTCAAAGTCTAAAAACTGCTTGGGAAGAGTCCCTCAAGGAGGGGCGATCGCCTCATCACCCCTCCCTTGTATCCGCCCTTGTAATAATTCCAGTTAGTTGAAAAGTTAAATGATTTTTTTTTCAAAATGACCCAGTTTCAATTTATTGCAGCACCAAACGTTCTTCAATTGATATACATTTTGGTTTGGTATCTTACTTTGTATATTTTAACAAGAGCAGCCACGTGGAGATAAGTATTTTTTAACATTTTTTAAAATATCATTTTGCACCACCCTCGTGTATATATGCATAAAATATTGCTATAAATAAGTTTCAAAAACGTTTTATCATACTATTTTGTGTAACAGTTATAGAGTACTAAAAATGTTTACATATGCACAGTTGTCTCTTCTTTTTTAGCCTACTTTCCCGTTAAAAATAAAAGAAAGACGAAAAAAGTATTAAAAGTAGCTTAATGCATCTAAAAAATATCGCCAAGTCCAAAAAATATCGCCAAGTTAAAAAAATATCGCCAAGTCCAAAAAATATCGCCAAGTTAAAAAAATAAAAAGGTAAAATGAATATCGAAAAATTAAAAATTTGAAAGTAGGGTATTGAGATGGGGAATTTGTGTGTCGGTCGGTCGGTCGGTCGGTCTGTCTGTCCCCCCTAATAACTTTTGAATGAACATTCCGATTTGGACAAACTTTTTTTTGTTGGAAAGAACTCGGCGAGTACAGCTCATTCCCATATTTGATTTCTTGATTTGAACAATTTTTGGTTCAACTTTGAGCCGTTCAAAAAACCGGTCCCGCGATACTAACTTTTTAATGAACAATCCGATTTGAACAAACTTTTTTTTGTTGGAAAGAACTTTTCAAGGGTACTTCATTCCCGTATTTACATTTCCGATTTGAACAATTTTTCGTTCAACATTGAACCGCTCAATCAAGCTGTCACCCCTAATAACTTTTGAATGAACAGTCCGATTTAAACAAACTTTTTTTTGTTTGAAGCATCTCGGCAAGGATACTTTGTTACCGTATTTAAATTTTCAATTTGAACACTTTTGGTTCAACATTGAACCGTTCAAGCAACCGTTCTCCACCTAATAACTTTTGAGTGAACCGTCCGAATGGAATAAATTTTTTTTTGTTCGAAAGATCTCAGCGAGTGCAGCTCATTCCCATATTTGATTTTTCGATTTGGACAATTTTTGGTTCAACTTTGAACCGTTCAAACAACCGGTCCCGCGATGCTTACTTTTGAGTGAACAATCCGATTTGAACAAACTTTTTTTTGTTCGAAAGATCTTTTCAAGGATACTTCATTCCCGTATCTACATTTTCGATTTGAACAATTTTTCGTTCAACATTGAACCGCTCATTCAAGCTGTCACCCCTGATATCTTTTGAGTGAACAGTCCGATTTAAATAAACTTTTTTTTGTTCGATGGATCTCAGCAAGGATACTTCATTACCGTATTTAAATTTTCAATTTGAACACGTTTTCGTTCAACATTGAACCGTTCAAGCAACCTTTCCCCACCTAATAACTTTTGAGTGAACCGTCCGAATGGAATAAACTTTTTTTTGTTTGAAAGATCTCGGAGAGGCTTTCCCATACACGCCCATATTTCGCTTTTTGATTTGAACCATTTTTCGTTCAATATTGAACCGTTCAGAAAAAAAAATTAACATTAGCGTCTACGGGGAATTTAAGTTGAATGTTGATCCTGAACTTAAAGTCGGATTTCCTTCAAACTAACTTTGTAAGAAAATGGTTTTGATAAATAATGTTTGTAACGTACTTTTCTGAGTAATCTTCTGTGAGGACTCTGATTCTGACTCCGACTCCGCAAACATGGCGGAAATGCAGGTTCAGAAAAAAATTACTGACTGTGCAGACGATTTTTTGTTTATTTATAAATTTGTTTTATTTTATTTATTATTATTATTATTATTATTATTATTATTTTTTGGCAGACGATGTTTTTTTTTGTAACAAACATTTTATTCTTTATTTATATTTAACAACTGGCAACAGATTAAAAGTGAAATTCGAGACATTTTATTAACGGACGAGTTTTTTTTTTCTTTTTTTTTCTTTCTTTGATAAAATGTGTTTTGATGCTCTTTGTACTTTTATTTATTTATTTTATTATTATCATTATTATTATTATTATTATTATTATTTTTGAAAACGATGGAGGAATTTTTCTACGGAGGAACTGTCACAGTTACACTCTTTAAAAGGTGCGACAAAACTTTATTTATTCGTTAATTACTTTTTACGTGTCTATTTCATCTGATGAAAGGGGTATATTTTGCTTTTCGAAATCAGCTCAAAGTGCTAAAAAGGTATGTTTGACATAATTTTAAGTCTCAAGATAATCAAGAGAATAATGATCAGATGCGAGAATGCCGATGGCGATGTACGGGAAAGTAGGCTCGTTTAGTTCTTGACAGAACTTCTTGTTAGATTTTTTAGGCTGCTAAGCAGGGCTAAATTTCTTACTACAAGTTCAGATTCGCTATTTCACTGGACTGGAGCGTGTTATCTACCTTCTTGTTTACTTGGTTGAACTTGAGGAAAATCGTCATGGAATTAGAATCTTAATGGAGCTTCGCTTGGGTGAAAATGGACAGTCAATTATGCGAGTAAATAAATGTGCTCCAAGCCAAAGAACATATTACTCAGTGGCGACAATAAGGGCACAAGCCAAGGAAACAGCATTGGCGAAATACTCAATAACCCTGTTTACTTCCTTTTACGTATTAAAGGAAGTATTGTAATTGCGAAAAAAAACTCACTAAATTTGGATTTTTCTCACCCTCGAATGAATGCTAAGTAGTTTTTTCGACCTTTCAGCACGTGCATATGTACCTACCAACATATAACAAGCCGAAAAATCCTTTTCGACCACCCACGAGTTAATTACGATGAGTTTTCTAGTGTCGGCTCTATGTACGTATGTATGTATGTGCGTGTGAATGTATGTGCGTATGTATGTATGTCGCATAACTAAAAAACTGTACGCCGTAGAAGCTTGTAGTTTGGTATGTAGACTCTGAGGGGTGGTCTAGTTGTGCACCTCCCCTTGTGGTTGCATTCGAATGTTCCCAAGGTTGTCTTTTACTCCTTTTTGGGGGTAAATCAGGGTTAATTTCAATGCACAACTGAAGTGATATGAATTGGCGCGACCATCTAACGATATGTCGCAAAGCTTTTTTTTTATGAGGGGACCGGAAAGTTCTGTCGTTTTTTTTTTTTTCTTTTTTTTTTTTGCTAACAAATATTTTTCTTTTGATATCTTTTTATTTTAAATCAACAATGTACTTACCCCTTGTTATGAACAGCCTTTTAACATCTGGTTTGCATGTATTGAATCCCGGATAGATAAAAGTCAATTGCTCTTTGGAGCAAAATGAACTGAGGAAATAGTAGCTTGGGTACAAGTCAAATTTTCAAGATTTTGTCTCATAAATTTTTTTTAGCGACTAGAAGAAATGGGAGCAGATGGAGCAATTTGTGACGAGAATATTTCCACTATTATCAGCTGAAAAGGATTGATCCCGAAACATGACCACAATGCTCAAGGCGATCCCTTAAGAAATCAATGCTTCGCCCCAAAATACTCACCTGATATTGCACCATCTGATTTCCCTTCATATCTAAATGTGACAAAAAAGAAAGACTTGGAAATTTGTCAGTAATCCAAAATGCCGTATCCAGATATTTTGCTCAAAACCAATGAATTTCTACCTGTCCTGGACTGAAAATTTATGCACTAGCTGGCTAAAAGGTTGTTGATAACGAAGGTAATTACATTGTTTATTAAAAATTAAAACTTTAAAAAATTAATTGTTTGAAAAAAAAAAAGATATTACTTTCCTGTTCTCCTAACATAAAAGCATTTTTGCAGACATGACTTTGATCTTAAAAAGATTTCCTTACTTTACTTAATACTAGATTGAAGTCATATAAGCAAGATGATTTTTGAGTTTGCTTGGGACCTGGTTCGACGGTTAGATCACTGGCATTCAGGAGAGGTAAAAGTAACATAGATATATCGATACGCTCAGTTTTTTAATAATACTAAAAGATATATCAATAAATCTGAGCTTTATAATCTTATACTACAATATAAAACAATATAAAATAAAAATACTTCTCAATATTATAAGAAATACTGCAATGTAATATAAAAGTGTATGTATATTTGTTCATTTTGTTGAATTTTAGTGTTTGATCCAGTTGAAGGAAATGAAGATGAATACAAAAAGCTTCATAATGAATACAAAAATTTAGTAAGTACAAACTAAAAAAATTTTTTGAAATCATTTCCAAAAATTTCCACGCAGTATTTTGATCCATTTGCCAATTATCATGCTTTCATTGTTTAAAAAAGTGGCGCTGTCGTTTTAGACTACTTTCGCATATAAAAGTTTTTGAAAAATAAAAAGTATGAAAAAAACGTTAACATAGTGTGAAAATACTGTAAAAACCAAAATAAAGCAATTCAATACATATTTAAAAATAAAAATAATAATGTAGTGCTAAAAGACGCAGAAATGCATGTCTCTCGGTTTGTCTGCCACCCTTCCAACAATAACATAGGACTGCGAAATTTAAGTTTTTAAAAAATGCAAAACAAGTTATTACTGATCCTTATTATATTATTTGGTGTGCTAATTTCAAAACTGACTTCCGTTTTTCTCCATTATGTCAGGAGTTTTTGCACAATTAATTTTTATTTTTACTGAGATCTACCTAGAATTGTTTCATTATTTTTCCTGAAATCAACATCAAAAAGTATACAAGATTCAGCCATAATTTATTTTTATTTTTTTCATCGCAGGCCTGCTGAATTTTTGAGGGAATAGTTCAGTTCAAACGAAGTTTTTTTTTTTGTTTTATTTTCTCAAAAGATGTCGGTCATGATATCTGCAAGTTTCGTTTTAATATTTGAACAATTTTCCGTTCAATTTTTGACAGTTTATAGCGAGAAAGATTTTTCTTTCGGCCATATCTGTAAAAAAAAAAAAAAAATCTACTTAGAGAGCAACAAATTAAGAACTGTAAAATGTTTGTATTTTATACATTTTTTCCCTCACTCAAAAGCAATTTCACAATGCATTTCTATTCATTTTACTCATCCGATTTAGTGTTAGTTACTGAAATTTCAGACGTCCAAAAAATCTTATATTTCCTGAAAAAAAGGGGGAAAGACCCCTCCCTCATGATCGCCCAAACAACAGGACTGGCAGCCCTGGTGTCACGTTGAATAGAGTGGCAAGAACTGTACTATCGCATTGATGTGCTCCGTGCGACTGAATGTTCACACATAGAAAACCTATAAAATAAAACTTGTTTCTGTATTTTTTCAAATGTTCTTTTTTTTTTGTTGCATTTCTCTTTTTTTTTTCTAGAGTACTTCGAAACCCCTTTTTAGAAATTATGTTAAACTTGTATAAAAGATCTAATGGAAGCTCATTCTTGCCAGTAACCACAAAATTCGTTTCAGTGTCATTGATATAATCTATAAAGGAACCTATATTTATATTTTTCCAACTTACCTTGTTTTCTCTCTCTCTCTTATAGGTGGATACAATGTTGAGTAGTCACATGGAGGATTTAGGTATAGGCCCGGAAGAATTCGAAAGGGCTTGCAGCGAAACTGAGAAAAATATTCATTCTCAATTTCGTAAGGTGAGTTGAATACGAGTATTTTGTTTTAACATCACCATTATTATACCATCATTTTAACCCATCAGTTAACGTCTATAAACTGGGTGATCAGAAAATGTGTAAGCAAATTTTGAACCAGGTTAGCGAGGATGATAAAAAGTAAGAAATATGTAAAAACATAAAAATAGCAAACGCAACGTTGACACATTGCATTTAGTCACATGACACCTGTTCTGAGTCTTAAAGTAAAGTCATGTTTTTCTGTGGTACCCAAAGTGAAGTGTTCGGACTGAGATATCTTTGAAATAAAGAATTCTTAATGAAAATTTGTCGTTTGCATTTTTGCGTTTCTGTGCACCCCGGTGTACAAGTTCAGTGTGCCCTTTTGTAAAACCAAAGCTCCGATTTTGTATATTTATTGTTTCCATCTGTCTTTTAAAGACCAATTTCTGATCATTTGGCTTCAAATTTACAAAACTCATTCAATTTACAGAATAAAGATGATCAGTTGTTTTGAAAGTTACCAGAACATAGTTTCCAATTCAAAACATTGAAGATAACCACTGGGCCAGATGAATGAGCTTCGCGGGCCATAGGTACGGCACCACTGCTGTAGGAAGTAGTCTTCATGAAAGCACTTCTATTTTGATCAAAAATAAATTCAACAAGAGTGCCCCCGATGCCGTAGTTCAGATTTAGTTATTAATTTATTGTTTGCAACGGCAATGTTTCGGAATTGAAAACTTAAAAACGGAAATCCATCTTTGATGGCGTTAGGGAAAGTGGTGAGGTTTATCTTTTTTTTTTTTTTTTTTTCAGTGGGGACCGCGTAAGTGATTACACGCCTTTTGCAGACCCAGTGCGATACCCCCGACAAAGCATCCAGTTTTGCATGTGCCACCATTAAGGCGCTATGATGCGTTGACGCAGATAATTTTGACGCCCAGTTACCGCCAGTGGATACAACGGGCTCTCTTCGATGCGAAACTGCACCAGGAATTTAATTTTGCCGAAGGATATTCAAGGCCAAACAAATACCCCAAGGGATCTTTTACATGCCGAATAATCATACGACATGGGCGCTGAGGATTTTCTGCATCACGAAAATCCACCGACTCGCCACCACAGGTCAGAACCCGGGTCCTCTGCGCGGAAGGCCAATACCTTACCACCACGCCACCAGCCGACAGGTTTATAATCTTTCTAACGGTAATATTTCGGAACTGAAGTTCCGGAAAATGAACATGTTGACTACCTTTGTTGATGTTAGGGGATGTTCAAAACATTTGCCAGGAATTATTAACCCGTAACCGCCCAATGATCTATTTATAGATCACCTGTTTTCAAACCCCTCACTGAAGACACCCCTAAGAAACTTTTGAACCTTTCTTTTCCCGGTCAGTTCAGCAAGTAACGTCTAGTTACATGTTGCAGATTCATAGTGCAATTTTCAACTCTGGGTACTACAGATTTTTTTTAAAAGTATATTATACTTTTCTTTAGCTAGTTTTATTTTTTTTTCACACAGTTTAATCTTAATTTACAAAATTGGTATCATAAAAAATAAGATTAGAGGAAAGTTGCTTACTTTTTGGCTACCAGAAACTCCCAGCTATCTATTTATAGATCATCAATTATTTCAACTACAAAATACTGTAAGTGAATAAAATGTTATCCTATCTCTATTTATGAAGTATGAAATGCAATTTAAAAAGATTTTTCAAAAATTTTCATTTTAAAATAATTTTTCCGCGAACGGGTTAAGAAATTGAAGCTCTAAAAACGCAATTTTTGAATACCTTTGGTAGCAGAAAAAGGAAGAATACGTTCTGAAACCTCCTGCATCGAAGTCCTTGGCTAAATCTCTATTTTATAAATAATATAATGCTCCCGCAGCCACAAATCAAATATACGTAGTAAGAGGCAAGTAAAAAATATAATCCCCCCCCCCCTGCTCGAAAAATTTCTGGATTCACACTTGCCTTCTGTAGAGTGCTTAGCTGAGATGCCGGCATGTATCTCTAGAAGGCTATTTTGTTTTGCAGAGCTTATTCGAGCAATTGTGGGCTGCTGACGATTACGAAATCTTCAAGAGGATGATGACGCAGAAGAATCTGGAGCTGCAACTCCAGGCTCTGGACCTGCTGGCGCACCAGTACGGCCTGCTGCCGGAATCTTTTCTTCCCGGAGAGGACTATCAGCCTTCCGACGAAGAAAAAAATATCATGGAGACGGTTATGAAGTAAATGTGCTTTTCATCTCTTTCTAAAAGAATATTTTTTCTACCCAACTGCCACTAAACCCGTGAGTGATCGCGAAGTTATTTCCTTCTCTTGCTAGGGATCGAAAATTACAGAACATTTTAGCACCCCCTGATTTTTTCCACAAAAGGAAAAGATTTCAGATTTTGTAAAAAAAAAAATGCTTGTCAAATCGTTTTTTTCTTAATTTTGATTCCAAATGGCAATATTTGATGCATTTTATGTGTCCCCCCATTTTTTTGATTAAAGGTAGCAAAAAAGCGCTAGATCAGGATTTTATCTTCATCAGAAAAACTAGAGATCAGGGCCGTCGAGAGGCCATGTCAACAGAGTCAGAAACCAAGCGCGACCCTTTAGAGGGTCCAGCTCTTGACCGGAGTGATAGGATTTTTTTTTTTTTGGTTTTATGGAAGGTGTTGTGGAAGATTTGTCCTGAGACCAAATCGACAATGTGCCTGCTTGACTCTCAGCAGCCCTGCTGATGATAAAGCGTTTTCAAAAAATAGTTTGTTATCAACAGCCAAAAGTTGTAGCAAAAGAGCAGCTATCAAAACTGCCTGGTCTTATTTTGCAGGGACTTATATTCCTCCGTGGTTCACTGTAGTCAACTAGAATTTAAAAAAGAAGTACTTAATTGTTCGAGAAAGCCTTATTTATGTAGTTAACAAATTCAAAAAGAAAATGCGTACCGTCATTTTTTCCTGTGATATTTACTCTACAAAAGTGGACTGTCGCCCCAAAAAGGCCCTGTTTGGCTTTATTAGAACTCCGTTGTCCTTATTATGACACCGAAGGATCGGGTGGAGAGGGAGATTCTGTGCTACGTTTGCTGCACTTATGTGCATTGTGCGCAAAGTGACCAAAAACACAGAAAATAACCGCCCTGAATGTGATGATTGATCTTTGCTTCTCTGATTAAAGTAAATATGGAATTTTTGATAGTGTTTTTACATTTATCAAATAATAAGGTTTTATATGTTTCATAATGACAACAAAATCAATTTAGTTTATTGTTAGTTGTTATTTTTTGGCGTTGTTTCAGAGTCGGTCTTATTGGGAACCCGCGTAAATGATAAAGACAAACCACACTTCTTTAAAAAATACTACAGTAGCAGGCCCGTCATGTCGGGGTTCGGGGAGGGGGGGGGTCAATTGCCTCCCCCCCCCCGTGAATTTGGGAAATCAATGTACTTACATGTAAGTAGGCGTGGTTTTTGTCATTTTTTGGTAAATTTACATTGTGTATACACCCTTTAACCCCCCCCCCCCAGGAAAAATTCGAAATGACAGTCCTAGCTGTAGAACATAATTGAAACTTTACTTTTCCTTAAAAAAAATCTTATCCTTCATGAGCCATGTGATGAATGTGCGAAATTTAGAGCCAATTGTATCATAAATAAGCTAGATACTAGGCCATGAAACTTAAGGTGCACTTAATTTCAGTGGCGTATTCAGGGGGTGGGCTGATAGGGCTGCAGTCCCCTCCGAAAGTTTCCAACCAAATTTTAAAAATTTAAACTGAAGTCGTTTATTTATTTTTATTTATTTAATTTTCCCTTTCGTGCTGAAATCAAGATATGAGTTTTTTTTTTTTTTTTGAAAAGAAAATTAAGTATGGGGCAAAATTAAAAGAAAGGGAAAAAAAGAAAATTCCTTCTTCTTTCCTTTTTCTTTAAATCTCTGCATTTTACTGTATGCTACGTGTAAGGTTGTCTTATAATTCAATTTTGTGGACATTTATTCCAAACAAGTTTCAGAAACACCAATTAATGCTTGTTCATTCATCTTGTTCTGTTAAATAAATTTCAACAAATGTCTGACTGAAACCAATATTAGGAATATAGTAATATAATATAAATGGCGAAATTGGTGTTAGCTCAAATTTGCAAAAATAAAGCACGCACTTGTTTAAGGAATACCTCCTTCAATAAAGAAAATTTTTCAAATTTCAATTTTTTTTTTTTTTTTTCTATTTTCATAAAAAGGCTTTTTTTTCTCAACAATAACTATAACGGATTTTTTTTTTTTTTTTTTTTTTTTGTATTTTTGTAATCTGAAATTAGCATTGATATCAGAAATTCGAAACATTTACTTTTCTCAGCTACATTTTATAAGGTGCCCCGCCCCCTCCTTTAAAAGAGTCTCTGCTTAGCCCCCTCCCCCCCTGAAATGATTTGTCTGCTTGCGCCGCTGCTTAACTTATAACTAATTATAATTATTGTTAATTTGATGAAAGTCATTTTATTCCTTTAAATGTCATTCTTCTTTATTATAATTACATTCGGCTACGGCTTGAAGAAACTGTACTGGTTTATTCACGGATGGGGTGGGGAGGAGGGCTAATCCTTCTTCTTTTACCCTGCGAAACTTCCATCTTCCAGTACTTTTTGGAAGAATGAATCAAGGAAAATGGTTGGTGGCATCGATGATGAAGAAAGCAAAAAACAGGATGTCGGATATTTGATAGTGTGATCAATAACACAGTGCAATTGTTTTCCTTCAACGCATAAGTTAATCAAACTTGCGTCTGAACAACAAAATTCATTTCTCAACACTTTACGGGCAGCATTGGTTTAGTTGACATTGAAACATCTGCCAGTTCATCGGTAATAACGGAGAAAAAGAAAAAAGATCAAACAGCCGACAGACAAATACAACTCGGTAACCATGACGACAATTGAATAATCACTGTTACGTGGGGCCACATGGTTCATTTAACAGTGTCTTTGTCACCCCCCCCTCCCCCCAACGCCTTGTATCGAATTGGTTGAAGCTCTTGTCGTGTAATCAGAAACAAATGAAAACAAATGTTATTATTGTTTTAGCTGTTATATTCCTCCCCCCCCCCTTTAATAACAGAAAACAATTTCATCTACTTCAAGCTTAATTAAATAGCGCATAAAAATGTTTTAAAGCTCAACTGCGTACAAATGTTTACACATTCAATTTTAATGAATGCTCTGCGCAAAGTACCAGTTTGAAGCTCATTATCCTGCATTGAATTTACAGATTTTTAAGCTTTACCAAATAGAAATCTAGATCGCATGCCAAGGGCGGATCCAGAAATGTTCTAAGGGAGGGGCGATTGGTTTTAGTTTTCTACTTGCCCCCTTTTTTTTTACCACATATCCTGGTTAACACATGTTTATTACAAATGTTTCGGTCTTCAAGTTCGAAAAAATTCCAGATCAGAGCCCCGAATCCCAACCTCTCCTCATAGTATCATCGATGATCATCTAAAATTGCCATTTTTGAACTTCAAAGTCGAAAAACAGCTGGAGAAGAGTCTCTCAAGGGAGGGGCGATCGCCCCCATCGCCCCTCCCTTGTATCCGCCCCTGTCGCATGCCCACGACCCCCAGCGTCATAGTCTGGATTTGATGATGAAAGATAAGTTGCACAGCATTATTATTATTATTATCATTATTATTTATTTTATTTTATTATTATTATTTTTTTTTTTTTTTTGTTGAAAAACTCTTAAAAGGTAAATAATCCACTATGTGTTTGGAACCTGCGTTTTTGCTTATCAACAAGCAAACGACCATCATTTCATTTCACCCTCCAGGGTCCCCCGTACCTACCAGCTTAGTGGTTTAACCGGGATAGGGCCCTGAAGAGCGCTCTGTTCTTAATTTTGAACCAGAACCTAGGGTCGAGCAAACCATAGGCCCTAGCACCCCCAGAGGTATCGTTTCACTTGGAGGACTTAGTGACCACGACATTTTTAACGCCTCCCAGTCACCATTAATCAAGACGGTGGATCTTTGATCGGCTGGGATCGAACCCGGGTCCTTTCGGACACGAGTCCGATGCCTTACCGATCGGGCCACCACGGCCCGCAAACGACCATCCTGGTGCACACCATAATCACCGGATATGAATCCGTCCGATTTCTATCTTAGGGTTCACATGAAAAACTTGATGTACAGAAGCCGACGAACCCAATAGCCTCAAGAAATCTATTACTGACACATTTGCAAGCATTAAAAGAGAAACACTTGAACAAGAAACTGAATTTTTTTGAAGTTCATTTTACTCAAGTAGCCGACAACTTTGTAGCTAGGTTGCTCCAATCGTATCACCTCTGACTTTCAAAACATTGTGCATTAATTACTTTTTCGATGTTCATTTCAATTTTAAAAAAATGCTGTGCTATCTGCAATGGTTCTCGTGTTATTTAATTTCAACATTGTAGGTTAATTACAACACCTCGTATGCAATTACCTTGATTTCAAAAATCCGGCGGAGGAAGTTGCAATTCTGACCACCAACCTCAATAACGGACTTATTCGTAACGTAGATAAAATTCTCTCCCTTTGAAAGTGGAAGAAAGAGATAGCCTGAAAATGTTTAGAGAAACATCGTTCCTACAACTAATTATGAGTAATATAACTTACCGCTCATTAAAAAACAGCGAATGCGACTTGTTTCAAACGTTACACGCGATCTTGAAATGCTTTAACGAGAACAGGACAGCAAAAAAGTTCATTCGTCAATTCCATCGTAAGTTCTTTGTTTTTACTTTCGAAAGGATGTTTTGACAAAAATGTAATTCATGCCCCACCCTTATGTTGCCCACGCAGCTGGCCTGTCTATTACATCTTACTCCGCGCTTTTATATCAGGTGTTTAGACAATTAACCAACTATTCAGCGCTAAGCAATTAGTAATACAAATACCATTTCCCTTTTATAGATCGTTCTAAGGAAATCCATACACCTCTTACAGAACTCTGCTGATCAAGCTTTGATCTGCAACAAAAAATAACACTGGCAACTCATTCCATTTTTTAATAGCGAAATTTTTTATCTGTTGTACACTAACAGAAATTAGACTCTCTTCGGACAGTTTATTTCCAACTTAAATCTTGCAATTAATCTTGCTAGGGATGCAAGAAATATTTCGACATTCATGGCGCTATGTCACCGACAAATTATGAACACTTTTAAATAGAAAAAAGTATTTTCGCTCATGATTAATTTGTGGAATGGGGAAAACGCACAGTTGCGAAATGAAACCAATGTTGATTTTAAAAGCTAATTGTATGAAATTCAGCCAAGAAGAATTTCTTTCTTTGTTTTGGTCAGCATCAAATATACTCAAGTAAATTTGTGCATAAAAAATCACAAGAAGTCTTCTCATTTAAAGTTTCATTTCTGTTTCTGTCTGTAACAAATTAAAGAAAAAGTCCCTTTTTTTAAAATACACGTACTGATGCCAAAAACTGTAACTGTCTCATTCGAAGGAAAAAACAAATCACCTTTAGTCACCTTTAGTCATACCTCATCCTATGAGAGTCATACTATATTTCTATTCAATTGTTTTTTAATTCATAATTCATCTGTTTGTTTTGCAGGCGATACGTGGAAGAAAATTCAGGTGAAATGAAGGAAATTCCTCAATCTTTGGAACAGAAGGAAGTTATTCAAGCAACTAAAGCTCATTTACAAGAAGAAAGGCAAAGAGAAATAAAACTGATGGAAAAGGTTTCTTGCCTTTGTTAGCACTAATATTGGCATTGAAATTTTGCAGTTTGACCTTTTTCCATGAGCATTCGATACATTGTTGCCACGTATGCCTATCTACTTATATTAAAAACTGAGTATCTAACTATCTTTCTATCTTTCTATGTCACGCTTATTTCTCCTGAACGCCAATGAACTGAAAGTCGAACCAGGTACCGATAGATAGGTAATTTTTCAGGCTTCATTAGTTTCAATCTATATGATTATACGATTTTAATTAGCGAAGATATCAATTAATAAGTAGTCAAGTTTAAAGCGATTAAGCCTAAAAAATGATTAAACGTCCAAGACATTTATTTCTTACCGTTGCCATTTGAATAAAAACGTTAATTAAATTATTGAACTGTTTAAAATTCCAAGATATTTATTTCCTACCGTTGCCATTTTGAATTAAAACGTTAATTAAATTATTGAACTATTTAAAATTCCAAGATATTTATTTCTTTCCGTTGCGATTTTAAATTAAAACGTTAATTAAATTGAACTTTTTAAAATGAAAGAGTGTTATTTTTTTCCATTGTCATTTTGAATGCGTGTTATAACAAAGTTCTAACAATTGTTTTTATTCTAATTATTAATGACATATTTTTTCTCTGGTGCCATTTTGAAAATGTGTTTTTAAATAAAATTGCAATTGCTGTTTTTAGAAGGGGCTTTTTTTGGCTGCGATCCAAATATTAAAAGAACTTTTTCGTTTAGAATTTTGCAATTAATTTTAGAAGAAAGCAGTTTGGAAATAGTTTTTTTTTTGGAAAGGAATTTTATTTGTTATTTAGGGAGAGTGCTAAGTATGCGCTACTTGACATCGTCTTTATTTTTGAGGAAGCATGTGCAAATAATTCGATTGATTCTTTGATGCAGGAAAGCTTTTTAGCGAGCCGCTTTAGCGGGGAGTAGTTTATTAAACTTTTCCTTGGTACTATAAAGGCGAGCCGCCTTGGCGGCGAGTAGTTTATTGAAACTTTCCTCGCTACTGTAAAGGCGAGCCGCCTTGACGGCGAGTAAACTGTTTAAACTTTTCTCATTACTTTAAAGGCGAGCCGCCTTGGTGGCGAGTAGTTTTCTCAAACTGCCTTCACTACATTACAGCCCGTGCAACGCCGGGCCACGCAGCTAGTATTCTATATCTAATGATATACTGTTGCACGTATACCGATATCTTATGAGAAAGATAGACGGCATCATTTAAAAAAAAAGTCTCCAAATTCACCGAATCGTTTGGTAAAATTTGTCGTGCAATGTAACTTTTTGGGAGGTTATAGAGACCCCCCGTGGCCAACTGTTCAGTGACATAGACAAAAACATCCGGAGGGAAATATGATTTAGTTTCAGTGGAGGATATGGTTTTATTTTAGTCCTTTTCTGTGGTCAATAAAGGAGACATGCCGAGGTTTATCCCCCCCCCCTTTGAATACGCCCCTGATCCTACTTGAGGGGCAGGTGCACTGCTCTGCCTTGGGAAGCACAAAAGTCGTATCTGCACTTTTTAACAAAATTGAGTTATTGCCACCAGGTGGCTCTTTGTGACTTATTTTAACGAAATACAAAATTATGTGGTCGTATTTGAGAACGTGAAATAGTTTTAAAAATTTTTTGAAAAAGTTTCATCTGAATCAAATACATGGTAAAGCAAAACTTTAAAGAGTAAATATCTCAGTTTGAGCTCGACTGCAGATACCACTTTTGCGCTTAGCACGGTAGTGTTGCTCTCTTGCAACAGTGCTCTCGTTTTTGCATCCAAACAGTGAATTGAACACTTCTACTTCATATTTAGGAGGAATTGGGGAACCAACTGTAATTTAGGAACCACTTACGATGGAGGTCATAAGTGACTTCAATTACTTTGACAGCTCTCAATATGTATAATTGATAGTGACAGTAATGGAAGTGTGAACATAAACTATGAGAGCCGTTATTTCTTAATTGGAACTCTTAAGTTAAAAGATAGGACATGCGAACAGATGCTTCTACTTGATCAATAAAATACGAGGCTGCGGGAATATACTTTAAGTATCACCGCATCTTGCTTTCAACTTTCCGCATAAACAGACGCGTTATATAACGCACCCTTGAGTAGGGTTCCAATGCAGTTTTGTTGATCAAAATTTATGCTGCAGCGAAACCGTTTTTACTAATTTGCCTTTGGTGGAAATTTCAAAAAGAGAGGGGCTAAAAAATATTTCTCATCCTTGGTTATACAAGAATACGAAACAAATGAATCTTCAAAATATAAATTATGTATGCACATTAGTGCAGTCAGAATAGACCTTGGGGGGGGGGGGGGCATAACATTCCTCTAATGTGGATGAACTATCTTAATAAGATTGCAGGGTTGCCACAGGCTACTTAAATGCTACTTTTTGCTGCTTTTTAGCCTACTTTCCCGTTAAAAATAAAAGAAAGACGAAAAAAGTATTAAAAGTAGCTTAATACATCGAAAAAATATCGCCAAGTCCAAAAAATATCGCCAAGTTAAAAAAAATATCGCCAAGTCCAAAAAATATCGCCAAGTTAAAAAAAATAAAGAGGTAAAATGAATATCGAAAAATTAAAAATTTGAAAGTAGGGTATTGAGATGGGGAATTTGTGTGTCGGTCGGTCTGTCGGTCGGTCTGTCGGTCGGTCGGTCGGTCTGTCTGTCCCCCCCTAATAACTTGTGAATGAACAATCCGATTTGGACAAACTTTTTTTGTTGGAAAGATCTCGGCGGGTACAGCTCATTCCCATATTTGATTTTTTGATTTGAACAATTTTTGGTTCAACTTTGAGCCGTTCAAATAACCGGTCCCGCGATACTAACTTTTTAATGAACAGTCCGATTTGAACAAACTTTTTTTTGTTGGAAAGAACTTTTCAAGGATACTTCATTCCCGTATCTACATTTCCGATTTGAACAATTTTTCATTCAACATTGAACCGCTCAAGCAAGCTGTCACCCCTAATAACTTTTGAGTAAACAGTCCGAAAAAAAAATGACTGACTGTGCAGACGATTTTTTGTTTATTTATTCATTTGTTTTATTGAATTTATTATTATTATTATTATTATTTTTGGCAGACGATTTTTTTTTGTAACAAAAATGTTTCATTCACTAGGGCATTTTATTCTTTATTTATATTTAACAACTGGCAACGGATTAAAAGTGAAATTCGAGACATTTTATCAACGGACGAGTTTTTTTTTTTTTTTTTTCTTTCTTTGATAAAATGTGTTTTGATGTACTTTGTACTTTTAATTTTTTTTTGAAAACAATTGAGGAATTTTTCTACGGAAGAACTGTAACAGTTACATTCTTTAAAAGGTGCGACAAAACTTTATTTATTCATTTATTTACTTTTTATGTGTCTATTTCATCTGATGAGAGAGGTATATTTTGCTTTTAAAGGTATGTTTGACATAATTTTTAGTCTTAGATAATCAAGAGAATAATGATCAGATGCTAGAATGCCGATGTCGATGTACGGGAAAGTAGGCTCGTTTAGTTCTTGACAGAACTTCTTGTTTTTGACTCTAGGCGACTTTGGAGACTTTTTTTGAGCACAAACAGGCTAAAAGCAACTTATTTTCACTGAAGCTACTTTTTTGGAGACTTCTTTTTTTTCCAAAGCAAGTTTTTATTCGAAAATCTTGATTTGTTTTTGCCCTATTTGATTTTATTTATTAATTTGAAACCCATTATTTTTTATTCTTATTTCTTTGGCACCTAAAAAAAAAAGAACATTCCTTTGCCTTTTATTATGGACAGATCCACTATTATTTTCTGAAATAGCAATCAGGGAGGGGCTTAGATTTTGGAATAATTTCAATAATTGTGCACATCTTGTAATTTCAATTATTTTAGAATTTGACAGCTATTTTAACATAAGCTAACTGAAGCATATTATAGCTCTAGTTCTTTTTTTTTTTTTTTCAACCTTGACTTTTATTTTTTATCGACTGTAATTACTTTTTTGGTTGGAAATGTATTAAATGTTTAGCAAATGAGCTTTTAATTGTTAAATTTTTTTCTTGTAATAAGTATTTTTTCACTTAAAACCTTAATCAGCTTCTTTTTTATTTTATTTTATTAAATTTTAAGTTGTATTTTTGCATAAGCTTCCAGTTGAACAGTTGAAATATGTGAAAGTTGAAGTAACTCATTGATTAATATTTTTAGAATTTGATTAAATAAAGGAAAATTATATAAAGTGATTTAAATTAAACAGGGGTATAAGAGGTGTATTGTTTAAAGTTTTTCTTTATTTTAAAGAGCTCATTTATGTGCAATTTTCAAGTTTGTGTGATCTTCTACCTTGCGAAAAGTGAGAATCCTTTTGCACAATTTTTGGGAGTTTTTTTTTTTTTTTTTTGAATATGCGTCAAAGCTTTCTTTAAAGACAAGTACATAAAATGCATTCTCCTTTTTACTGAAACTTTCATTTAAAAATTTAAAAAAAAAAAAAAATCGTAATCATTTTAAGCATGATTAATCACTTGCCACAAAAGTACAGAATTGCTGATTTTGTTTCAATGTTGTCAAGTCTTGTAATATTAGCATTATATTTCTGATTTTTTTCAAGGAACAAAGTACTAGTTAACATTATAATTAAGAGCTCTATTTCTCCACTTCAGACTTCCATCACAAGTCCTCCCTCACATCATCTCATGTTGCAGAACCAATATGTGGAGTTAGGGCCGTATTGAAGGGGTGGGTTTTTAGCGTTCAAACCCCTTCCAAAAATTTTCAAAACTTTTTAAAAAATGCTTTTTATAGTTTCTCACTGAAAAAATTATTATTGCGGTTTTGTTTTAATTTTCTTATTTACTTTGAAACTGCAATTAAAAAATTAAATTATCATTATTGAATAATTGTACAAATTAAGTGTTTTTTCTGCAGTAATTACTTTTATTGTTATTATTGCAAACATACCTTAACAATACAACTTTACCTGCAACTTTTTAATACCACTAAAAGAACTCCAAAATTCTTCAAATTTGTAAGTACTAAACTTTATTTTTAACACACCTTATAAGTGTCCGTGAAATAGAAATTTCAAAAGTACTCCTTCGAATGGGTGTGTATGAGTAAGTCCTGATTTTTTTTTTTCTTTATTGAAAACATGAGTCATTTTTTTTCAATTTTCATATTAATACCCTTTTAACCTTTACTGTAACAAAAATCAACAGAATATAGAACATGAAATCAAATTTTATTGACTTTATAGATTTTATGAGAAATAGGTTTGGTAAAACCCTCCCCAAAACTAAGTTCTGGTTACGGCCCTGTGTGGAGCATTACATTATAGTCATCTAGATTAGTCATCTAGATGACTATAGGATTATGATCAATCAATACTAATGATGAGTCATCTAGATGACTCATCATTAGATATCAGTTTGACGCCAGAGTGAAATAAAAAAAAAGTAGCTAAGGTTAGGGAAGAAAATTAAAAAATGTTAAAACAAAAGAAAGTGAGCAAAAAAAAAAAAAAAAAGCTAAACTGAAAAGGGTAATCAGGAAATCAGAGGAAAAAATCATATTAGTATCAAGTTTCTGGCAAAAGTACTGCTTTACTTTCAAGGTCCTGGTTAATGTTTAAGTAGTTCTTGCAACAAAATACCACATAATTTTTTACACTAATAATGTTGCTTTACTGCATCCTCGTAACAGCTACTGGCAGTATTTTATTTATAATTTTGCTTTATTTATATTGATTTTTCATTGTATTCTCATCAAAATTGTAGAATAGAATTAACTGTAGTCATGGGCACTCCCTTTTTTAATAAGTTTTGGCAAAAGTTTTTTTTTTTTTTTTTTTGTAATTGCATATTTAGTTCAAATTCCTCAGCAAAACAGATAGAGACTTATTACAAATGTTAAATTTTCAGCTGTACTATTTGTTTCTTACTTCATTTATTTGATCCTGAATACTATTTTCTTGAAACTTTTTCAATTTTGGGGACTACTTTTTTTTGCAACTTTTTAAATTTTGGGACTACTTTTTTGCTACTTTTTTATACGTTTTTGGCTACTTTTGCTACTTTTTTAATGAATTTTTCCTGTGGCAACCCTGGATTGGTATAACTAGAGTAACAACCCTCTGAAGACGTGACTGACGCCAATTAGAAGCTTCTTGAAAGAATTCTGCGTTAAAATAAAGTTTTTATTCCCATATTGTTTTTCTGATGCATACAACCCTTTTTCGGCAGATGTAAAAATTTGAACTTGGTCTCTTATTAAAGTTTTTAAAAAGTAAACTGAAAACGTTGCGAAAAATACAACATTGACTGGGATTTTTTAAAAATAAAATAAATTAATACAATAAAACAATTAAGTTCAGTATTGCAATAACAAACGTTTGATTCCTGATTAGAAAGATTCCATTACGTAACTCTTTGTAAATCAATTCCTAATAGAGTTAATGGTATTATAAATAATAATAACGTTAATAAGGAAAAGAAAAAGACGCGAATGAATAATGTCACCATTTATTTTTAAAGCCAGTCAAGCTTTAAAGGTTCAAAAAAGCATTTTTAACCTTTTCTTGAACATTTTTGATACGTAACTGTTACAATATTTTTAACTGAAATGCTACATATTTCGACGTATTTCTTTCAATAAAAAATTTTGTGATCGCGATTAAATAGTTTAATGAACGTGATGATGTAAATGTTTTTCCTTCAATTAGAATTTTTGTTGTTTGACTGGTTTTTGAAAAAACCTATTCGCAATTGAACGTTCTTAACTTAATTTGGCAGGTGTTCCATTTGACACATCAGAGTGATTTTAAACTAGCTCCATATATGCGATCGTGTTTTTGATCCTTCAGTTCAAGTGTTAATCGTAGATTTTTCATTTCCCTTTTAACAGGCTATGGATTCTTCCCTGCACGAGACTTCGGCGAGAATGGAATACGAAAAACCACTAGAAATCACGAAAATGACAGAAGTAAGATCAACATTTTGCTGTATTTATGGGTCCAGTAGATTATGAGTAATTTTGTAATACATATAGATAAGCTCACTGTCAATAACACAGGTCTGCAAAAAAAAAAAAAAAAAAAAATCGAACAGATGCATGGGATGTTTTGACTGATTTTAATGCTTTTTGGCGTGCTGAATCCGAATATAAGCTTCATTTTTTTTTTCTATCATGTACAGATTTTTTGCAATACGTGAGGACTTAATTGTCAAAGTCAAAAAATAAAAGTTATAAATAAAATCATGCATTTATTGGGAACTTCGAACAAACATATTTGAAAGTCTCCATCTTTTGGCAAACACTTGATAAATTGCTTCATCAGTCCTAATTTAATGTGAAGAGGGGAAAACAGAGCCTTCACCCTATCAACCACTATACTGTCCAACGTGAAAAGCCTCGACTAGCACCTAGCACCTTTGAAGGTTCTGTTTTAGAAAAGGGTTTGCACTTGATTAAAAAATGGACCATGGCAGCATTTTTGCTTACTCTGATATTATTTTATTTTCCTGGATCCGATAAGGAAGGGAAATATATTAAAAAGAAAAAAAACATCAACACGAACTAATACTTTTAGTGAACGAATCCAAAAATAAATAAATAAATAAATAAATAAATGAAATCCTCTCACATTCCCTTCTCTCTCTCTCTTATCACTATCACTCTTATTTTAATAAAATCCTTAATAGTCCAAGATCCCAGTGCAACATATTTGAACCTAAACAATGTGGCTCTGTCGGTGAGCGTAGCATTCACTTTTCCTCATCCAACACCCACCCTCGCTCTCTTTTTTTTTTCATTTTTTATAACTGTGGGTCCTTTTTGAACATCAAAAAAGCAAATAAGAAAAGCTATTTGTAATAAATATTTTCTTAAATCATAAATTAGTATAGTATTTATTCAGTTATATAGAGGTAAAATGGTACATTACCACACTCAGTTCAGTACACACGTTTTTCGGAAAAACTGTACATGATGAATAAAAACGGAGGTCATTTTCGAATTCAGCACACCGAAAAACATAAAGTACACTCAAAATATCCCATACAGTTTTTTGGTTGCAGACCTGTGTAGTGTGTAATTCATAGATATCCTTACATTAGGCTGCGACATCGATGTCGATGTTTTGGAAACATCGATATTTTTGCTAAAACATCGATGTTTTACCATCGATGTTTGAAGGTCGATGTTCTTCCAACATCGATGTTTTTTTCGATGTCGATGTTTTATAGTCCAGCAAAGAAAACTCTATAAAAATATGCGATAAGCAGACGTATTAAGAAGTTTTCCTCTTTAATCAGTAATTTCAACATCATTGGAAAACATTTTCTGTGATTATTATCGATGTTTTGCTCTCGATGTTTCTGAAACATCTTTAATTTGCTTTCTCCGTTTTTTTTTATTATTATTATTTTGATTTTATTATTATTTTTTTATGTCAATGATTTATATTTCAGCAAAAAAAAAAAAAAAAGAATCATAAAAACATGCTAAAGATTCAAAGATAGTACTCAAACTCGGCTCGTTTTTAGAGCTTTTTAAGGGGGTAGTTTGTCTTGAAAACTGTAAATGGTTTCTTATTACAGACCTAAACTAGGTAATAATAAGTGACACAAGCATTATTAAGCGTATGACTATGAAAATGAATTAAAACATTTTATTTCTTACCTGTAATTATTGATAAGTTTATTACGTAAGAAGAACCGCTTTGAGTGAGGAATAAAAATTTTAACAATATTCACGAGTATTTTTCATTGGTCATGACTTTTTTGAAGAGTATGATTTTTTCTAATCTTGTAAACATCTTCACAAGCTAATCCGATATTAAAATTACATGTTAGTGTTTGCAAATGATGAAGTAATTATCATGAATAGTCCTTCACAGTTTCTTCTGTTTCGATATATTTTTGGTCATCTAATTAATATTTATATTTTACCAAAATGTGAAATAAATCGGTCGAGCCACGGACTTGGAAAACCGGGACGTCTGGCAGCCTTACCTTTAAATTGAGGAAGTCTTTAAATAGACAATAGAGCGTCGTTAATCAGAGAAGCAACTGTAATGAAAATTAGAAAAAAAATTACATAAATTGTGAATTTTTAATGGTGTGTCACCAGGGCTTAATGTGTATTAGGGGTGCGACATCAAAGGCAAATCATCAATGTTTCAAGACCAGGGCCGGATTAACGTCCATTTACGCCCGAGGCCAAACTTAAAAACTGCGCCCTACCTCACGCATCCGAACTCAATCGAAATCGTATCCCCTCATTACCATTTGATGGAATTAAAGATGAGTTTCTGTTTTTCTTTTTGTTTTCCTATGCACAAAAAAGGAAGGTCCGGATGTGATCCCTGTGAAATTTTTCAAAATTGAAGATTTCAAAATTTAATTTTAAGGCATTTATCGGAAAGTAATGAGGTAACTCAACCCTGTGGCAATTTTACGGGTAATTTTAAAGATTACTGATATTTTTTAAGCAAACATTCAAGTATTTTGTTATATTCGAAGTTACGTTAAACAAGCGATCTTTTCTCCAGGATAATTGTATTTTTAAGCTGTATTTAATGGTATCATTGAATTTTTGAAATACATTTTGAATGATTTTTAAAAATGTGTTAAAGTATGGTAACTGACTGACATTTTAAAAAGTATCATGTCAGTCAATTACCTTTTTTTTCATAATTTTTCTAAAATTATGTAAAATGTGTTTTGAAAATTTAATTATTCCATTAAATTCAGCTTAAAAATTATAATAATCCAGGAGAAAAGATCGGTTGCACAGCGTGTATTTTGCTTTAGATGTCACAAAATACACACTGCTTTTGTCCTAGAAATGACAGTCACATACTCGTGGAATTCCCCCCCCCCCCCAAATTGAAGTTCTACATACGCAATTGCAAGTCATCTTTGATTTAGAAAAGGGAATAAGTTCGAGGACTCCTCCTCCCAACATTTCGAAAATTTTGGTGAACTTTAATGATGTTGGGGAAAGGCGGAAATCGGGAGAGGTCTCCCGATACTTTTTCGAAGTTGAGGTCCTAAAATGCCATTTTAAAGGTTATTTTTTATTCGGGACGATCGGTTAATGATGCTGGGGAAAGGCGCAAAATCGGGAGAGGTCTTCCGGAACTTTTTCGAAGTTGAGGTCCTAAAATGCCATTTTAGAAGGTTATTTTTTATTCGGGACGATAGGTAACTCTAGTACGATTTTTTTTCGAAATTGAGGACCAAAAACATTGTGGGGCATTCCCTATGTTGTTAGAGAAATGGATGAGGTTTAGCCATTCTCCCCAGAAAGTTTTCGAAATTTTAGTCCTAAATAAGCAATGAGAAACTATCTTTGAGGACATTAGGAGAAACGACGGTGTTCGGTAATTCGTTTCCGTATGTTTCGGAACTGAAGCCCTGAAAACAACTAGATCATTTGAATAGCGTTAGATGAGGAATGAATGTCGGCGGGGGGCTCTCTGGGAAAATGTTTAAAATTGAGACCCTAAACACGAGGTCTTAGCCGATTTTTAATGAGGTGGGGAGAGGCCTGAAGTCAGGGTCACTTCCCGGAAAAGTTTTCGATCCTGCTGACTAAAAACGGAATTTTAAATTAGGGTGAGTTCTGGTAAGTGCGTACCCTTTTTTTCAAAGTTCATGTTCTCAAAGATGCTGCTCTGTTGAAAAATCTTGTACACTCACAATTTTTTTTTAGTTTTCTTTACAGATCCTTTACTAAGATTTTCAAGCATATAATATGTCAAATAAACCATAAGCATAGGTTTTGTGACCTGGTTTATGATACCTATTCTAAGGTACGCACTTTCCCTACCTAGCGGGGTAAGTGCGTCCAACTTAAATTATATGAATATGAGCAGGAAAAAACTTCTGGAACATATTAAATATGTTAGGTAGTTGCCTTAGGATAATGCCTAATACTGGAGATCAGCACTTGCTTGCATGGATGAAACGCAATCAGTGATATCCCACGTGTCTTGCGAACAACTGTGATTTGAAAATTGAGAGAGTTGTGTCTGTGATTCTTCCTTTGTCCTTTTAATAAGACCAAGTGAGCAAATGTAAGTTGTTTTTATTTAGTAATAATCACTTATAGTTTACATAGTTTATTTTGGGTTAATACATTAATCAGTCTGTGTTTTTAAGCCAGGGTTCGCACTTACCCCTTCTTAAATGTAAGATGAGACATGTGCGTCTAATAGCGTTGTTGTAAATGCGTACCCCTGTGATTTTCTTTAATTCTATTTGTATGGTAGATCGTTAGGTGACCTGAGTGAACAATTAGTTTTTTTTCTTTTTTTTTTTTTTTTTTGAATAAATACGGGTTTAAAATATTTTTCTTGTTAGAATCAGCAGCAGTAAGAAAAAACACAAAACAAAGAGCAAAAAAAAAAAAAAGAAAAGAAAAGAAAAGAAAATAACTGAACATGATATGATACTTGTACTTTTTTTTTCTTGTACATTGAAATAGTTTTTCACAACGTGTTCTTAATTTTCTTAAATATAATTTATTCATTACTCCACCTTCCTTTTTTGAATCAGTTGGTTCCTTATTTAGTGTTTCACTTAATTTCTTTGCTTCATTTGTCATTCTGGTTTAAATTAAGTATAGCTTATAATCGCTATTTTCAACGAAACATTTACTGACTGATATCTAAAAGCCAATATATTTCAGAGGTAATGAATAAAGTTGAAATATTATGCCACATTCAATGTAAATATAAATACTTGATGGAAATGACGTCGGATTTATAATCGACTTACAAAAGAGTTATAAGCAAAATTAAAGTTGAATTACGAGAGTTGGATTATCCACTTAATAGTACACACTTGCCTCATCATAATGGTACGCACTTGCTTCGCATAACAGTACGCATATGCCTCATGATAGTGGTACGCACTTGCCCCATCAAAATGGTACGCACTTACCCCCACCTTACTTTAAAGAAAGGGAAAGTGCGTACCGTAATATAAACAAATTTTAGTTACAGTATTTGATCAAAATACCCCTTGTATGTTATTAGTAGCTATTACTCAAAAGAAACAACTTGCATTTCTTGCTTGGTATGACTACAAGAGAAACTGAAACAAAACCTTCTCAATCTTTACTTTAGAGTTTTTTTTTAAGACATTTAAGTTGTCTCTGATTGTGTTTCGTCTATTGAATCCAGGCCTGAATTCTACCTATTGAAATTATCATTAGACAGTTATCTAACATAGTCGATGTGTTGCAGAAGCCATTTCAGGACAGTGTTCATATAATTCCCAGTGGACGCACTTACCCCGTGGACGCACTTACCAGAACTCACCCTAATATTTTATGATATGGAAGTGAGGCGTTTGAGAGCTTTCCATAGAAAAAGTTTCGAAATTGAAGCTCTAAATATGCATTTATAGGAACTCAAATGCATCTGACAGTGCTGGCGCTGAGTGAAAAGATGGGGGTTAGGGACTCAACTACGAAAATTTTCAAAATTTTAGACCATCTTCAAAATGTTGGGAGAATAAGGGCGGAGGGTCTTCTATTTAAAACATATTTCGAGGCATCTCCTGTTTTTTTTTCCACTTGGATTAGATCTTCGTGATAATATTTTGAAGGCAAAAAAACAATATATATATATATATATGTATATAAATAATATGTTGGAAAATAACTGACCCATTAACTGACGTAATTATAAATAATATATACAAAGTTTGAGTGTATATAAAGTATATGTAAAGTAGTTTGAATGCAAAATAATCAATATATTCTGTAGAGGTGCCTCGACATGATGTCATTGCTAACTCCCCAAAATTTCCTTATTCGCCAAATAATGTCTGCCAGTTTGGAAAATTTGGAAATAACAATTCAATAAATTTTTGTAAGGATGTCTAATGTCTCTTTTCGTTAAATGTTGATACTTGTGCATGCTCGTATTTTATCCTGAACAAAAATTTGAAGTTTCATTCGGTAAATTAACTTCCCTCTCCCAAAAATTTTAACTTTGGGCTCCCCTATTAATTGGCAGTCCTAAATAAATATGAATTAATAAATTATTAATTTCAAAAAAAAAAAAAAAAAAGATACTGACATGATTTAGAGAGAGAAAAATTGTTTCATAAATAAGTTTCATGTTGACCATTGTCTGTACAATGGCTTTTACTAATTTTCCTGTTCGCCATATTTTCAAGAAATGATTGTTTAAACCAAAGGTATGGAAAAGTATCAGCTTAGACCAGAAAATGAATTACCTCAACTCAAGCTTTACGTCCCCTTCCCCTCCAATTGCTTTTTTTTTTTTTTTTGCTGAACTGGCATTTTGCAATCCCTTCTAGTTGAATTTTTTTCTCTATATATTTTATAGCGCTTTGGCGTTCTTGTTTTTTTTATTCTTTCTTTCTGTCTTCCTTTAGTTTTTGTTTATTTATTTCTACAACGAACTGTGCATTAATTTTTTCCTCCGCTATATGCGCCCTTACGAGCTTGCGCCCCTAGGCCAATACCTAGGATGGCCTATTGGGTAATCCGGGCCTGTTCAAGACATCGATGTTTCGAAATTATGACATCAATGGTATTGGTACATCGATCAATAAACATCGATGTTTTCAAACATCGATGTTTCAAAACATCGATCTTTTTTTACAAAAATTACTTACATATTTAAATGTACAGTAAGGGCCCTGCTCCACATCAGCGTAAAACGCGACCGAAACTGAAGGCAGAAACCGAAAATCCGGGTACTTTCCATAGGAACAATATTTCCTCCATTTTAAGCTTTTGCTTTATTTTTCTGCTTTTCGTCAATGTGGAGCAGGGCCCTAATACAGTAACTCCCCAATGCATTGCGCCTCTTTGTATCACTCAATTAGATTTATCTTTTGTCTCCTGAAAAACATCAACCGTATGATATCGATGTCAATTATAGAAAAATTTTCAGTGAGATAGATACTGCAACTGTTGATTAACTGTATAACTTTCATTTATCGCATATTTTTATGAAACTTTTTTTATTGAAATGTAAAACACCGTTATCGAAAAAATATTCAAAAGCAAAAAAAAAAACAACGACGTTTAAAAAGCGTTGACCGTAAATCATAGTTAGTAATTCAAAAAAAAAAAAACTATTTCAATACGATAGATATTGCAACTGTTAAAGGTGAATCTTTTTTATTGCATATTTTTATTGCTTTTTGCTGAAGTGTAAAACGGACATCGAAAGAAAAAAAACATCGAACGCGAAACAGTGATCATTAAAAGACATCGACCTTAAAACATCGATGGTAACGATCAAAAACGTCTTCTAACGAGATTGATAGTGTAACGGCTGATTAACAATATAACTTTTGGCCGCATATCTTGATGATTTTTTTTTTTTTTTGCAGAAATATAAAACATTCACATAAAGAATAATAATGCAATAATATTTTTTTAATGGCGAAAGCAAATTTAAAATGTTTTAGAAACATCGAGAGCAAAAAATCGATAATAGAAAATGTTTTCTTATGAGATGAATACTGAAACTTCTGATTTAGGATGAAAACTTCTTAATACGTCTGCATATCGCATATTTTTATCAAGATTTTTTGCTGGATTATAAAACATCGACATCGAAAAAAACATCGAACCCAAAACATCGATGTTGGAAAAACATCGACCCTCAAACATCGATGTTTTAGCAAAAACATCGATGTTTCCAAAACATCGACATCAATGTCGCAGCCCTAATTTGTATAGAAGCTCACTGAGCTCAGCTCCTGCTCTTTTTTTCCAGCACGTTTTTGCAGTTATATGTTAAGGTTTCAATATAAGACGAAATTCCGACAATTTAGGCATTAAAATGAGTTTCAAAGACTATAGGAATCCTGCAATTCTTTCATTGAAAATTTAGTCCCTCCCCGTGTGCCACAAATTATACTCATGCCGCCGTAGCTGCTCCCTTCCTCCTTAAGTGCAATGGCACTCCCTATACCTCAAAGACCCACAAGGGCTACTTCCCCTCCGAAAAAAAATAGAGGGCAATTTTTGATTGTTTAATTGGACACCCCTGCATGTCATCATGCTTCGGTTATGCAAACTGTCTTCCTCCCAGTATTTTTCCAAAAGAGGTGACTGAATTCCAATTTTACCTCAATCAATATTTTATATAAAATATTTTAACTCTCTAACCCAGTAAGGTGCTGGTTTAGGAACCAATTTTTTAATTTGTGATAGTAAAATCATGATGTAGTATAACTACTTACAGAACTCCATAGCGGTAGCCATTGGCAACAATTGAACTCGCGAATCTTAAAGTAAACGGGCAAAGGAGTAGAATACGATGGTGCAACGCTGTTTGCTGGGCAAAAAGTTATTTTCACCGCGTGCATGTGCTTTTCAGACTTTTGCCCGTCTACTCTTACCTCCATGGTTGCCCATAATACCAATTTCTCGTTTTCCCTTGAGCAATGGGTTCAGATCAGGACCTTATTTCAGGGGTGGGTTTTTAGGGTTCAAACCCCCTTCGACATTTTTCAAAATTATTACAAAAGTACTTTTCATAGTTTCTTACTGAAAATATTATTAGTGCTATTTTATTTTAATTTTCTTATTTACTTTGTAACTGCATTTGAAAAATGAAATTATCATTATTGAATAATTGTACAAATTAAGTGCTGTGTCTGCAGTATTTATTTTTATTGTAGTTATTGCAAACATAATTTCTTAACCATACACCTTTCCCTTCGAGTTTTTAATACCAAGAAAAAAAACACATTAAAATTCTTCAAATTTATAAGTACCAAACTCTATACTTTACACATTTTATAAGTGTCGTAAGATAGAAATTTCAAAAGTACACCTTCGAATGCGTGTATATGGGTTTCCTCATCTATCCAGTATTTTTCTCCTTTCATTGAAAGATGAGTCATTTTTAAAAAATATATTTCATGTCAATACCCTTTTGACATCTACTGTAACAAAAATCAACAGAATATACAGCACATGAAATCAAATTTTATTGACTTTATAGATTTCACGAGGAATATAGGTTTGGTAAAACCCTCCCCCCGAAACTTAAGTCTGGTTACGGCCTTAGTCCAGATGCATAAAGATTGCCCCCCTCTCACTACAGGTGTCGCAGGAAGAGGCCCGACGCCGGCAGGAATACCTGAAGCAGCAGCGGGACAAGCTGCTGGCCCTCAAGAAGCAGGAGCGCGAGAAGATGCTCCGGGACTACGAGAGGAGCTCGTCCGACCGGCCGCGCTCGGCGAGGGCGGCCAAGAGGGCGGTGGAGGAGGAGCAGGCGGAGGCGGAGGTCGACCCCAAGGTCCTGGCCTTCCGGAAGTCCCTGGCGGCCAAGCTCAAGGCCGAAGTTGTGGGTGAGCAGTGAGTTCAATTACTACTAAGACAGACACACACACACACCCTCAGGGTTAAAGACTTAACTTGAAAATAACCCTTTCAGGTGCAGAATATTTAATTTTCGTACGCCGGAAAAAATATTGATATGCTTTGCTAATAACCTTACCCATCTTCCTTCAAGTTTTTTCTTATGCAGTTTCAACGAAAACAATCACAGAAACAGCATAAATTTTCCGGAAGGTGCCGCCCGGGCAAAGGCGTCGGCTTGCTCCCCCTAGATCCAGGCACTGCCTCCTTTATCAGTGTTGAATCTTATTTAACTTTCATTACTAAAATTTTTCACAAACAACGCAGCCATTGCATTTTATGCCAGCGGGTCTATCAGTATTTACAATATTCATGTGTTGGAAAAGCATGAGAAATGCAAATTTAGTTTTCCTAAGAACGGAAGTTTTTGTTTAGAAACGACTGCAAATGACAGCTGTTACCACTTACAAAGGACCCACCTCCATCTGTTTTTTTTCCTTTCCTTTTTATGGGGTAAACTAAAAATTGTATCCGCAAAAAATTTATCTCTCAAATTTCCACCCGAGTTCCCATTTTAATCACCTATGATTTATTTGGTAATCCTTAAAAGAGTTATAACAGATTTTGTTGTGAAGTCTGCCTGTGTTCACCTCGTTTTGAACGGAACAGTCCTATTTTCAGTTATCCTGTGCCGTTGTCCCCATAGATACTGAAATATCCTGTTTTCTGAGGTGACAGAGCGGAATATTGAAGGTCTCTACCAAAAATCACTGGGTGGAGTTATTTAAGCATTTTCATACCCAAATATTACTGCCGTCATAATTTAAAAAGCCTTATATCCAAATTTTGCTGCAATTCATTTTTACAGTTATTTTTGGTAACTATATCTTTGGGTAACAACTAAGAAATTCAAAATTTTGCTCCTGCAGGGTTCTACTTATGTGCTAAAACATTTTTTTTAAATATATTAATAGCATTTATGACGGTTAAAAATTTGTCTTCTAGTTTTTTCCGACATTTTTCCCCTATCAAGATTTTGAATTTGGTTGAATATTATTTTGACACAGTCAAATAAATGATTCTGAAAAATTGGAATTTTTACTTTCAAATAAAATGTAAATAATTGATTATATTATTTAATATTTATAATTACTGAAAACATGTATACATATAGTTTTGCATTGTGAGCAATTTTGTATATAACATGTTTTTCTTTTTTGTTGCAGATCAGAAATGAGGTGAAGATGAATAATGCTTCTGGAATGTACATTTGATTACAAAGTTGCCGAACAAATGTTTAGAACTTATTTAGTGTTTTTGCTTGAGTACTGCAATTATTAAATATCATTCCCTCATCTTTATTGAAAATTGTACCCTGGTTGAAAATATCTTTCCATTTGATTTAGAAGAATGAATTGTCGCTTATAAAAAAAAATGTTTCAAACCAAATGAATGCAAGCAAATTAAACGCTGTACTGAGTCCGTGAAAGCATTTGCTTGTTCATGTGCATGTCCATATTTTTATCATGTTTAATGTGTTGTTAGTAGATATTAAGTATTTTTAGCTTATAATACGTTTGAAAATGTCAAAATATCATTTTTAAAAAGAATAAAAATTATTTATGAAGCTAAAAATTAATTTCAGAGATTTTTTTCAAACACTTCATTCACATATTTTCTTAAGCAATCAATATTTGCTAAATGGTTTGCTTTGTGGTTGGTAGATAACGGGTTACAAATGCGTCTTGCATTGTGTGAAGAGAGGATCTTCGGTAAGACGATATCGTGTCCAACTGAGCCCCAATCTTAAATTCTTGGGAGGGAGAAAATTCTCAATTTGCCGAACGAAATTTTGGAATGTGCCGGATGATAAAACACGAGCTTAAACATAACTTGTACCGTTACTTTGTGGGAAAAGACAATAAGTTTCACTAAACAATTGAAAAAACAAAAACATAATTTTTGAAAAACACAAGTACTTTCCATCTTTTCTTTAGACACATGACAAATATTTGAACTTTCCTGGTAGTCGTGATGTTGTTGTTGTAATGTGAATGGTTGCCAAGCCAATAAACAGGTTTCTATAGCATGTGTGCACTAAATTACGGTACAGTGGATCAGTCCGCTCTAACTAGCACAAAACAACCTATAACTCCAAGCTTTTTGCCCATCTTTTGGGACTTCAAGTAATCGAGACTCGACTATAATGATTCTTAAATCATATCTAACTTACGAATTCCTAAAAAACCAAAAATATTTAAAGATTTCATTCCGATATTTGGAGTATGCTTTTCATTTTTATTTAGTCTGCTGTGTATATTTTTCGTTTACAGTTTTTCAACCATATCATTCATTTTTTTTAATGCTGACAAAAATTCATTTTTATATTCCAGGAAACTATTCCATATAAGTTAAATGTAAATCCTTGCTTTCACAACATCGAACCAATTTTTACGTTCCACTCACCATCAGCCTATAAATAAAATAAAAAAATCTACAAATCCATGTGCCTTGGGTTGATTTCTTCAATGTACGTGTACATCCAGAAAAAATAGCCACGTTATTCTCTCTCTACTTATGGCGCCAGACGTAATATGCTGTTTATTGGGAAGGGTAAGAGAGGGAGGAAAGGACCTTGGGTTGCGAGAGGAGCCAGCCCTTTGGGAGGAGGGGGGGTCTCTGATGCCATAGAAAGGCGCCAAGTAAGAAGCAATTTATTTCTTCTCCTCTTACTGGTTATCTGGCAGGAAAAGAGCTTTCATTTTGAAAGCAAATTTGCATTGTTTACAACCTGTAGCGTAAATTTTTAATAACAGGGGAGCTGAAAAAGTAAGTCATCATAACAGGGAGCGTGAAGTCTCAGGGACCGCGCTGCTCTCTAATGTTTCAAAGCTTGTGCAGTTAAATTACAGTCCTGTTTGAAGCAGTGAGTAACTGCCTCGAAGCAAAGGCTAAGGCAGGAACATGCAATACACCGCCAACTCGGTTATTTCGTTCCATGAACTGCAGTTTTGTGCTTATTATGCACTCATCAGCATGGAATACGAAAGTAACCGAGTTGGAGGCAAAAACCCTCTAAAAGAGCAAAGAGAACCCAAAAAAAAAAACTGGTGGCTACCAGTTGGCGGTGTATTGCATACAGTCCTGTTATTTGCCTCAGACGTAGTGGGAATTTTTATCTGTCCGGGAAGAAAGTTATTGTATTTAAATTGAAATATTCCGAGAAAATTATGTTCCGGGCTTTGAGATTTTTTGCTAAAAATCATTTGTTGTAAATATTTAACTACTGAAAATAAAAATGAATCTCTTGTTCATTAATGATTTTATTTTAGTATTTAATGTGCACAGAACATTTTATTGCCAGAAAATTGAACATAGCACCTTACGGAAAATTTTTGACTGCACCTTAACTATTAGTTTTTTGCTTCGCATTCGAGAATCTTCATCTTCCCTAGAACATTCGTTGCGTAATTTTTCTTAACATTTCAAACAACTCCCAACTTCATCTGAAATGTTTTGCGTCTCTTCCGCATAACGCGGATCAGATAAATGAATCTATCTCTCCGCGAATTCGAAACAGAGAAATGAATCTGTCTCTCAACGAACCTAACGTCAGAGCAATGTGCTCATGTATATCACGGGCGAAAATTGTAGCACTAAATAAGAGGTGCAATTTCAATGATCGCAATTGAAGAGTGGAATAAAATTTTCAACCAGATACGCATGACCAAAAGATGTTGATGAGAGATGGTGTTTTTTTAGTACAGTTACTGGCAGCCGAGGTTTCCATTTAAAACTGTAAAATGCACAGTAATAAACGGTAAAACTAGCAATTTTACAGTTTCTTACTGTAAAGTTTGCAATTTTAGTTTATTGCCGTAAAATTAGCTGTATTATACTGTAAAAACAGCAGTGTAATCAGGGGCGCCCCGAGCTAAAATGTTTGGGAGGGGGAAAATTATCAATTTGCGGAATGAAATTCCAATTTTACCGAGTGATAAAACACAGGCATGCATGCATGTCGTACAGGCATAACATTTAGGGAGAAAAAACATTAGGCAATTTTTACAAAATAATTCTAAAAACTAAAAAGAAAAAATAATCTCAATGTTGCAATATTGTCTTCAAATTGCCGAATCGTCCGCAAAATGTGCCGAATGCGAAAATTATTGGGAGGTCACAATGACCTCCCATCGTGGCGCTCCTGAGTGTAATGCTGACAGCAGAGGTTCCAGCTTAAAACTGTAAAATGCACGTTGATTAACTATAAAATTGGCAATTACAGTTTAGTACTGTAAAATTGGAAGTTTTAGAGTTTATTACTGTAAAATGAGCAATGTTTACAATTCATTACAATAAAATTAGCTGTATTATATTGTAAAAACAACATTCATTTTTTAGTGTTGAGAAAAACAATTCAATCGAAATAAGCATGTATCGGAATAGCAGGGGTAGTGGGGTGAACATTTGTGCGGTTTTCAGCGTGGTGCACGTACAGTCAGAGAAATGTTCTCTTAAAAGAAAATTTGCGTTTCAATAATAGATACTCATCCAGGCAGTTTTACCAAGGGTATGAACCTAAAGACGCAGATTAATATTCTCTTGGTCATCATTCTCACTAGTTGGTATTGCAACGAAAAACAGAGCTTTGAAAAGAAAGAAGTAAAATGTGAAGTTCTAAGGCTGAGGGGACAAGTGCAGGAGTTCACAGAAATTAGGCATTTCTAAAGATAATTGTGTCATTTATGGAAGTGGGATTGTCCCATTATTAAGGTGACCATACGGCATACGTCTTGATTTGAATGGGACAGTCCAGTTTTTAGACAGGCTGTCCCGTTGTTAATTCGTCCACTTTTTCATCAAAAGTCCGGGGCAGCGTGGCAGAAAGAATGAAACAAAATTCACTAATTGGACAAAATGAAATGCCACTGATTTTCGATGTGATTGATACATACAATTATTAAGATGATGTAATAGAGTTGTTACATGATTTTATAAAATTATTTATTACAGAAATTCTATTAAATTAACCATTTAGTAGAATCATATTGACTGTATTTCAATCATAATCTAATAAACCGCAAAAAAGTTCTCTGCACTTTTGTACACCAAGGTTTGGTACCTATTAATTTAAAAAGAAAATATAATTTTTATCATTGTAAAAATACTTTAAAATAAAGAGATGTAATGATAATAGCAAATTAAATAAGACAAATACTGTGCTTTTTGCAGTGAAGGGTAACATAAGGCTAGGAAGGTTAATTTAATGAGTATTGTAAACATTAAAAAAAATAAAATATCCCCCCCCCCCCCCCGCTTAAATGAGCTCCTTTTCTGATCGAATCCCCATGTTGAAATTCAGCGGACAATTTAAAGAAGTCTTTCTGCTGACTTAAACTGGTAACTTTTAAATCTCAGATTTGGCGCGTGTCAAAAGTTTTCCTGGGCAGCACTTTTCTCTCGCAATTCCAATGTTTTTTTTTTTTTTTTTTTTTTAAATAAAACAAAGTGCGATCGAATACATTTTGTGAAAAAACTAACATTTGTATTTTCCTATTTAATAAACTGTTTATTTGAAAATACGTATGTATACAGTCGAGTCTGGATAACTTGGAGCCTTACAAAGAGTTTGGAGGATTCCAAACTCTTGAGAATTTTTTGAGAAATCCTTATTTCTCGAACTACCAATAACTCGTCGCTGTCGAATTAGAACATGTTAAAAAAATTTGAAAGAGAAAATTCAAATTTGTCCAGTTAGCATTTTTCCATTTATGCTGTGGTGTGCGAACATGCGTTTGCCCTTTTCTCGTTAATATGGAGGATTTGATACTAGATAAAACGAACTTTCATAATTTTTTTCCCAAGATATTCTTTTGGGAAGGAAAAATCAGAGAGAAATAAAGAGAAAATAAAAAACTAACGGACTAAATGAGTAACGACTAAATGAGTAACGAGACTAATCTTTGAGAACACAGCTAATGAGCTAATGAAATACATAATTCCACATTAATTAGTGTGACAAGTGCCAGATTTAGGGGGGGGGGGGCAAGAAGAGGTCCTTGCCCCGAGCGGCAACTCCATATTTCTCTATGTGTTGTTTTCTTTTCGTAGAAACTCGTTTAAAAAACATGAGGTGGGTGATGGCGGCAGTTATAAGATTTGTTCCGGGTCGGAAAAATCGAAGATTAGGCGCTGAAAGTGACAAATTGAAAACGGACGATAGAATATTTTAAAGCTGCTCCTTTACAACTAAACAAAGAAACAACGACAGAAGTGGGGACGGCTGAGATCTCAGTTTGGATTGGATTGGATGGGATCATAATAAGATCGAGAGCAAAACAAAACAAAAACACCACGTGTGCATGTTTATGGCCTTCGAACAGATCTCCCTCCACTGACGCCGCCCATCAAAATAAGGGGGGGGGGGGAATCATACAGTTCGATGTTCGATTCATTCGTCTGCAAGTGCTTCGCTCGTCTAGCGTCAAAGAATTGCACTCTTCGATAATAACGGATTGTTATGTTCGCTCCAAACAAATCTGCGCTTTTCCCTGCGGTCTGCGAAAAGCAAGACGCTCCGCTCTACTCGCTTTTTGGACAACCGGATCTCGGCTTCGGTGAGATGATGTTCAACGGGACAAACTTCGGGTGTTGGAAAACACCCCAGTGGGACAGCGGGAACGTGTGTATCCCTTCGGACCCTCATCAGCCCGTAATGAGCCCTGCCGGCGGTGAGTTCTTCAATTCCATGATGGTGCACAACAGCACATTGTGGGCTATTCCAAACCAAGCCAAAATTATCCCAGGTAAGGCTCTGATGTTGACTATTAAATAAAATAACCTTTTGTGTAAAAATTAAAATCAGTAACCATGGCCAATTATAGAGAGGGCGAAGGTTAATTGCACTCCTCCGCCCAATCAATAGCTTTGAAAAGTAATGGTGTTTCATATAGCGGGGTTCTTTTTTTCTCCCTATACTATTTACATACAGGGACGCCCCGAACTAAAATTGTTGGGAGGGGGAAAATTATCCAAATTTACCGAATGATAAAAATTCAAGCATGCATACATGTCGTACATAAAATTTCATGAGAAAAAACATGAAAGTCTAAAAAAATAAAATAATTAAAAATTTATAAGATCAATTAATCTCAATATTGCAACATAGTCTTCAAATTGCCGAATCGTCAGCAAACTGTGCCGAATAAGGGAATTTTTTGGGAGGTCAAAGTGATCTCACATAGGGGCGCTCCTGTTTACATAGAAGAGTACGCAACCTTCCCCACCCCCGAAAAATTCGAAATGACGGCCTGTTATCAACGTAAAATAGCACAAAATTTACGATAATTTAGACACCTGTGGTGGTAAAATATGTGTAACCTCAGTAAAAAGAAAGTTTAATGGGAGACAAAAAATTTATAAAAGTTATTTTTTCGGCTGTCCGGAAGAAAATTTTTAGATATTAGCTGTTTTTGTAGCTGTCTAAAAATTTTATTACCATATTTAAATGTGTGAGATAGCAAAAACGCTGTTTTGTTTACGGTTTGCCTTGAGTTTATTAAAAAAAATATCTCCCAATATTTAAAAAAAAAAAAGTTTGTGCGAGATTTTTGTAACGTCTGTTACCAAGTATAATGATATTATTTACTCATCAAAAGTTGGCAAAACCTTCTAAAATACAGTTAGTAACTGAACAATATGCCTCAATAACCGTTTTGGAAAGTTAGAATGAAACATGAGTTTCAGCGGTTTTTTTTTTTTTTTTATTTTTTTTAAATTTGAGGTGCGAGTTTTTTTCTCTCTGTAACTTCAGTGAACTTTTAAGTACCTTAAAAATAGTTTTAAAATATTAATTGCATTAACCAATAAAAATTTTGCATTATTATCTTACACTAATGCCGTTAATGAATGAAAGAATTTTTTCTCGGAAGTTTTTAACATTTTCTCCCAAATTGTTACTTCTGTTACTTGTAGATTTCCCCAAGAAATCAACGTTTCTGAAAAATTGTTTAACATTTAAAGCAGTGGCGTAGCTAGGGTGTCACCAGGGGCGGTAATTCGTGGTGTCCCCCCCCTCCCTTCCCAACCTTAGATCATTTAGACACTTAATGGTCTATAAATAAAACATCGGATAATATGAAAAAGGGAATGATAATGGAACGAAAAATAAAAGTTATTAATCGGTTTACAACTATACATTAGAAGTCCAAGAAAACATTACAAATAAAATAAATAAATTGCTTACCAATTTTTTCCTTCTTAATAACACACACACACACACATTTTAGATTGGATTAAACTCGCATCTTTTCTAACTTATCTTATAATATAGACTTGATATGGCTTTACTATAAAACAAAATTCGTTGTATTGCTAGAAATTTTGCATCCTTTTCCCCGACTTACACGAAGTTTTTAGGCGCCATTGGAAGGCAGCCGATGTTTGTCTGAACGGATAATCTATATCTATAAAAATGAGTGTATGTATATATATATACTTGTTCTCTATACAAATCCACAGTTTGCGTCAGATTTTCATCAAACTTGACACAGAGGTTCCTTGATGCCCTAGAATTCTCATAGGCGGGGTCTTGAAATTTTAAAAAATCTAAAAAGCTCAAATTTAAATTTTTTGTCAAAAAATGACCCTTTTATAGGAATCTAGCCTATTTATATTGTAATCGAGATAGGCCTTTTAGTATTCAAATTGATGAAATTTAAGATTTTTAAATATTAGTATTTTCCAACAATGATTACGATTAAAGTAATGAATTTTCAATTTAAGGCTCACCTATTTCCTTTTAGCATTGAAATAAGTAAAAAACAATCATAATTCATGTGGACTTTATAAAAAGAACCACGGATTTGAATTTCAAATTTGCAATGCGACAACAGTTGCGTCTGTAATGGAGATAAGCCTTCAGAACGAGAAACAGATTTATTTCAGACAGATTTATTAGATTGAGTTATAATAATTTTTACTTTGTAGGTGGGAACAGTTAATAGAGAAAAGTTAATATTTTGAATTTGGCGGGTGAATTTGATGCAATTTTTTCACTTCCATGTGCATATATTTCATGCCAGTGGACGCGGCAAAGCACAGACAACATTTCTCTTTAATTTTCACCTTTTGATAAGACTATTTTTCTGTAAACGTTTAACTTTCTGTAATATTTTAGTTTTTTTCAAAGTTTGTACCTAAGAGACTGATTGATGCAAATTATTTTATACCCATATGAATAGAACTCTTTCAAACTTATTTTCCCTGAATGCTATGTTGTATTAATAAGCACCCGGGCAACGCCGGGTATTAAGCTAGTTTATATATAAAAAGCTTAGTTTAAAAAAGTTATTATGGAAAATAGTAAATTTCATGTAATTTCCCCATTAAATGATTAAATTTTCAACCCATTGTTGCAAAATTTTGGTTGCCTCGCAACAACAATATTAATAGTAATCATGATGAAAATTTGAACCAAGGCTTCTCTGGAGTAAGTATGAAATTTATTGCTTTCTTAGGATTTTTATATTCATTTATGCCAATAATCGCTAACGGATTAAATAAAAAGAGAATTGATTTTGGCAATAGATAGAGAATATAAATTGTTTTATAGTCAAAAAAATTTCTAAGTTAGGTACATAAGATGTTTTCACCAATGTAGTCACAAGGATATAAACTAATGATGGGACTTATTTTACGTGTAATGTTTGGAAATACTTGACTCCAGTGCGGTTGTTTTTACAGGGTGCGACAGAGAAACTTGCTGATTTTAATTGGATGCTAATTAGCAAGGAGTGGGAAGAGTCTCATTTTAAAGAGAGGGTCCTGAAGTTTTGTTATCTCATAGTTTAGTTGTCGCCATGCGTTGGACAAATGAGCAACGAGCGTTCGCCGCCGAATTTTACTTTTCAAATAATCTTTCGGTGGTCGCCACTCAACGTGCCTTCCGAACTCGGTTCAAAATTCAACCCGTTGTTCCCATTCCTGGCTGGAAATGGACTGTTTTGTGGTTGAAAACATTCAGGGAAAGTGAGAGTGTGGCAAACAGAGGCCCAGGAGGTCAACGGATTTCCAGAACCCTAGAAAACGTCGAAAAAGTGAGGGAGTCGTTTTTGCGCTCTCCCAGGCGTTCGGCGCGTAAACACGCTGCTGCTTTGGGGATTTTTGATTGACACTGAGACGAATTCTTCACAACGAACTCCAGTTTCATCCCTACAAACTTGCTGTGGTTCACCAGTTGAGTGATAACGTCTCCTTGAAAGGTGAAGTACCGTGGCCGGTCCGCTCTTCCGATTTGACACTCTGTGACTATTTTTTATGGGGGTATCTCAAATCGATCGTTTACAGCGATAAGCCCCTGATCCTGCAACGCCTGGAAAACAACATCCGGCTTGCTATCACCAACATCCCATCAGTCGATATGCTCGAAAGAGTGCAGCAGGTACATGAGTGCATCATTAACAGGGGCCGTCATTCTTCCCGATGTAGTTTTTAAATCTAACTAATATAAAAATTCAGAGTGGGTACCATATCTTATAAAAAGTAGTAAACTGATACATGATGTACTTTTCCCTTAGTTGACTTTTCAAGTCTGCAAGTTTCTCCGCCGCACCCTGTACCAAGCTTATAACATTTCCGATTTACCTAAACATTATTTGTAGCTTGCATTTGTATTTAAGGTGTGTAATACAGTTTTTTAGTTTGTCCAGTCAGAAAAAATTGCCATTGTTTACAGAAGTAGCCATTGTGTGTATAGATATGCACTTTAATGTTAAAAAATTCATGAACGAGTGTCACTAAAACACCATACCCGGCCGAAACCCGGGCAGGGCCGGGTACCCAGCTAGTAAAACTATAAAACTAAGAGCAAGAAAACGGGTTTTTGTGCTTGTGTGTGTGTTTAAAATTTTATTGGGTAAATCAGGGCATGCAGTAGACTTTTTCAAAATTTTAGGGGAATTTTAGGAACATTTTGACAAAATTTTAGGAAAATTTTAGGGGTAATTTACGATTTTATTTGACTATAAATAAGTCCCTAACAGTAGTACCCGACAAACCAAACTGAAAATGCATTTTAGTTATTATAGCATAAATTACAACCTTCAAATACCTCCGATACAAAAAACAAAAAAGAGTCAAAACAAAAAAGAAATAATGCTTCAATGCTACACAACATGTTCATAATTTTCACTTTCAAAGATAGACATATCTGAATTTTTCCCGTTTATCAGCTTCTACATATATTAAATCTGTTCAACAATTACTTGCATAATGTTTTAACTACAACAGCTTACTACAGCTGTTTTTAAATGCTATTTCACTAGACCCAGAGATAATATTCATTCTTTAAACTCATTAATATTTTTGCTATTTCAACAAATCTGCAGCAAATTTACATTTTTTTCCCGCTCTTTCCAATAAATTTGTTTTTAAGTTTTTTCTTTATAATTTTTTTTTGTCTAGTAAAACAGCAGTGCCCAGAAAACAGTTTGTGAAGTGAACCCGTTTGGTCTGTTGTATTCAATGCTACGAATCGAAAACCATTTTTCATCACAAAACAATTTTTAGTTAGTAATTCCCCCCCCCCCCTATGTTTTTGAATGTAATGTAAGAAACTAAAAACAATTGGTTTTTCATTGCCGGACAACTTTGGAAAATCTTAATGGGTAAAATTTTCTGCATATATCATTAAGTAATGCCACAGCTTTATAAATTCTATTAGCTGCGCTTAATGCACTTTAATTTCAAAGTTTTAAGATTATCAACAAAAAAAAAAACCTGCTTGTTAATATTTTTCTTCAGTTTTTTAATTACCAGAAGAATTTCCTTTGGATAAAGTTCTTTAGATTCACAACAATCCTTTGTTTTGAAACAAATAGCGTAATATCTAAGTATTGTCAAAAGCCCATATGTTTTCTTGCCCCCCCCTCCCCCCTAAGAGTTGTGATATTTGGAGTAACATAAACATTTCTGAATATCAAATTAAGCCGAGGCTACAACTTTATACATGCTACCTGACAATCCCAATAACTAAGACTTGATAAGTTAATGCATTTTTAAAAGCAGAAAAAGTATGCAAATGGTGAAGAAAAACTGTTAAGCAAAAATTTTAAAGAACTGTAAGAATAATAAATAATTAGAATTGACATAATAACCCTAGTTTTTAATAGAAAATGAAAGTAAGGAAAAGGAATCATTGGCTTAGTACAACTCACATACTTTTATAACAGTTGCCTAAGTTTACTAGATCTGTTGGATTCTCTGATTCCTGAATTCTAATGCTATCTAAACATCCTTATCAACATTTTAAATCTATTTAATTTTTCAAAATATTTTTTGAACCAAAAACAAAGTTTGATAAAAACTAATGCTACTTTTTAAGAATCTTCATGGTTTGAACTGATTCAGATGCAACAGGATTGACATTTTTGAATGGGTTGACATTAAATGACGAGCCTACATCTAATAGCCTAATCTATAAACAAAAGAAAATTAAACAAAGTTCAAACTAATGGTAAGAATAAAATTAACGATATCCAAGCAGTAAATTTACACAGTAAACTAAAATGAACAAGTTTATAGAAGCGGATGCAAACAGATTGCAAATTTCGCAATTAATCGAGCTTAGGCGCACAAAAACAGCTCAAAGTTGAAAAATTTCACAGCAGGTTATGTTTCATTCAGGTAGAGCAATGAAACAGCTATTTTAAAGATTAAATAGTTCATTTTTAAGTGGAAGAATTTCAAGTTTGACCCGAGATGAAAAATAGTGTGAAGAATGCATTTTTAGCGAAATATTTTAAAAATGTCTATTTATCACATTAAATATCTAAGAAAAAGTTCACTTATGGCTATAAAATACTTTCAGAAAGTTATTTTAAGTTCGCCTAAAGAGCTCCTGTAAATTTTCTAATTTTTTTTAGGAATGCCACGAAATTTTAGTACAATTTTAGGAATTTTAGGGGGTCTGAAATATTTTAGGAAATTTAGGAATTTTAGGGGGAATACGAGCCCTGGTAAATTAAATAGTATTTGATGCTTTGGGAGTTCTGAATTTATAATTTTCAAACATTACAAAATGCATTTTTGGTATTTATACTTTTTAAACTCTTAAAAATGCATTTTGGGTATTGACCTTCAAGGGGTGTCTCATCCGGCACAAATGCCCCCCCCCCCCCCCCCCCGTTCACTCCTCGTGTTGTCACTGCGTTTGATGGATTGAATTCAGTATAAAATATATCAATATTTCAGTTTTAATATTTTTCTGAAACTCTTAACTGCATTTTGGGTGGCACCCGGGGCAAACACTTAGTGATGCCACTGCATTTGAGAGATGAAACATTTCTAATATGACAGAATTCCAGAATTTGTATTTATAATAACTGCTTTGGGTGTCACCCGCGTCCCTAGGAGGGTGTCCCTTGGCTCAAATGCCTCCCCCAAGGGAGATTAATGTGTTAAATAGATTAAATATATTTTAAAATGTGGAGGGGGAGGGGATTGAAAATTGAAACTCCCCCATGATGCTACTGGATTTGCAATTGTAATTGTAATTTGAAATATTGCGGACATTTTTCAAAATTGAAATTTTCATAAACTCAAAAACCATTTTGAACGTCACTCCCAGACAGGTGTCAACCTGGAAGGATTTCCCCCACCTATAGTGATGCTACTGCAATAACTAAAATAAATATTAAAAAGGAAAAGCGTCTTTAAATTATCTGCCGTCTACATAGGGGTGGCTTTTTTTTTTTTTTTTTGAACGGATTATCAACGTAAAATGAAAGGGGGAGACGTTTTTTTTTGTGCTCATGTATGAAACTTCTTTTTAAAGTTTGATAGAGTAAATGTTCTATAAAATATATAAATTTCCGTTTTTATATTCAAAATACCTGTTTTTGTTGTTGCCACAAAAAATTTGTTGCTACAAAACTTAAAAAAAAAAAAAAAAAAAAAAAAAAAAAAAAAAAAAACTCAAAAAATAGTACGAAATACAAGAAAATTCTGAATTTGGCAACAGCAAAAACCTAAAAGCTGAAAAAACCTAAATTGGCAACACCAAAATAAAAAACAGTAACCCTAAAAAGTCCGTAAAGGAGTACCAGATTTGGCACGTAATTTTTGCGGGCGTATATCAAAGTTATACCTTTTTTTAGAAACTCTATTCATTTTAGGTATCCCCCTTCCTCCAGAAAAGTGTCACAACACTTTCACCCGTAGTGTTGCAGCTGCGTTGAATTTGCATTAAAAATATAAAATTAGTAGGATTTCTGTATTTATATTTTCTAGAACTTTTTACAGAGTTGTGGGTGTTTGCCACAATAATGGTGCTTCTCTTTTTGATAGATTAAATGTATTACATGTTCGGTAAAAAATTCAATTGAAGTATCTATGTTTTTCATAAACTCTTCACATTATTTTGGTGTCACACCTTACAGGGGTGTCGCCCGGCTAAAAATCCCCCACCCCCCCGCCCCCATAAGCAAGCAGTGATGCTTCTGCTTTGCACAGAGTAAATGATTTCTTTCTTTTTCCTCTTTTTTTTCTTCTTCCTTTTCTTTCTTTCTCTTTCTTTTTCGGTCCGCTCCGGGTGTCACCCCCCCCCCAGACTCCCCTCCCCCCGTAACGACGCTAGTGATTTAAAGGGTGCTTGAATTTGAAATGATACTTTTTAGCCTACTTTCCCGTTAAAAATAAAAGAAAGACGAAAAAAGTATTAAAATTGGCTTAATGCATCTGAAAAATATCGCCAAGTCCAAAAAATATCGCCAAGTTAAAAAAAATATCGCCAAGTCCAAAAAATATCGCCAAGTTAAAAAAATAAAAAGGTAAAATGAATATCGAAAAATTAAAAATTTGAAAGTAGGGTATTGAGATGGGGAATTTGTGTGTCGGTTTATCTGTCGGTCTGTCTGTCCCCCCCTAATAACTTTTGAATGAATATTCCGATTTGGACAAACTTTTTTTTGTTGGAAAGATCTCGGCGAGTACAGCATTTCGATTTGAACAATTTTTGGTTCAACTTTGAGCCGTTCAAACAACCTGTCCCGCGATGCTAACTTTTTAGTTAACAGTCCGATTTGAACAAACTTTTTTTTGTTCGAAAGATCTTTTCAAGGATACTTCATTCCTGTATCTACATTTTCGATTTGAACAATTTTTCGTTCAACATTGAACCGTTCAAGCAACCTTTCCCCCCTAATAACTTTTGAATGAACACTCCGATTTGAACAAACTTTTTTTTGTTGGATAGATCTCGGCGATTACAACTCATTCCCATATTTGATTTTTCGATTTGAACAATTTTGGTTCAACATTGAACCGTTCAAGCAACCTCCCCCCCCCCCTAATAACTTTTGAATGAACATTCCGATTTGGACAAACTTTTTTTGTTGGAAAGATTTCGGCGAGTACAACTCATTCCCATATTTGATTTTTCGATTTGAACAATTTTTGGTTCAACTTTGAAGCGTTCAAACAACCTGTCCCGCGATGCTAACTTTTGAGTGAACAGTCCGATTTCAACAAACTTTTTTTTGTTCGAAAGATCTTATCAAGGATACTTCATTCCCGTATTTACATTTCCGATTTGAACAATTTTTCGTTCAACATTGAACCGCTCAAGCAAGCTGTCACCCCTAATAATTTTTGAGTGAACAGTCCGATTTAAATAAACTTTTTTTTTGTTCGAAGGATCTCAGCAAGGATACTTCATTACAGTATTTAAATTTTCAATTTGAACATTTTTTCGTGCAACATTGAACAGTTCAAGCAACCTTTCCCCACCTAATAACTTCTGAGTGAACCATCCGAATGGAATAAACTGTTTTTTGTTTGAAAGATCTCGGAGAGGTTCATTCCCTTATTTCGCTTTTTGGTTTGAACCATTTTTCGTTCAATATTGAACCGTTCAGAAAAAAATTTAACATTAGCGCCTACGGGGAATTTAAGTTGAATGTTGATCCTGGAACTTAAGTCGGATTTCCTTCAAACTAACTTTGTAAAAAAATGGTTTTGATAAATAATGTTTGTAAAGTACTTTTCTGAATAATCTTCTGTGAGGACTCTGATTCCGACTCCGACTCCACAAACATGGCGGAAATGCAGGCTCAGAAAAAAATGACTGACTGTGCAGACGATTTTTTGTTTATTTATTCATTTGTGTTATTTTATTTATTACTATTATTTTTTTTTTGGCAGACGATTTTTTTTTGTAACAAAAGTGTTTCATTCACGAGGGCATTTTATTCTTTATTTATATTTAACAACTGGCAATGGTTTAAAAGTGAAAATCGAGACATTTTATCGACGGACGAGTTTTTTTTCCTTTCTTTGATAAAATGTGTTTGATGTACTTTGTACTTTTAATTTTTTTTTTTTTTTGAAAACGATTGAGGAATTTTTCTACGGAAGAACTGTAACAGTTACATTCTTTAAGAGGTGCGACAAAACTTCATTTATTCATTTATTTACTTTTTATGTCTCTATTTCATCTGATGAGAGGGGTATATTTTGCTTTTAGAAATCAGCTTTAAGTGCTAAAAAGGTATGTTTGACATAATGTTTAGTCTCAGATGATCAAGAGAATAATGATCAGATGCTAGAATGCCGATGTCGATGTACGGGAAAGTAGGCTCGTTTAGTTCTTGACAGAACTTCTTGTTTTTTAATGTTTTTATTTCTGTTTGACTTTTTTTTTGGACTTGATGATAATTTTATGATGCATTAAACCACTTTTAATGCTTTTTTCGTTTTTTTTTTTCTTTTTAACGGGAAATTAGGCTAAAAAGGCAACAGATAAATCACAATACTAAGTCATAGCTTGAATTTCGCTGTACTTAAAATGTATGAACAGAAATGTTTGCATGTTCGTTAAAAGCTGCGACAGTGACATAACTTATTTTGTTGAAAAATAAAACCCCATAAAAAAAAGAGTGAGCTTGCACCCTTTTTAGCCTACTTTCCCGTTAAAAATAAAAGAGACGAAAAAAGCATTAAAAGTGGCTTAATGCATCTAAAAAATATCGCCAAGTCCAAAAAATATCGCCAAGTTCAAAAAATATCGCCAAGTCAAAAAAATATCGCCAAGTAAACAAAAAAAAAAAAGTGAAATGAATATCGAAAAATTAAAAATTTGAAAGTAGGGTATTGAGATGGGGAATTTGTGTGTCGGTCGGTCGGTCGGTCGGTCGGTCTGTCTGTCCCCCCCCCTAATAACTTTTGAATGAACATTCCGATTTGGACAAACTTTTTTTTGTTGGAAAGATCTCGGCGAGTACAGCTCATTCCCATATTTTATTTTTCGATTTGAACAATTTTTGGTTCAACTTTGAACCGTTCAAACAACATGCCTCGCGATACTAACTTTTTAATGAACCGTCCGATTTGAACAAACTTTTTTTTGTTAGAAAGATCTTATCAAGAATACTTCATTCCCGTTTTTAGCCTACTTTCCCGTTAAAAATAAAAGAAAGACGAAAAAAATATTAAAAGTAGGTTAATGCATCTAAAAAATATCGCCAAGTCCAAAAAATATCGCCAAGTAAAAAAAAATCGCCAAGTCCAAAAAATATCGCCAAGTTGAAAAAATAAAGAGGTAAAATGAATATCGAAAAATTAAAATTTAAAAGTAGGTATTGAGATGGGAATTTGTGTGTCGGTCGTCGTCGGTCGGTCTGTCTGTCACCCCCCCCCCCTAATAACTTTTGAATGAACGTTCCGATTTGGACAAACTTTTTTTTGTTGGAAAGATCTCGGCGAGTACAGCTCATTCCCATATTTGATTTTTCGATTTGAACAATTTTTGGTTCAACTTTGAACCGTTCAAACAACCTGTCCCGCGATGCTAACTTTTGAGTGAACAGTCCGATTTGAACAAACTTTTTTTTGTTCGAAAGATCTTATCAAGGATACTTCATTCCCGTATTTACATTTCCGATTTGAACAATTTTTCGTTCAACATTGAACCGCTCAAGCAAGCTGTCACCCCTAATAACTTTTGAGTGAACAGTCCGATTTAAATAAACTTTTTTTTTGTTCGAAGGATCTCAGCAAGGATACTTCATTACCGTATTTAAATTTTCAATTTGAACATTTTTTTATTCAGCATTGAACCGTTCAAGCAACCTTTCCCCACCTAAAAACTTTTGAGTGAACCGTCCGAATGGAATAAACTTTTTTTTGTTTGAAAGATCTCGGAGAGGCTCATTCCCACATTTCGCTTTATGATTTGAACCATTTTTCGTTCAATATTGAACCGTTCAGAAAAAAATTTAACATTAGCGTCTACGGGGAATTTAAGTTGAACGTTGATCCTGAACTTAAAGTCGGATTTCCTTCAAACTAACTTTGTAAGAAAATGGTTTGGATAAATAATGTTTGTAAAGTACTTTTCTGAATAATCTTCTGTGAGGACTCTGATTCCGACTCCGACTCCGCAAACATGGCGGAAATGCAGGCTCAGAAAAAAAATGACAGACTGTGCAGACGATTTTTTGTTTATTTATTCATTTGTTTTATTTTATTTATTATTATTATTATTTTTTTTTGGCAGACGACTTTTTTTTGTAACAAAAATTCTTCATTCACGAGCGCATTTTATTCTTTATTTATATTTAACAACTGGCAACGGATTAAAAGTGAAATTCGAGACATTTTATCAACGGACGAGTTTTTTTTTCTTTTTTTTTCTTTCTTTGATAAAATGTGTTTTGATGTACTTTGTACTTTTAATTTTTTTTTGAAAACATTGAGGAATTTTTCTACGGAAGAACTGTAACAGTTACATTCTTTAAAAGGTGCGACAAAACTTTATTTATTCATTTATTTACTTTTTACGTGTCTATTTCATCTGATGAGTGGAGTATATTTTGCTTTTAGAAATCAGCTTTAAGTGCTAAAAAGGTATGTTTGACACAATTTTCAGTCTCAGATAATCAAGAGAATAATGATCAGATGCTGGAATACCGATGTCGATGTACAGGAAAGTAGGCTCGTTTAGTTCTTGACAGAACTTCTTGTTATTTCCTACAATATTTAGGTAATCTTTCAACAAGCAATATTGTGTAACCGCTGTTACCACGCTATGGTAACAGAGGTTTCCTCAAGCAATCAACGTTTCTGAAAAATTATATAACATTAAAAGGGCGCTTTAATTTTGAATAATACTTTTTATTTTTCCTTCAGTGTTTAGATAATCTTTTAACAAACAAATATGTATATTCAGTAATATTGTTTAAGCTCTGTTATCTCCAAAAACCTGTGTTTACCAAGTAGTAATTAATTAGTTTAAGATTTTTCCTTCTCAAAATTTTACTTAACTAAGATCGCCACTTTTACTCACAATTAAAGAGTTTTTCTTTTGTCACTTTGCATTTATAAATATAAAACTGTAACATTTAGGTCGAAGTTCACAAATTCGAACACTTAGGCATTTTCTAATATGTTTTCTGTTTTAACTGCTAAACATTAAGCTTTGCTGTTACATATTTCTTAAAGTTGAAACCTTATAAAGTAATGTTAAACAATAATTCCAACAAAAAAAGGAATATTTTTTGACAGCAAAAACTTCAATCCGCAAGTAAACTTATTTTTATTATTTTAATTATTAATATAATTATTTGCCTGTGGTATAAAATTAAAAGTTCATTCGTAAAATAATTGATATAGCAGAAAAATGCTCTGTTTTAGTTATAATTCAACGAAAATTCCTTCAAAGTATAATATAAAAATCTGGTATGGACCTCACACTACTTCCTTTTACGTGTAAATTTCTTAGTAGTTGCCTTAAGTGTTAAAAAAAGTGCTTGGAGTGAGCAAGGTAACAATTCAAATATTTACTCCCCTAATCTACCACGAAACAATGCAAAAAATATTTTACAATGGTTATTTTTCTAAATATTGCTGATTTTAATATCATTTAGTGAATTTTTCGCAAAATATCGCCAATAGCTCCAAGTTGAACCCAAATTCAAAAAATAATTTTTTCGCCAAATTTGTCGCCAACTTTGCGATATGTCGCCAAGTTGGCGTCAAACACTTGGCGACCAAAAGCTTGGCGACATGTCGCCAAGTGGTGGCGCCAATTCATATCACTTGAGTCTGTATTGAAATTAACATTGATTTACCCCCAAAAAAGGGG